>WBNH01001589.1:36044-148545 GCA_013401255.1 Urocolius indicus | reverse complement strand
GTCTTCAGGACCTGCCTGAACACACTTCTGTGCGACCTGATCTAAGTGGACTTGCTTCAGCAAGGGGATTGGACCACATGATCTCTAAAGGGCCCTTCCAACCCCTACCATTCTATGATTCAATGACTTGGAACCTATGATTTTTATAGGCACCTACTTGTATTAAATTACTTTTTAAAAAATTTATTTAGGAGACAATTTAGCATAATGTCATTAGCATGGATTGTGCCTATCATTTTTCTTCTTCTTTTTTTTTTTTTTTTTTCAGGGCAGTTAAGCTTAAACCTCAAATGCAATAATGACACATTTCTTCCAGGGTATTGGTTAGCTCTGAAATCTGGAAATATTCCCTGGGCCGTGGCTCTCAAAGCTATTGAGGTCTTATAGCTCACGTATTTCAGAATGCCTTAAAGAACAAAGTCTGAGGGGCTCTAAAATTTTCTGTGCCTTCATGATAAGCTTGTATAAACTCCTGCTCTGGTATTCTGTTTAATAATAATTAAAACTCCTGAATGTGTCCAAAGATATTCTTTATGCATAAAGCAGGAAAAAGGAAAATAATCAGAAGTTGCTAAGACTTTGTCTGAGAAAACAAAGGTATTTTCACTCTATTGGCGAGTTCTCCATAAAGCACCCCAGGCTGTGGCTATTGCCATGGTCTTTTTTTCCATCTCCTGAGCAGACCAACTCCTGTGCAGTTACGTGAAATGCATATAGAAATTCAGCCACCAAAGAAACAATTATTTACCTCCCACCCACCCTGCAGCCAGGGCTGATCCCTGAGCGTTTCCAGCCTTTGCAGACCTCCCCAGGGATGTCTGTAGCTCTCTGGTCCCTGGTAGCAGAAGAATCCTCCACCCCTTCTTTCATTTCACTGCTTGTTTTGAAGATAAGACTCGGTAGCGATCAGATTGGCAGAGACACGGAACTTTTGAGCAGCAAAGGTGTGCTGAATGCCTTTTTATTCACTACTGCGTCATACAGATTGATATCTAGAGCATGCTTGTGGGAGGATATTTTGTCAGAAATCCTTTTGCTCTCAGGAAAGAAATTGGGCAAAAGATGGTGATTTCCTGAGTGACAGTGGATGGAGGAGGATAAATCAAAGCACTCCTTTGCTGTCCCTTCAGCAGGAAAAAGATGATTATCAAAACTCTGAGCAGAAAAAACTGTACCAAATAATTACTCAATTACCTTACAAAGACATGGCCCTTTTCATTTCTTTTATTGGTAGAAGATTGAGCTGGAGGAATTGTTCAACAAGGATGTTTTGATTTTACGTTTCTGTTGAACTCCTGCAAGTTGGGGGTTTTTTTGACAGTTTTTTTTGTGTGTGTGTGTCTTGTTTTGTCAACTGGCTTTCTAAGAGTTCTTTGTGTCCTTTCCTGGCACAGGGTATTGCACTTGCTGTGAAGTTCTGCCATAAATAACGTATACTCTAGCAGCTCTCCAGCAGTCCTTGTCCCATAATAACGCAGGTCTGCAGCAGGTTTGCCACTGTAAAATGAGGCCGGTGGTCACCATTCTGTATGCAGGTGCCCAGGACTGTCTAATTGATGTTTACCTGTGCTTCAGCAGTGAGATTTGCTATGCATTGTTATTAAAAAGCTTTTTGCCTGCCAGCATTTTATATAATTTAACGCCTGTGAGAGCCTTTGGCAAAAGCCTTAGAGAGAAATGGTCAAACTGTACTAAAACCAAGATGGCAGAGGCTGCAGAAAACTGTCATGTGTTTAAGTGTGAGTGTTTAGCCACCCTAAATAATGGCATGCTACCCATCACCACGAGGGTGGTGTCTGTGCTGCCCAAACACCTCATAAACATCATTTTTTTTACTGTGCTGACAGTGTAGTTTGGAAACAGTTGGGTTAAAATAACACTTGGGCTGTCTGCAATGTGTTGGCTTGTGCACTGAGAGAAGGATAACTAGCCACAGATGAAAACTTTTCGCCTCTAACGTTGTTATTTTGCATTAGAGTTCAGCTGTGTTCAGTTAAGTGTTTGTATGGGAACTGCATCCCCAGTCCCTGTAGAGAGTTGAATGATGGTATCAACTGAATAATACCAGCACAGGAGGTGAGAACTTTTAAGTCAGAAATGAGATATATTTTGAGGAGTGGTTGGAAAAATCCCGCTGACGTACTTAACTGTGTGCATTATTTGGAGCATTGCAGACTCGATCTTTCGTGTTCCCAAGCCCAAATTGATGTGCCTGGGTACAGAGATGGTTGGGATACTCAATGTTGGCTCCTACAGGGACTTGACCTGATTTGTTTTCAAAAGCTCTGTGTGCCTGCCATCCTTACTGACCGCACTGCAGCTTGGGAATGCTCAGCACAGCTCGCACTGCAGCTGCCTTCCTCAGTTGCTTGAAATCTACTTCTAAGATGCCTGAATTTTAGACACCAGGGATGGAAAACTGTCTGCAGACCTGCCAACTGAACTCTGAAAGGTGGAGATTCAGCAGAGATGTCGTACTCCGAAGGCGTGGGCTTATACCAATTTGGTCACCGACCTATGCAGAAAGGTGCACTTGTGTGTAACTGCAACTGTTCAACCACTCTCTCTTCTGTCTGGCTTGCTTGTGCGATTGCTTGAGCATTTCTTTCTTGCCTTTTTTTCCCTTTTTTTTCCCCTTTCCTTTGACTTTTCAACTTTGCTCTCTTCCTCTTTGCTGCTGCTCCTGTCTCCCTCTTGCACCGTCCAAGCACGCAGCCCGCTCGAGAGCTCCGTGCCCTGCCTAGCAACCCGCACACTGGATGATGAAATGGGAGTGCAGCGCAGCCCCAGCGTGGGATGGCTCAGTAAGTCCTGGGCAGTGGCTGGGGCCGGGGTGGGTGAGCTGGGGCAGATAAGAGGCAGAGGAGCCGCTCTCCTAACGCTTGTTGCCACGTTAGGGAGGCTGCACCTGTGTTGATTGTGGAGTGGCTGCTGCTCTGGCTGTCTGTGTTGCCCCCACTATCCCCTCTCACTACTCCATTTCACTCTTTCAGTCTGTTTTGCTTTTTTTTGTCAGCTTGGATGAAACAGGTAGGTCAGCTTGTACTCTTCTTTGGGCCGTGGTCTCCCTCTTAAGCCATCTAGTGACTTCCATCTATTGAAGTAACCTTTTAAAGGGCTTCATGAATTTTGCCACCAATGCTGTATTATAAATGCAATGAGCATAAATATTTTAATTTCCATATAAATTCAATATAAGGATAGGCTTCCTTTGTCACACAACTAGCAAGCCCTGCCAGCTTTCTCTCTCAGCAATGAGCTGGACTTTTCTCAGGCCCTGCTTCTCTCCAATCATCCCTTGTAAAACGTGACTCCTCAGGAGCCTTGCTGGTTTCAGAAGAGCATGCCATTCCCCCAGGAAGGCCCAGAGATGTTCTTTACAGGCCATAGCGATCTACAGAAATCTGAATTTCAGAATATTCCTCATGAAAGATCGAGACTATCAAGCCTGTTAATAGAATGAGATAATAACATGGAGGGGTTTGGCCTGCCTGCCTTACTTCTTGCACTTGACTGTGTACAGCCAAGGAGAGACTTGCATTGCCTTTGCCAGAGAGACAGTAATGTAAATTAGGCCAGAATCAGGAAATTATCCTTCGTTAGCAAACTGCGTGAGAGTGAACATTGTGTGCCAAAGCCTTTTGCTGAGGCCTCAGCAGCAGAAACTTTTTACTCAGCTGCTTTGTTCAGGCCTCTGAGAGCCTGTAGGCCAAGAGGCTTGTTGCTTCCTTCTGCTCCCATATTTTTTCTCCATTCAGAGAAGCTGCTTACCCAAGGACTTCCAGGATTTTGAGGCTGGGTTTTTTCCTCTCTTTCAGGTCTGTCTTAGAAGTGGTATTGCTAGGCTTACCCCTAGAGATTGAGTTTACCTCCTGTCACTGTCATCTCTAAATGGCTGAGTCTGCTGCAGAGAAGTGCTCTTATGAGCTGGCTTGTAATACACACACATTAAAAAAACCTGGTGTTGGACATATCCTTCCCGGCTTTTGGTCATCAGAGGTGCACAACCATTAGGAACCCAAGTCACAAGGGATTTAGGCTGTACAGATTTGGGCCACAGTGTCCACAAAGACAAATAGCTTTTGAGACAACACCGCACATGTTTTATCTTGCATTTCCAGCAGTGTGTTTCTGTTAGTAACTTTGCTTGGTGGTCAAGATGAATTCAGGGACTTGGGGAAAACTTCTAAATGCAGGCTGGGATACTATTGAGTTCCTTATGTCAGCAAAGATGGTAAAAGGTGAAGCTTGTGGTTTCCAGTCTGTTCTAGAGATTGTCAAAGTCAGTACTGAAACTAGTCTGAACTTGAGGACTTTGTAAGGCATTTTCTCAAGATGATGTACACAGACATCAGACCTTTGGGGAGAACAGTCATAGTACATGCTCAAGAAGTTTTGTTTGTCAGCAGTTGGCTCTTGCAAGGAAAGGAAGATACAAATCATCTTAGCCTGTGAGAGCCCTATTGAATTTGGGAGACACTTTCTACCTCCAAAGAACAAAGAGTACGTTGTAAAGTTTTGGTGCTCAGATCTCTTAATTCAAGACCAGTCTGATGACGGAAATGAAAGTGAGTAAGGTCCTTGTTTTGTGCCAAGAAGCTGGAGCTATGGCTGACATGCTCCCAGCTGTTTTTGGGGCTAACCTCCAGAAACAAGTGCAGGTGCAGGCTTGCTTTCTTTTGAGGTGCAGGTTCTCTTGTCACTGACTGAAGCAGGAGTGCTATCACACAAGCAGTTTTATGTGACAAAATGCCAGAACAATGCTGACTTTCCAGGGAGAGATTTATGCTTATCCAACACACTTTGCACTGTGACAAAAGGAGCTTCCTGAGAGCCTTCTGTCCAGAGGTTCATGCTTCTTGTACAGGGTTTTGTCTGATGTCACTCACTTCCATACTCTGTGCACCTGTCCTTGTTCAGCCTTATAGTGGTAGTGCTGCTGTAGCTGTGATGGTTTTAGAGTGCAGCCAATGTTGTGTTCGTAGGGAAGTGTGGTATTTATTAAATCAAGGAGTAAAACTGGAAAAGGCAGATAAGTCTTTTGGCACATGAGTCTGTCCAGGTCTGGAATAAATGTGGGATACTTTGAGAAGAGCTGCTGTGAGCTTTGATGTGGTTATCTTGATCATGTTGGGAGGAAGAGTCTGCAAGCAAGAGGCAATAAAGTGATTAGCTACTTCCTCTAGAAGGAAAGGTAATTATCTCCTAAGAAATAATTCAGCCTTGGACATCTAATAAACAAAGCAAACTGGTGTTGTAAACTGGAAAAATGTCATCTGTGAAAGTGCAGACCTTGGCTGTAGCCTGTTTTCAGAACTAGACCTAAAGTTTGGAAAGCCACCAAAACAGTTTGCAGAAAATGGATTCCTTCAGAATCAAATCTGAAGAAGATATCTTTCACTCCAGCTATGTAGTGCAGCTCTTCTGAATAAAGTACATTGAAACAGCATTAACTGTACAAAATAAAATCATTAGTTTTTTTCTACCCTTTCTCAAAGCTTTTTGGAAACCATACTTAGTTCCATCTCAGTTGGAGTCATTAGCCATGCCACAACTCAGAGTCTCATGTCTCACCATCCACAGCTGAAGAGCAGCTCTCCCAAACCCTTGGGCTGGCCTTGGGTGGATGGTCAGTGTGGAAAACCCAGCTCTGAGAGCAGCCCACCAGTATTCTCATCTCTGCAGGTCTTGGAAGTTGTGGAGTCTCCTTCTCTGGAGGTTTTCAAAACCCACCTGGATGTGTTCCTGTGGCATCCTGATCTACGCGGACCTGTTTGAACAGGGCGGTTGGGCTACATGACCTTTAGAGGTCCCTTCCAACCCCTACCATTCTATGATTTGATGATTCTCCAGATCTGTTTAACTCAGCCAAAGACTTTCCTGTTTAATTTCTCTCAGTTAGTAGCATTCAGCTGCTGGAAACTGATAGAAATTTTGCTTTGACTCACTGAGCTGCATGACACCAATTGTTAGCATGAACAAGCTATGTATTTTTAAGTGCTTTATTTGGTATTATCGGCTCAGATTTGCAAAGCAGCCACTTGTATCTCTGCATCAAGCTTCAGTCTTCCATTTTAATTTATGGGCACATTGTCAAAGATTTCCCAGAACTGGCAGTGTCTGTGCAACCTTTGAAAGATAATTAATTGCCCCATACAAGAAAAAGGAACCCTGAGTTCAGGCTTCAGGATTACAATAACCTGGGGTTATTTGGGGGGTTTTTGCCCAATTTTGCTTTCTAAGGAATAGAAATATTCATTAAATATTCATATCACAGAAGGTGTTATGAACTAAGTAATGCCTAGGCCATGTAACAGACAGAACATAGGTGAGCAAGTGTGATGGCTTTTTTCCTGCATTGTTCATATGTTTATCTCCTACTTAGAGATTGTATCAGTCTAATAAAAATTGATAAACATTTCAAAGTCTGGCTTTGAAATAATTAGGAGGATAGTTGCTAATATATGTAGCTTAAACCAGTCTTCCAAGTGGCATTTCTCTCTTTATGAGTACAAATTTGAAGAGACAGGTGGGGCTTAAATCTGGCTCGCAGTAACAGCAGGAAGAGGAGAAGCTGGGGATCCTCCATGTGCAATACTCAGTTCATCTAATGGTGCTTGGCTTTTGCTGTGTTGACCTCTGTGGGTCTGACAGTGAAGCACAGGAGGTACTGTGTGATTCCAAATGGCTCAGAAGAAAAATGCTTCAAGTCTACCTCCAGAGATGTGGAATATGTTGTAAGGGAAACCCAGCTCTGGGCATCCAGATCTTTTCTTTCCCACTCCTTTTTTTTTTTCTGTTTGCTTGGTATTCTGATTTATTATAGATCTTGTTTGCACTGGGAGCTGATGGACACTGAAAACTTGCACTTGTATTTTGATATGAATATTAAAGCATAAGTTTTATGAATGTTGTCTTGAAACATAGCTGAAAAATACCTTAGTGCCTTTCCTTTTTGAGTAATTTTTGTCTTTCCAGTAGCGTTCATGATCAGAAACTCTGTGATAACAGCTCCTGTTGCTGAGCTTCTAATTCCTGTAAGTGTGGATGAGAAGGGATAGGAAGATTTCAGAATAATTAAAAAAATGCATACTGACCACTGTGGTTTATGATGCCATATCCATCCAGAAATCTTTAAAAAAACTCAACACAACAACAAAAAATTCCTTCTTTTCCAATTATGGCTGTTTCTGGGTTTCTTCAGGTTTAACTGCAATTGCTTTTACTGGGATTGTAGACCTGAATTCTGAAGTCATGGGGCTTTTTTTCCAAGTTATTTAGAACTATGTTCTACTGGTTTATGAGGAGAGAAGGACGAGTAGGATAAGCAGTCTGTAAGTGAGCAAGGAGCTCCTGATGAGCTGTTGTGCAGTGCCTGACTGCCAGCGTGTCAGGTTTACAGATGACCAGTTGGTCTTTGGAAAAGAAATGGAGGTGAACTAATTCAGCTCTTTGTCTCTGGGGGTTTTCTTCACCTCTCTCAGGTATCTGGCATTAGGAATTGGTGACTATCAGTGAGGTGACCTATCAGTGTGGTGCACACATTGATTTAATCAGAATGTCTAAGGTTCATGATCTTAGTTAATAGGCTTACTTGAAGAAAGGAGGATTTTTACTCTTGGCTGTTTCACAGGACCAGAAGCTGCCCACCTCCCTGGCTGCATGAGCTGCACACTGAAGTCTGGGATACTGAGGCACATAGGGCAGATGCTATCCACATTGCAGAGCTAAGGCCAGGAATTTGCAGTGGCTACGATGGTCCCAGTCTGTTGAGTGATGGGTTTGTGACTGGGTCCTGGGTGACCCAGCAGCATCAGTGTCAGCAGCTTGTTGCTGCTTTGCTTTTTATCCCACAGGCAGGAATTATGGATAGTCCTTAAACTCTTGTGCTGTCCTAAGAGTCATGGGAATGCTGTGGGTCAGAGATGATGAAACATTAGCATCTTAGTATCTCATGTGCCACGTTAAGTCTCAGAAAGCAGCCTGTCAGGGTCTTAAATTCGCCACATCAACCTCCCTTGTTGAAGGAAAGGTGTTGCTGTAGCCTGAGCCTCTGTGTTCTCCTGACTGGATCAAAATGGATGCTTTAATTGGTGTTGACATTGTTCTTGCAGGCAGCCCAGCCCTGACTCATAGAAACCTGACTTCCACCAGTCTGAATGACATCTCTGACAAGCCTGAGAAAGATCAGGTAAGCTTCAGATTCACACTTTGCTTGCTGATGTGTATGGTTAGGAGATGGATGTTGGGGAAAAAGCCTCTGTACAACTGAAGCAGAAGGTAAACAAGGTGAGTACAGTATTTCTGAGTTCTGTGACTGGATTCTCCAGTTTCTAAGCGCCAGCCCTGGAGAACAGCAGATTCAGCTCTTGCAAGGTCCGAGGCAAGTGACACCACATACATGACATCTTGCTGATACCCATGAGAAAGGAGAGAAAATATCCAGATATTGTTTCATATCCTCTTCCTCCTGAAAAGAGGGTCTCTAGGGATTACAGCAAGAGTCTGCACAGGAGCTAAGGTCCTGCAGCATTCCAGGGTGTGCGGTCACAAGGAGCCTTCAGTGAAACGTGTTGCTGCTATGGCAGCTGATGGAACAGAAGATGTCACCTCACCCTCTGCAACAGTGCATCACTTGGAAAGGCAATGATGCTGACTGTGGAAGAACACCTCCAAAATGGAGATGAGTAATCAAGTTAAAATTGGCCCTAGTGCCAAGGCTCCACAAATTTGACCAATTTCTCAAACTAGGGTAATGTTTGCGGTATATCATTTGGGCTTTCTCTGTGCGTGTTCATGTCCCTTCTGAGAGCTGAAGAGTCTTGTGGGGTAAGAGTGAGTTTATTTCAACTCTTTAAAAACTGGTGTCTGAATAAGGTCTCTGTGCAAATTTCAACAAAACCTTTGTATTGGTTAAAAAAGTGGGTTATTCTCACAGCCTGATTCTTTCTTTCAGAGAATCTTTTTTTTTTTTTTTCCCCGCCATGTCTTTCAGTGTTCTCTACTCCTGTGGTTATTCTGAATGCAAATGAGAGTTACTTTGGAAAACTGAGTAACATAGTAGTGCTGTCCAACTGCGAATGACTCTAGTTCTTCAAATGATGGCTGGTTGCTATCTTCTGTATACGAAACTCTGGCTTACAGGGACAGAGCAGCATAATCCATGTAGAAAAGCCAGTTCAGAGTAATTAAATATTTTTAAAAAATAAATAGATATTTTAAAAATAAATAAAGATACTTTCACAGAAAGAGAAAGGGGACAATGTGTTCTGCATTGACCTCAGTGTCATTCAGAGTTGTATGTATATGTGTAGCAGCATGTATCTGTATTGATTGGCTGCTTTTGCAAACCATGTTTCCTTTAGTATACACAGACCCCACTTAGGGAAAGAGTAGGACAGTGAAATGGCTTTACTTCATTGAAAAGACTGCTAGATTAGATTTTTAATCACATCATAACTGGGGTCTCATAGATAAAACTAGGTCTGACTGTTGCAGCAGGGTTGGTAGACCTCAATAGAGCACAGGCTCAGTTGCCTCTCCTGTAGAAGTGACTCTGGACCTATACAGATTAATAGATTTTTGTGTAGAAGTGGGGATAAAAATAGTTGTTTTGGTAGTGCTAATTGTGAACTCTGTTAATCAATCCAGTTGGGAAGTGCACTCCAGAGTGTATAGCTTTGAATGTAGATAAAACCGTTACTTAAAACTGTAGTGAAAACCGTTACTTGAAAACTAACTAGTTCCAAATTGCTGCTTAGTTAATTAGCCTGTGTCCTGCTGATGAACTGTGCGCAATGGGACCCTTGTACTGGATGCCTTTCGAAGCTTGCCCCAGAGATCACCTTAGGTCTCAGTTTTTGTTACTGATTGACTGGAACTCCTGTCTTGATAAAGTTTGTGAAATTGTGGTGATGCCTGGCAACTTTCTGGAGCAGAATTTAGCATGGCATACAAGAGGCAAGGCAAGAACCCATCACGTTATGGAAACGGGAGCTGGAAAGAGAACAGGTTTTCTTGCCTTGAGAGCAGAATGACTGGCTGTCATTATTTTGTTATCTTTGGTATATTTAATAGTTTGGTATTTTGGTATATTTGACAGTTAATGAGGCCATATAGTGAGGTGTGAGTCTGCTGGCAAATGAGGCTATTCCAGTTTTTATTTGTGTGTGTATAAGAACTGTGACAGGATGAAGTCAGTTTATAACAGTTGCTTGGAGCAGGACTGAGACCTGACCTCTTTCATTGATCACTATTTTTGCAGAGGTAAAGGAGAGTATTGTGTGTCCATATTTTAAAGGAAGAAAGACTTTGAACAAATTTCCATATAACTTCAATAACTTTCCTACCTACCTACCTCCTTAATTTTCAGTTCTGCAACTTTTAATGCTAATTGGAATGCTACAACGCACAGTGTAGCAGTATTCTATCCAAAATACTCCTTTAATCTGTGTTTCAGTAGGTTCTTACTGGGCAGGGAGACACCTAATTAAACTTAAAGTACGAGTTCTAGATGTGCTTTCTTCCTGCTGTGAAGTGACCTCCATTTTGTTTCTGTCTCCTTCTCTTCAGGGAGCAGTGCTGGTGGCCAGTGCTTTGTAGATGTGGTATGACCACAAGCCCTCCCTTTATTTCCTCATATTGGCAGGGTTAGTTTTGTGATTGCCCTGCACGCTCATCTGACTGGAAGAGCTGTAACATTTTGAAGCAGCCATACCTTCTAGCACTTTAAGCCTACCTGGGAAAGTCTGCTTACCCAACTGTCAGCCTCTGACCCCAGGGATATTTAACTCTCTCCATCCTGAGATGCTCTGTCTCTGCTTAGCAGCAATTCCCTTCCATATTTTTGGAGGAGCAGACAGGTCCTGGGGATCCACCTGTGGTTACCCTGCTCCTTTCCCCATAAGTTTTAAGGTCCAAGCTGAAAACTGGTGTCTCCCTCTTTATGATCCTGATAATTCTTTGTTTGGGTTCATTCTCTGTGCTGAAAAACCAGGAGCAGACCTCTTGGCATACCACTGTTGCCTCATCTTTAGTGACTCCTGAATTTTTCCCTTCAATTCTGTGTTTGCAACAAATGATGGTTTCCAAGGATAGCATTGGAGGTTAGAGGCAAGAAAACAAGACTAGAGAAGGTCAGAAAAGGACACCCAGGCAGAGGAAACACTCTGCAGAAAAGCAGCGTGTGTTGGTGTATTATCTAATACTCTTGGCCACTTCTCTTGGAGCTGACCTGTTATTGGCAAGAGTGCTTGAACATGGTCACCTGGGCCAGGCTACTTTCAGGTGTCCTGGTTTGTGGTTGTTTTTTTTAGATTATCCAATTAAGGGGCAGTAAGCAGCTGGGACCTCAGCTGTGAAGGCAAAAGCCCAGATTGATCACTCCAAACATAGGCACTTCTTTGAGTTACGTTTTGTCATGTCTGTTCTCCTGAGCTTATTTTTCAGTCCCTGTGGAGAGCTGGAATTGCAGAGTTGGTTCAGATTTTGAGTTGGCTCAAAAGGCTGCCGGCCTCTTTGACAATTTCAATATCAAGAGGAGAGAGACAAGACAAGAATTTTCACCTTTCCCATGGCTGAAACCTCTCTGTAGTGAAGGGCTGGATTTGGCTTCTCTACACAGATGTTGAAACTGTTTAGATGTCCCCTTCAGCTCGGTGGCTTTCTTGCAGGTTGCAAAGATGAGTTAGAAGACAGACAGCACTGAGGATAAGTGATAAACAATGTCTGCAATGTTCCCAAGGCATGCTGGCATGAGTATAGCCAGTGGTAATAACAAGATATATGGTTTTATTAAAACCATAGATAGTGCTCAGTTGACCTGCGTTAAGTGTTGTGTGGTTGGTTCTTCTACCCTTAGGGAAAGGGTGTTTTCATATTTAGTTTGAATTTACTTTGATCTTGCTTTTATTTTGTTTTTCTCATACTCTTTGCCTTCTTAATACACTTTGCAGAGTTAATCCTCTTACTGGGTAACCATTAAGCTCCTTCACAAAGAAAATGAACTTAGGATCTCTCTTGGAAAAGGTTAGAGTCAGGAAAGGACAGAGGACACTTGGGCTTTTTCTAAAGGACTAGCTGAAAAAGTGCTGCCTGTTCCCTCACTGCCAGGGCAAAGAGCCATGAGCTAGAGGAGAAAGGGAAGAGAGGAAGGAGCAGAGACATACACGCTATGCTCATGGATGGGGGATTTTCAAAAGGTTTCCTGTTGGCCTTGCCCTCTACATAAGACTGGCCCTGGCACCAGTAATTTTATAGCAGCATTTATACATGTATATATATTTTATATACAACTTTTGTCTGGATTTGCTCCCAGCCTTGCCTGGTGGGACAGCCACACAACGGCCGGGGCAAGCACTGCTTGGAGCTGGAGGTGCAAGCTCCTGCAGTATTTAAGTCCTCTATGGTTAGCTTGTTCTTTGATAATTTTTAGCACCTTTGCACTGTTACTGTTGTCCTGTCCTCCTGTGTACTGCTATTCACTGAAATAATCCAACCAAATCTTCCCTTAATTTAAATGTCTGTTTCTTTATTCTCTTTCCTTTCTGACAAAGTGTTTATAGATGTGTTACAAGCAGTTAGGTTAGCAACTTTAGCTAAGAAGAGATTGCATCATGGAAAATGATGGAGATAGAAGATGTTCATTGGCCATTGGCTCTGTCTGTTTTTCTTCCTTATATTTGAGAGTGGAGGAAATAATTTTGCCATCAGAATAAGGCTGCCCAAAATCAGAGAATGATGTGAAAATCTGAAAGTGATGAAGTCCTGGGTTATTTGTAAGGTTGGGATGTCCACTAAATTAAAAATGTCATGTTACTCTTCTCGCCTTTTAATTTACAGAGAGCAAATGATTATAAAGCTGAAACAAGAGGAAGGGCCAATTACCAAAATGCACAGTTTGCAGAAAATCTTTAACTGCAATGCAAGTTGCATCAATAACATTGATTCAGATCTCCTGTGCCTGTGACAAACATAACACTGTGCCCCCTGCCTCGACCGCACACAGTGGCTGCTCTTGGCAGGCCAGTGGTCACAGGTAGTGGTCTGTGGAAAGGGGAGTTAGTGGGACAGAGATTTGTTGTTGATTGTGATAGTGCAGAGTCAGTGGCAACAGGCTGTGTGGACACTGTGAAGCGGCTGTGCTGTTGGTACAGCATTTGCCTGCATAGAACAAGTTGTAGATAGCATTCGCAGGCAGCAGCAAAACAGGATGTCTGGTTGAGCAAAAGTCTGTCTATTTTGTCTGGGAGACTTTCAACCTTGATTTACTTTTGTTATTTTGGGGCTTTAGGATCTTCTGAGGGTCACCATAGTGTTACAAGGCTTTTTGCTCATCGGGTTCCTGTCTAAGCTCATGGGATAAAAAGTTATCACAGGATACTTCATGATATCTACAAGAGGCGAAGGTTTGTGGGAAAGAAGTGCAGAGGGAAGGAAAGCTTTTATTGCCATTTCCATTGCCATGCTTGATAACCATGCTGTGTCACAGGAGGTGTAGCAACTGGAAAACAGAAGGAGGTCTTCAAAGAAAGTCTTCCTTTCTGCCTCCAGCCTGCATGGGAAGCTTACCCCATAGTTAAACAAAATGCTTTTGATTTGTTCCTCCTGCCACTCCTATCTGTCAAGAATGCTGAGCACATAAACAGCTGAGCATGGTTAAGAGCGGATTCTTTATGAATATTGAAGCCAGGTAATTTGCATGAACTGGCTCCTGTCTGTCATGAGAATGATGGCGTGATTCATGGCACAGCAAAAGAGCCTGCTTCAATTCAGCATCCTGAGAGTCTTGCAGAAGACACACGGGCCCTGACCCAAATGGCTCTGATGATGATAAATAGCTTCAACAGAGGCCACCAAATTTTGATTTTGCTGTTTTATCATGATTTTGTTTTGGTCTGGTTTGACATTTTGGCAGTTTGTAAGGATGATTAGGGAAGGGGAGGTGTGTGCCCTTTCACCGTGTTTGTATTGGCAGAACATGACTTCTGAGGTAGTGGTGCAAAGAAGTGATTTGCCTTCATTTGTCTTATTTTATGAGGCGTTGGCTGCAGTTAGTGTCCTGGTCGTTTGCAGCTAGATAAATGAGCAGAGGCAGTGGCACTTTTGGACAATTTATTTTCCTTTTCTGTTTTCCAGTTAATAAATCAGCATCTAAACCTACTCTCTCCTGGGCTCCGAGCTCTCTGTTGCCAGATACATCAGCGGTACTGGTGTAGTGTCTGAAAGATGAAGACTTCTCATGGCGAGAGAATTTCTCTATCACATGAAGGCTGAGCTGTTTGCTCAAATGTGGATGTACACGTATATGTACATGTAGATTGTTCAACCAGATGTAATTAGAAAAGATCTAACCCTTCTGCTGCTTTAGGTGCATCTTAGCCAAGCTACACATCATCTATATGTTTAATACGTGTAAGCTTTTCTGATATATTTCTGTCTCTCGTCCACTTCCTAGTTTGAATGGCTCTTGTCTGAACTCCTGCCAGCTTGCAAGTAGCCTTTTGGCAAAGCAAGTGTCCAGAACAGGGCTATGGAGGAAAAGTACTGGGCAGCAGCAGCACTTCAGGCTGTGGGGGATCTGGTGAAGGCCTGCACAGGGGCATCCCAAACTTCACTCTCTGTTACTGGTGGCATCACACACTCCTGTCTGATTTTCTTTTTATTAAAAGCTTGTCTGCAGGTTCAGTTATGCCATGCTGGCAAGTGTGCACACAGACCCACAGCCCTCTAGAGCTACCTGAGTGACTGTACTGATGAGAAGCCATTCCTTTGTGGTGTGAGCTGCGTACACCAAGAGATTGAAGAGTTTTCCACACAGTTGATTAATTTGGCTACGCTGGGGAAACTTCTACATGGGACTGTACCTACATGTGGAAGGTTGGCTTTGTGCTCCTGGTCACTTGTCTCTTCACCATACATTCCTGTACTGGTATGGCAAACAACAGCTGCTTGCCAGATACTGCCTAGGCCTTTTGCTAGAGTTACTTTTCCATTCTGTCTTATTTTCAGTGCACATCAAGATAGGATTTCCTGTGCAATTCACAGCTTTCTAGACAGTTACTGGCCTGCAGTTGCAGTATCTGAGTCACGAGTGCTTCAGGAGACTTTATAAAAGCTTTCCCCCATGATTAATCTGTGGAAATAATAGTGTTCTTGCTTATGCTTAGTATTGCTTAAGCCCTGTTTGGGCCAAGCTCTCCTTTGGCAGTGTACCTTGGAGTTTCACTCTGCCTGTCCCGTGTGAGACATCTCAAACTGTGCTGTTCCTGCAGCTGCCTCCCCTCTTGGCATACCCTTTTGGAGAGGACAAGCTTTTAATCATCTTTGCAATGCCCAGGAGACAATTTGTCATTTATGGTGTTAGAGTTGGGATTTTAAGTTAGCTGGTGATTCAGTAGTCTTAATAATTTGAAAATATTTCAAATTATTTTTTCAGATTCATCTGTGAATGGAAGTGATTGAGAAAAGTCAAGTACAGCCTTTATCAGCCCCATTGTTGCTGTAGTGCAAGTGGACCATAGGAAGCTGGGGAATTTCCCAGTGCTGTTCCCACTTCTGTCCCTCCTCCCATGAGAAGTCCCTTGGTCATGCCCTGTTCAAATGTCCTTGGCAGCTCCGAATGGCTGAATCAATGGGACTTCTTTAATGCCCAAGATGTAAAATAGAGCGGACATTTAAAGAAAATCTGTTTAACCAGGGACCTCTTGTTGCTGAGCTGATGCAATAGCATATAGAAAATGGATGTATGTTGATATAAGGGGAGTTTACTGGCCTGGCGTTGTGTCCACTTTGGAAGGGCTTGTATATGGGACAAAACCCGTCTCTGAATGAATATGGTTAGTCAGAGAGAGGCACAAAACCCTTCTTATTTGTTGTGGTTTGTGCACTGTTTATTCAAACTGGTGTTTCCATGTCAACAGGGGATCTGTGCCAAAGCCAGCTCTAAAGTTAGAAAAGAAATTGGCCTAGTTGAGAGAAACCCTCCTGCCTTTCCTGGGGAACTGGTGGATGGGGAGGGTATTGATGGGGTCCCACTCTTTGAAATGAAGTCTGTCGATGAATGGTGGGAGAGATTCACTGCTTTTCCTGTGTGACCATCTCTTCATCTCCACAGTCACAAGGAGACATTCCTCATTTTTAGGTCTGTCAGTCTGGATGACCTACTTGCACTCCATGGAGCTGAAATGGAAATGACTGTCTTCCAGTACAGATCACTGCCACCTTTCTGGAAGAAAAGTTTCTAGGAAGTTTAGTTTACTGGAATTTCATGTGCCGTGGCCTTCTTTCTTGATACAGAGAGCAGTTTTGCTCACATCCTTTCTCCTTGCAGTGTATCAGCAGCGCACCTCTAAAGCATTCCTGGGTAATGGAGTTCAATGCACAGACAAAACGCAGGACGTTGAAGGTATCCTGTAACAGAGGCAGTCATGGGATAATTTATGGAAAGATGATCTTAAATGCGTAGTGAACAGATGCAGAAAAACAGAGACACACAGGCAGATTCAAATTCCTGGGAGAATTAAACTTTCTTAAGTACAAAAGCTCTGTGTGTCTGTACTCAAGTGTGGGAAACCCCTGATGAAATATGATGCTGTGATGAAGTGAGCACACATGCCCCTGTGTAGAGTAAACACAAGGTAGGGTGAATTCATAAATGACCTCTGTTAAATAATGCAGCCCTCACCTGTTCTCTCTTCCTGTACCCATGGAGAGTTTTCTTTCCCCAAGCCTTTGATGTAGCAAGAATTTGGGGAACTGGATCACTTCTCCTGTGATCAGGGACCTTAAGCCTTCCTTGGCTTGCACAAAGCACTGCATGTGAAGTTAGGCTTGTGATGGTAACCTGAATGCTCAATGCTCAGGTTTTGCCATACTTGGAGGGGGGAAGTGGGACCTTTGAGTTTTGCTGTACCATTAGCTGGAGTCCTCGGCCAGGTCATACTCTAACCTTCACATGGATTTCCCCCCACCTTCCTTATCCCAAAATCAAGCACTGGCTGGTTTGAATAGTGCAGTGCAGGAGTTACTGAATGTAGTGAAGTTGGAAATGGTGGATGGCGAGAGAAAAAGAGCAGGTTGGAATGGGCTGTCTGGTGGAGACACTGAATGTAGAATCTAGGGGTCTTAAGCTTGAAAAAGCCTGGCTTGGGGAAGAGAAGGGAGATTTGTAAAACGATGAAGGACGTAAAGAAGAAGAGGGGTGGGAGATTTTCCCTGCTGGGTGACGTAGCCCTGGTAGCTTTTCTTTCTCTGAGCAGGACTTCCAAAGCCACCTTCTTAAGCTTTTACACAAAAGCCTGGGAACCAGATTTTTTATGTTTGCCAGATAGATAGCATTTTCCATTTCTCGTGTCAGTGGCATTTGCTTTGGTCTCTCAGTTCCACTGACGATGGCAACTAAGTGCTGCTAATGGGAAGGGGAATAGTTATGCAGGTATTATCTGTTTACAGCTTCCTTAGATGAAGTCAGTGAATAGCCCTTTCATTCTGATTTTGTTTTACTAATATTGTTATTGTAAGGATGAGACAGTGGTTGTTAGTTATCTACTGTATCTGTGTAATGGCATTAGACCTGAATAACAGTTCTATTTTTCCTTTTGCTGTGAGCATGGGAGCTCTTCCCTGCTGTGGACTTAACAAGCACTGTGACTTGAGGACAGAGGGGATGTCCCTTGAAGGCAGCTGTTCTACCCAGAGCAGAAAAATTCAAATGTGGTGTGGCCTTATGCTTCACTAACTGTTGTCTTTTGTCCCAGCCCTCCTTTCACTTAGAGCTGATGTTTCCAACAGGGAGTAGCTGCAAAAGCTTTATGTTGCATAAAATAGGTATAAGATGGCTTGTGGATGGACTTGCAGCATCTCATCTCAATTAATTGGGACTACTCTCCCAATGCAACCGACATTTAAATGAGATGAGTAGCCAAAGGTAACAGGCCTTGATCCAGCATGAAGGCAGAGGTAGTTACTGATGCCATATGGCACGCTGCAGAGCTCCATCCCCAAAGACCAATTCCTTGCAAGCTTTCACAGGCTTCTAGCTTCCATCTCCAAGGTGCTTGCTCCAGAGCAGCTGGTGTTTTTCACCTGAATCCCAGCACACACAGCTGAAGGTTTTTGTTCGGTAACTTTTCCTTAGGCTTGAGGTAATCAAATATGACTGTGACACATAAGGGTAAACAGATTCTTCCAAAGATCAGTGTCTACGTGCTCCTTGCAGCCTGCTCTGTGAAGTCTGGAGCATCATTACAGTAATGTGATGAGATAAAGGGCTTATCTATTTACAATTTTAGTGCTGTATCATGGGGTTTTGGTTAGCTTTGTGGTTCTGATGCTCCAGCTAATGACTCATTTAATGGAGTTTCCACTTGTCTTGGGTATTCTTTTGCCTTGAACAAGCTTGCAGACTACTTTGCAGAGTGTGCCAGGGGTCACAGGCAGGAGCCATGCATTTATTTAGCCAAGTGCTCCATTTCACCTTCTTTTGCTCTTGGCTATTAGGCAGCTGTGTTCTTGGTTGTGCTGAGTACTCCCACAAGGAAGGAAGAAGCTTTCCATCTTTTTTAAAAAAATTGATGCCAAGTGATTTAGGAAAATCAGTTTGACTTAGTCCCTTAAATAATTTTTTAATATCTTTCCAGGAGGTCCAGGGGCACATAACTTGGCCCTTGTGACTGAGGATGCTCCTTCCCACTTCCCAGGCCTCTGTACTGGCCTCTTGCCTTTCCTCTACACCTGCATTTCGGCTGGAGAGTGCCACAGTTGAGAGAGAGCTGCCTCACAGGCTGTGCAGCAGACTCCTCTGAGGGGAGACAGCTCTACAGCACAATAAGCTGCCTGAGAGCAAACAGACAGATGCGATAAAAGCTGTGTGGACTTAAGGATTGCTTTCGCTTCCGAGAAACCTGAAGTGATGCTGATGATAACAGAGTGTTAAAATGCATTTAGGGAAATGGTGATTTTCAGGTTTCTGTGCCTTTTTGCAAGTGAGGCATTGGAGACCTGTGGCCTTTAACACAACATTAGTGATTAGGTTGGAACGATGCTCAGTTTAGCAGAGCAGAGGGAAAGGGAATACAGCGCTTCCAGCTGCATTCTATGCCTGTCTCCCTCCCTACCTCCCTTCTTGCTCTGGAGTGCTGCTGAGGACTTGAATCTTCTGAAGCTTCTTTGGAGTATGGTTCAAAATGTATTATAAGTGCTGACTGCACCCTCCCCGTCTCCTGTCTGATAAGTTATTTAAGAAGGTAATGAGCAGTGCGGCAAAACTCATTTAGAGCAAAAAACCCTATAATGATAGCTCTTAAAATTTAGTCATGCTGGTTTGACTGGAGATCCTGCTTGTCAGTTCTGGTTCAGAAAGGCACCTGCATTTGGGCCAACACCACGTGTAAGTGCATGACCAACTTGTTCAACAAACTTGAACATTTATTGAAGATTTATCACTTTCCCTTTAATTTTTTATTTTCAGTTTACTACAAAACACTGTTTATGGGAGAACTGATAGCACTGTTCCAGGCTTCCTCTGCAGTGCTCCTTGGTTCGTATTTAATATATTCTCTGTTGATAATCCTAACTGAAGCATGCAGGAGTAGGACTGTTCCAGCAGTTTTCTTCCTGATGAATCAATAATTCTTGCCTTTCATGGGCCTTTTCCCATTTTTCTGCTACTGAGTCACCTGATAAAGCTCATTACATATTTGTGGCCTGGTTTAGTGTGACCCCCTATTGGAGTTTCTGGCAGAACATCCTCCTTCACCATTCACTCTTAGCCAAATGAACGTGAAACATCTCCAGAGATCACCCAGGGTGGTGGGAGGGGTTTAGGAAGCAACGAAGGACAGGATTTTTCCAAAGCCTTCAATTCAAATTCAAATGAATTCTGTCACTGCTGAAGTTAAAACAAAGCCTTCTCGGATCTGAGGACACTCAGAAATCCCTCCCAGGCTGCTAATTTAATAACCTAGCAGAAGGGCAAGCCTATGCCAGGCTTAAGAGATGGCAAGTGCCAGAAAGATACCAGCAAAGAGCCAGGAAATGCTGATTTTTAACACTCAGCTGGTGCTGCTGCAGTGTTTTCTCATTATCAAATCAGAAGCAATTGATGACATTTCTCCACAGTTGGAGAATATTAGTGAATATTTTGGCCCTGTGAGCTTGCTCACGTCCGCCGTGGCACAGTTAGAGCATGTAGATGCAGAGATCAGAAGAATAACCTTCAGGCTGTGAGGAACTATTTTTAGTGTGAAGCTATAGCTGCACTTTGGGAGATGTATAAATGAGAGTAACTCTGGCAGTTGGCTGATGAGAATGATGCTGGTCAGTAGATTTCTTGTGGCACTCTGGTTTAATGGTGATGAGCACAGGATTGGACCTTGCATACCATTTGGATGCCTGAGGAAGGATTGCTGGAAATGAATAAATACCATTTTGTAGGTCCCTTTCTAAGCTCTTTCCTGCATTTTGAGCCCTGTTGTTCAGTAACACAACAAATGCTTTGCTGCATTTCTAGAAGCACTGCTTATATCGTGATTAACGTTTCAGCAGATTGATTTTTCAGGCAAGAGTGGTATATGTGTATGTGCTGCTGATGTTAACAGTTCATTTACTTTAACTTCTGTGTGAGAGTCTTGAAGTTTCTCTCTGTCAGGAAGGTGTTACGGGATAGAGGACAGAGTTGGGATCAAGGCAGGAGCTGCTGTGGTAGGGTAAAACATCTGCAGCAACTTGCTTCTAAAGCAATAGATGTTTAATTGGTGGTGGAAACATGAGAGGTCTTTTAGCTCCACAGTGACTAGCAGCCTTGTTAGCTGCCTTTTGGTGTTGGGATTGTACATACATTTCAGTAATGTGGCTGGGAAGGGGAAGTGAGTTTCTGTGTGCTGTATATTAGAATAAAGGATGAAGACAGGCAATTACTACTACCTGCCTGCTTATTGATCCTTTTTTTAAAAATGCCCTTGCCCTTGGCTTCCGCACACATTGTTGTCTTGTGTGGTATGTGTTACAGAAATTCATTAAGAATAGATATGATTGTACTTCAAATAATTAGTTTGGTTTAGTGTGTACATATATATATATATATATATACACACACACACACACACACTCCCCTCCACTTACTTGGTATTCATACGTGGGCTAGCAGAGTGCTAGGAACCTCATCATGAGTGGAATAATTAACATAGACTCTGCAATGTGAGCATCTGTAGGGGGTTCCCTGTGCCACCAACCTTTCCTGGCTCAGGACCCACACCAAGGTCAAGCGTAGTGCTCCCAACCACCCTCTTCCTTGTCTTTCCTCATTTCCACCTTGGCTTCTGTGTCCAGATCTGATGCTTTTGTTTTCCTTGGAAACTTCTCTCTGATTTCTCTCTTCTTCATGGATGCCCCTTCTCACTTCTTTCCAAGGCTTTCTCTTCCTTCAGATCTCTGGGATTTGAGGAATATAGTAGCCATCCGGCATCATTCTAAAGCAGAGCAGGGAGTTTCTCCTGGACAGAAGGTCTCTAGTGATGGCACGTGCTCCTCTGTCCCCTTTCTCAATGCCCTGCTCAGTGCTCTTAGGGCAGCAGGCTGTGGGAGGGCTGAGGGCTCAGGTAATAATAGTGGGAAGCAGTAACAAGCCAGACTGTCCCACAGACAGTGACTGAGATCTTTAGTGTCATTTCAAAACCAGCCTGCCTGCCACTTTTGCCTGGTAACTCCTCATGTGCTGGCCTGCACAGGCAATGGGAACAACATCTTCAGACAACCTCAAGCAAATTTTAGATTAAGGGAGAAGTTACAAGCTAGGAAACCTCCTAAAAGCCTGTGCTAAGATCAGACATTCCTTTGAAACTTGAAAAGACATGTACTCAGTAAAGTGCAAGTGCCCAGCTCCTGGCATCCATCTTTCAGGGTTAGTTTTCCTCAGGCCAGTCGTTTCTGTAGCAGCAACAGCAGAAGGTAGGGTTGCTCTTTCAGTCATAAGAAGTACTTGCCATTCCCCTGCTGTCCAGGCAGTGAGGTGGTACAGTACTCCTTCCCGAGACCCTGCTCTGATCTACTCATCTTCCTCAGTGCTGCACACCTTTTCCTCCCCAAAGAAATACCTCCCTCAACTTCATCATGACTTCAAGCACCAACATCAACATTATTATTCTGGGGCTGCACTTCTTAACATTTATATCTCAGTGGGCTCTGTGGCAGTGATACATGTTGGCTGAAAGTATCTTTTGACGAAGGAGAAAAAGTGGGTGAAAACGACATAAATTTTGTTGCACATTCCTGCTCGCATGCCTGACAAGACTTAATTTTCTTTTCCTTCCTCTTTTGCTGGTGCAGCTGAAGAATAAATTCATGAAGAAGCTGCCCCGTGATGCTGAGGCCTCCAACGTGCTGGTTGGGGAAGTGGACTTTCTGGAGAGTCCTTTCATCGCCTTTGTCCGGCTGCAGCAGGCAGTCATGTTGGGTGCTCTGACTGAAGTCCCTGTACCTACTCGGTAAGAATTCAGCCCTTAGGGGACAATAACTGGAAACTGCCTTTCCACTTTTTAAAATAAAAACAGAGGGCCAGAAGAAGACATTCCCCAGTACTTTGCATCATAGGACATTCATAGCAGTCAGGATTATTGGTTTGAAGTAACAAAACTCACTTGTAGCTGCTTAATAATTTTCAGGTCCTGAATTTGATTGTAAGATATAAGCTGGAAAATACCCAAACATTGCACAAATGTACTGTCTTAACTGTAAATGTGAAATTTAACTGCTGGGACTTTTTCTGCCCCTTATGATTCCTCTCCAACACACACTATACATAGCTCAGATTCCCTCTACACAGTACATATTTCTCCTCTTCAAAACTCACATTAGATGAAGGATATAATTTAGGTCCTGATGGGAGGGGGAGAAAAGATAAATTGGGGCATACAATTCTATCAGGGGCAGTCACACCGTTTGTGGCTTTTTAATGCAGAGTGGTTCAGAGGAAAATGTTATGTAAATATTTTATTTATTGTGACTCATTGCAAATTAATCCGAGGCTCAGAAATACAAGTATATCTTACATTCTTAAATATTTGAATTCACTGCTTGAATATGCATAACTGTCTGTAAAATGAATGTACCTATCTAGCAGAGAAGCAAAGCTCAAGCACTGTTTGAGTTTTTAGCAATATTACCCTTAGTTATACGATTGTCTGTTGTTTATTGTGTAACACAGAAGACAAAAATTAACAGTATAGATGTTCAGAACATCTGCTGCATATGAGCATTTTGTAGTCGTCTGTCTTTGCGTGATCCATACACAAACATCCTGCCAAGGTAAGAGCTGTAAGCATGATTGATATTAAAAGGTAATGAGGAGCACTACGGAGGTTTGTTACATCCCCTTTCACCCACCCCAGGCCCAGCGTTGCCATGTTCTTCAGCACTGCCGTGCACCTGGGCTCCAGTCTGCTGTAGGTATCAGCTTACAAAGGGTGTACTTTGCATTTCACTTGTAATTATGGAGTTCAAATTGTGTCTTTCACATCACTAATGTGCAAATACATATTTTATGTGAACAGTTTCAAAGGCTTTCAATACAGAGTAAATGTTGAGATTTGAATAATGCCTAGAGGGTTTGAGGCTGTATCAAGTAATATTTTGTAAGAGACATAGGGTCACCACAAGAGCATGTGGCTAGTGCATTAATGATACTGGAATACTCTGCCGTTGTGAGACCACATCTGGAATATTGTGTCCAGTTCTGGGCCTCTCAGTTCTAGGAAGACAAGATGCTGCTGGAGAGAGTTCAGCGCAGGGCCACCAAGATGATGAAGGGAGTGGAGCATCTCCCTTACGATGAAAGGCTGAGGGAGCTGGAGCTCTTTAGCTTGGAGGAGACTGAGGGGTAATCTCATTAATGTTTACAAATATGTAAAGGGTGAGTGTCAGGAGGATGGAGCCAGGCTGTTCTCAGTGATGTCCGTTGATAGGACAAGAGGCAACAGGTATAAATGGGAACACAAAAGGTTCCAAAGATATAAAAGGAAAAGCTTCTTCACTGTTCAGGTGAAGGAGCACTGGAATGGGCCGCCCAGGTGGGTTGTTGAGTCTTCTTCTCTGGAGACATTCAAAACCCACCTGGACAAGTTCCTGTGTGACCTACTCTAGGTGGCCCTGCTCTGGCAGGGATTTGGACTAGATGATCTTTCAAGATCCCTTCCAACCCTTAAGATTCTGTGATTCTGTGAATGCATCACAGCCACTGTATGGAAAGAAAGCTATATGATTCTACCTTATTTCCATGTGCAAAACAATGGAAAAAGATGATCTAGTCTTGCTGTTTGTTTAACTGCCTTCTAGTGATGCAGCAGTGGTTGTATTTTTCAGAGTTTCATTAAGTGGCTTCTTTCAATAACCACATCAACAGCTCTTTGTACACACTGTGTATTCTGGTAGGAAGGAGTATTGGGATATAAAAGTGGCTCAATTTCAGATAAAGTTAATCTTCATTCCTTCAGTATTTCAGTTTCCAACTCTAACCCCAGTTACTCTTTTTTTAAACATCTCCAAATGCTTCTCAGCAGATGTAAAATCAGGTCCTGTTTGTTTTGGTAGTGGGAGCCAGGAAGTTAGATCTAGGATTGCTGAACAACCTCATTACTAAATAGCATTAATCAAGACAATATGTCCTCCATGCCAACATTTTTTTTCCCAGGAAATAGTATTATCCATTTGCTGTCCTCCAAACCAAATGCTAGCCCTAATCGAAGCAGGGAGGCTCATTAGATGGCTTCTGTGAGTAATGAAGAGCCATTTGCAATGGCTGCATCCTGTGAAATTCAATCAAGGAAATCCCATCAGGGCCCAGAGGAGCTGTGATGAAGCGTCTCCTTGGTCAGCGCTGAGTCTCGGCCATCTTGCAGGGCTGGTGTTCCTGTCCTGGCCCTGCACTGAACAGCCGCAGCGTCAGCAAGACGCTGGAGCCAAAGCCTTCAGCATGCCTCCTGCTTCTCTTCCTCCAGGCTTCTCCATGTATTTTGTTAAAGTGTCAAGTTCCTGATAAAATTGTCAAAACCATGCCATTGAAGCTAGGCAGTGCAGAACCACCTGGGGTTTCTAAAATAAACAACAGCTAACTCTTCAGCATGACAGGCTGCTACGGTATGGGGACCCAGCTGTATCGAGTAACCTCACCACAACCTGCATCTATCTCTCTCTTTACAAAGCAGCATGTTGTTTTTATGGGGGAGGGGGGAGGAGGAATTAAATGTCCAGTGTTCAGCACAGGGCTGGGACCATGCTGGTCTGCAACACAGAGGGGAGATGGCCTTCATGGCCATCTATTCCCATGGTGACATACACTGCTGGAGTTCCTTTTGCACAGCAATTCAGTTAGTGTTTCTGGTGTGCTCTGTTAGGTAAAAATCTCATGCTCTTTAGCAACTAGAGATGTACCAAAAATGTCCCAGGAGGAAGTGAAGTGCCTTACCCTAGAGGATGATGGTCAACAGGGCTTGTTGTATCAGTGACAAAGGGATGAGGAAAGCCCTCCTGGGGAGCTGGAAGAAGGGGAGCAGGGAGAAAACATTCCCAGCCGTAACATGGTGTCACAGAGCTTGCAGAAATGCATGAGGCCATCTAGATGCTTTGTTTTTCTAAGCACTAACCAGACAGGGTTTGCAGGGAGAGGGCAGCCATGGCTTTCATTAGACCAACTGAGAATCAACCTATCATCTGCATCCATGAGCTGATTGTGTAAGATATGGCTGCAATCTTGTGGTGTAGAAGCAAATATAGTACCAAGCCCTATGGAGGTGAACAGATGATGATATCTATAGGTCCTGCTCTGCTTTAGTTTATTTATGTTGATCTAGTACTGCTGAAAGAAAAAAGAATCTTGTGTGCATAAGATAGACAGAATTCAACATGTAGCCATACAGTTAAACAGATCACTTATTTCTGCTGTTCTTTTTTGTTTCTTCCACACATTCTTTGGCTTGGATTTTTCTAGTAAGTTACAGACTTTCGGTCACTTCATAGAAACATAATTTCCTGTGTAGAAATTACTCCGCCTTGTACACAGAAATTTCCTATGTACATTTTTCTTCATTTTTAAAGTATTTCCTTTATTTAAAAGCAAATTCTTATTTGAAAAAAAACCCAAAAAACCAGCAAGATCTGATGAACTCACCAGGAAGTTTCTCGACAGGGTGTTTTCATACAGCCCTAGTAATAAAAATCAGTGACTTGAAATTGGTATAGAGACATCCCAGCCTTTCATTGTTGAGTTTTCTTTTTACCCTTCAGATTGAAAAGCCTTTAAGGACTTTGGTTTTCTCATGTTGAATTTAATTCTACAGTGCTATGAGCTCCTTGTTTTGGCAAGTACTTAGCTACTGTGCTTGCACCATGGCTAGGGTATGACTGCTTCTCCTCTGGACAATGCAATAGATTTAGCTTTTTATTTTCATAAAGAAATGTGCAATCATGTGTTCAGGTCTGCTGTATTAATGCACTGTTGACGGGGGAAAAAAGATGAAGCATGAGCAAGGGAAAGATTTTCTTTGGAGATAAGCTGTACAGACTTGCACAGTCTAATATGTAGTGCTTGGAAATTGCCTGTGTCTACAAGTCTCAAATGAAATGAAGTAACTTGCCCAAAGGTCACTTAGAAAGCACGTGGCAGAAACAGAAATCGGATTCTCCTCCCCTGCCTCCTAACTGACACTTTTAACTGCAAAGGCATCTTTTTTTCTTCCTAGATGAGAATGAAACATGTGTCTTGTTCTTTAATTTCAGCACTAAAATGGTTTTTAGGGCTGTGTTCTTTAGCAGCCTCTTCCAGCAGAAAGACTTACTCTGAGAAATGGGAGCAAAGGACCTACCTTTGTTTATCAGTGTTTCTGTGCTGGACACGATGTGGAAGCCTCCAATGTTGTTGCATTGCCCAGAACTTGAGAGATCACCTGTGTGAAATACAAAGTGGACCAAACACTTCATCTCTCTTCATTGCTGCAGTGTCAAGTTGTGCTCTTGCCTTCAGTAGTCTCAGCCACAGATTCTGATGGAAAAGTCCATCAAGAGGTTGTTCTTTCAGCCCTCTAGCCCATCAACGTGTGGGGAACACTGAATGCCTTTCAGGCTTCTCACATGTTGTCTAACAACAGAAGGACTGCTTCCGCCCATCCCTCTCAAAATTAAAAGCATTTTCTCCAGGACTTTAATGAGTTTCCTTTGTGTAGGTACCTTTAACCTTTCTTGTTCCAGATTTGAGAGATAGGCATGGATGAGTAGGCTGAATTTGAGTCTTCATTTAGGTACTCTTCCTCTTTTTTTTTTTTTTTCAAAGTAGATCTTTTTCGGGGAGGCAGAAGGGTGGGACATGGGATGACCTTGTCTTCTGCACCAATGGTCAGCTTGTAAAGCCAGCATGGTGAACTTGATCCTGGGACAGTTTTTACCACAACCCTTATCCCCTATGGGAACTTGATAGTCACAGACATTACAGATTTCTTGCAACATGTTTCAAATGAATGGCAAAATATTAGCGATTTTGAAGCCTGTCTGTGTTGTATTCACACCCTAGCTCCCAAGTGTGCTCCTGCTGTGAGAAGCGTAGCCAAATTTCTCAGAAGCACAGCATGTAAAGCCTTGTTGCCTCCTTGGACAGTCTCGATTGAAATTCTGACCTGCAGTCTTTGCCGTCACCTCCTGCCAAGGTCCAAGAGGGTTGTGTTCACTTACAGCAGGTTGTTAGGTCTGTAACTCCAGGTTACTGGGCTTGTACACAATATTGCCTTGGTGCTAGGCTTACGTTGTCTAGGTACACAAGCTGGGGTTACCAGGGACAGGACACGTTTGTCCATTTTGAATTGGAATGACTCATCTGTGAGTACAAATTTATTCTTGTTGGGTTTGGTGGCATGGTCCATGTAAATAAAAGATGACTCATACATTGTCGGTGGTCATTGTCTGCTTAAGAAGGGTGAAGTATGAAAAAATCAACAGAATAGTGCTTTAGATACAACAGAATAATAAATTGTTGAGTTTCAGGCTCATTATCAGCTTGGAAGCAAAGGATGTTGAGTGCTTTGACTGTGCTGTCATACACAGTTTGAGATCAGGTATCCTGGGTGTGAAGGCTGCCAGCCCTCTCTGTGAGTTGTTGCCCAGAGCATTTGGGAAAAACACTAAATTTTGTTACCACTTCAGAGGGATTTTGAGCTAAGTGATACTAAAATTCTCTGTGTTGAGCTTAACGTGGCAATGTTAAGTTTCAGAAATGGATGTTTGACAACTCAGTATATGTTAGATGCCGTGGAGAGGAATTTGGTGCTTGGCTTTGATCTTGGCAAATGAAGAAGAGGAGTATATCACAAATAGAAGTGAGGGGTTTCTTAGGTGAAAGTATACCTAAATAAATGATGTTAAAGGCATGTAAACATAATCCAAACCACTAAAAGTGGTTTTGTGTTTATAGTATTTGGCCCCTTAAAAAGATTTGTTCTACAAGGCAATTCTAAGCTGAATCAGTCAGGATAAAGAATTTAGCAAGTGTGATAAAACTGCTTGGTTTAGAGAATGTTTTTAGCAAGTGCAAGAGCATTTGGGTACTTCTGTTACTCATTGGAAGAGAGATAGCTGATGCTGATGTCATTGTTTCAGAAGATGGTTATGAGAATGTCTCGTTCTCCTGGAAAATCAGGAGAATGCTGAGCAGCAACTTCTGAAGTTATGGAACTTAAAAAAAAAAAACCACTATATTTAGATAATTTGCATCCTAGTTTTAAAAGATTTAGACTCTAGAAGAGTTTTTCTTGCATATTGTTTTGCAGTAACTTGTGAAAGCCAGGGAAAGTTCCAGGTGGTAGGAGGAAAGCAGAGGACATGACCTAGGCGTGTGTGGCTTAGTCACCTCCTTGTGAACCTTAAGTAAAACACTTGAAAACATCATGAATAACTCAGTGACAAAGTGTTACTGTTAGTAATGCCAATGAATATGTATTTACAGATCCTCTCCTGCTAACAGGACTTTATTTTTTTAAATAGAAAATATTTGTTTGGATATAATATACAGTATAAGGCATTTTACTTTGTACCTCATGATATTTTGTTTTAGGAAGCTAAAATAACAATACAATGCTTGTAAGAAGAGGAGTGCCCTTGGCAAGGTGTCACACCTCTCAACCCTCACATCAGCTTTTGTGAAAACGTATATTTAACACAGTGAAAGTTGACAAATAACAAAGAGGATGTTTCCATGGCCTAGAGCACTCCAGTAATTTGTGCTTTAACTTGGCCCCATGTCATCTTCCCCTTCCAGGGACAGAGAGCAGGTGGAAGAGCTGTGCTCCAAGTGCTAAATTTCTCTGGGTCGTGCTTTAGATTGATGCTGTCCCTGGGTGTAGCAGATGATTCCATCAATGCTGGAACTGCTGAAACAGGGTTTCCTAAAAGTATATGCCCTGTCCTTTCCCTTCACCACAGCAATAATCCCAGTTCTCCCCTTCACCCTGACATGTTTCCTAAGACTTCCTTGTCCATACCTGAAGTCACGTCCCCTGACTCAGTGCTCCTAACTTCATTTTCTCAGGAAAGCAGGCTCACATAAAGTTCCTGAGTAGCCATAGGTTATTTCATCTGTGTATTTGCACTGACAAAACCGCCAGCTCTTGGATGATTTCCCTAAGGAAGATATCGATATATCAGAGAAGATTCACGGAAGAGCCATAGAAGTGAATAAAGAGAGGAGAAAAGCCTCAAATGGCTATAGGTGACTGGATCAATAGGGGAGGGTATTTAAAGGAATTTAATCATCGAGGGTTCTTCAGTCTAGCTATGAAATATAATTGAAATGTATGACTGGAAGTTGAAGCTAACCCAAATTCACACTGTAAGGAATGCGAAAGGAGACAACTTAGCAAAGGTTTATTTTCCATTACGAATTGAAAGGTACCGCTGTAATTGGGAAAAGGCTTAATTCAGGAAGCTTGAAGTTGTTTTGAGCAGCTATTAGTGTTTCTGCTTGAAACACATGGAGTTTGCTGAAAATTGTTCCAATAATAGCCAGTCTTTGTTAAATTAGGTGAAATGGAGAAGTTGATCTCCTGCCATGTGACTTCTTTTGTTACTAATTGCAAGGGTGAGTTGATATGCAAGAGAGAGACTTTTATCTCAAGATCACTAGTCAGAGTCCAGCTCAGGCTAACACTTGAAATGATACCGTCTGACAGGCATGATGGTCTCCACTGAAATCCCCCAGGCCACCAAATATTGACCATTGTGTGAGATGGCCAACAGAAGTAAGAGGCCTTTCCTAACAAGGCGAGGAGGTGAGCATGAAGACAGATATATTTTTGTGCTGTAGCTGTAGATTGAATCTTTTTGGGACAATTCTGTACAGGGAGTTTATAGGAAACTTCTCCAGCCAAGGCTGTGGGTGCTATGAGTAACTGCCACCATGGCACCTGTCTACAACATGAAATCAACTTGAAAGGAGGAGTGTTTCCACAGCAGGTAATGGCTTTTACCATTTCAGCACTGATATCTTGGCCTTGCATAGGAAACTTGGCTCAGGAACTGGAAGTGTCTGAGATAAGGCTTAGGTATTCTTTTTTTTTTTCTTAATTTTTCATTCCAGACCAGGAGGATCTAGGTACCTTTGAAGATCCAACCTTGAGATCATAGTTAAAACTTTTTCTAATGAGAGTCAGTTCAGAGGTTGGACAACCCAGCCACCTTTCACCAGCATTCCCGTTATTCTGGCACAAGTGCCAGACAATTTTATTGGCAGAGTCATCCATTTTCCATGTACAGCCTTTTCCACTGAGGAATCTCCTTAGAATGTATTGTCATGTATGCAAGTCCTGATTCATAGCATGTTAGCACTGCCAAAAGCAAGAGCAGGGAAGATCAAGAGCAGTGATTTCCTGTCTCAAAGGCATCCTGTCATGGTGTTTCAAACTCATTTACAGTGACTTCGATATATTTGCTACCCAAAGAGATCACATAAGAAATTAACTTCTGATAGATGCAGTCACCCTCACAGATCATAGAATAATAGAATCGTTTTGGTTGGGAAAGACCTTTAAGCACATCAAGGTCCAACCACTTACACCGCAAAGCCCACTGTGTCCCTCAGCACCTCATGTACACAGCTTTTCAGTATCCCCAGGGATGGGGACTCCACCACTTCCCTGGGCAGCTTGTGCAGGTGTCTAACAACGCTCTCAGTGAAAAAATTCTTCCTCTTCTCCAGTCTAAACCTCCACTGGTGCAACTTGAGGCCATTTCCTCTTACTACTCTGGAAGAACAGATCGACCCCCATATCACTACAGCCTCTTTCAGGCAATGATGCCTACCAGAAGAGCAGGTTGCAGCTTAAGTTGCCTGCTTAAGCTGTAACTGTGAAGCCCTCAGATGGGTTACCAGGTGTCTGGTAAATGTTGTATACTTGGAGTGGAAATTCAGAGCATGCAAGTTGGGCTTAATTATTTGTAGTTAAAGCCCTGTTGTAGACAAATGGTTTCTCTTCACATGTGGGCAGCTACTCTGGGTGCTGATCTGGGACAAAGATCTCAGCCCTAGCAGAAAATTAATGAGCACATGGAGTGCTCTTGGATAGCTTGGGGGAATGATGGTGAGCAATGTGGATAGTTAATATTATCCTTCCTTGTACCTCTGTGCTGGCCCTGCTTAGGCTGTCCTGTGCCCAAAATCTTGTGTCCTAAAATCTGCTTTGTTCCCTCCTGGCTGTTTGGCAGCAGTAACATCACTGCAATTGTCACATAAATGGCAATGGAATAGCACTAGGGAAATGTTTAACACCAGTATCTTACACAAAGATTGAAGAGCTTGCCAGAGGCAGTAATATAGGATCAAGTAAATCACCATGGAGGTGATAGGGCTTTCTGTGGTGCACAGAGCACAGATCCTCAACCACTCTGCACCTGGGCTGAATCCATTGTGCATAGTTCGCTTGAAGGTACTGGGCGTTGGAAGAATGTCCATCCCTCACCCCATTCTCAAGTTGCTGGATGGCAGCGATTTCTCAACACCTGCCTAAGGCTGTGGCTGCATTTGGCTATAGTGGTCTCAAGGCTACTTTTAAGGGTTTTGGGGAGAAAATCTCTGCGTAATGTCTTGCTTGTCTGAGTAGATATGATGGACCACAGGGTGTAACCTGTGCTGCTAGGTTAGCTGGAGGCCACTGGATCTCTAACAAGGGCCATAGCTTTTTAAAGTTTCTATCTAGATGTTTTATAAGTAATAAGCCATTCATTTTCCTGTCTTAAATGGGAACATTCTGTTTTGACAGATTTCTTTTCATTCTACTGGGACCGAAGGGCAAAGCGAAGTCCTACCATGAGATCGGCCGAGCCATTGCCACCCTGATGTCAGATGAGGTAGGTATCTTGACATCTCATGTATGAAATGAGTTGTCCCAGGATTCACTTCTTCAGCTAATAACAGTGTCCTTTCCTCCAACATGATTGAGTGCAACGGGCGTGCATGTAAAGCTGAAATATCCAAATAGCACCTGCTAGTTCCATCTGTTTGCATAATTATTTCTTCTGGCTTCTTGCTTTTGTGAAGGCAAGACTATAGGAAGTTTTTAACCATTTTGCATATTTTCCTGCTTTCAAGTAGACTATAAATTAATCTTTAAATGAATCTTGTCATGATGTGCACCTCGTGTCCCACTCCACTATCGCAGTAACCCACAGTGACTCTCCATAATTACCCGGAAATGGTGACACCCATGGCTGCCTCTTGTGTCCTGCACCATGTCCCATGGCACTGCTTCATTCAGGCAGTGTTTATGTATTATCCATGAGTAGCCAGCATTTCTCCCTAACCATCCACCTCAATGAGATGACTAGGCTTTCAGTATTCATTTGCAGCTTCATTTTTCCAGTGTCCCTTGGGCTTTGTGCATCTCAAGCTGATTTATGTTGTGTTTTTTTCTTTCTTCTTCCTGATGTTGTTTTGCTCTCAAATTGTTCCCTTAATTATCACTTGCCCAGTCTCAGCTCTTATCTTTTCTGATTGGAGCAATGATCTAGTTTCTGTAGCCCCAAAGTCCTCCTTCTTACCACCAACTGTTCTTATTTAGTCTATTGTTTGCTGATCCACCTTCACTCTAAGTAGTCCAAAAGATTTCTGTAAAATTCAGCTTTAATGCTGGTTTTCTTTCTCTTCTCTTATTCCCTCTTCATCAGTAACACTAGGCCTTTCAGTGAAACTAGTTTGTGCTTCTTGTTACTATTTTTGAGTAAATATTGCCATTTTTTCTGTGCCACAGGTTTGAAAACAAACCTTTTTTTTTAATAGAATGAAGTAGGTAGAAAAAGAGAGTTGACATCTTTTTGTGGCTTTGTAAAAGTATCTTCTTTTATCTTCTTATGTTCAACTGAAACATTCTTCATAGGAAATCTCTTTTTAGATGAAAGAAATGGATAGTTGCTTTATAATTTTTTTTACAAAGATCAGAAATGAATATTTTGCTTAAAATTAGAAATATGCCTGCAAGATATGAATCTCTACTGTTAAGCAACCAACCAGCCAAAGGAAAGGGCCTTCCTGAGGTTCACACACCCTTGTGACAAATGGCCTGATACTTTCTGAGAGTTTTTTGAGAATTAATAAGTTATTTTTGTGGAACTAAACTTGGTAGCTCCTTCTCAAGTCTGGGCTACAGAAAGTACAAAACCTTTCTACATGGAGTCTCTGTTGTCCTTGCAGGTATTCCACGACATTGCTTATAAAGCCAAGGACCGGCAGGACCTGATCGCTGGCATCGATGAGTTTCTGGATGAAGTCATTGTGCTCCCCCCTGGGGAATGGGATCCAGCTATTAGGATAGAGCCCCCCAAGTCTCTTCCTTCTTCTGATAAAAGGTGATAGCAGGAGACAGGCCGATTTAGCTCTATGATGAAGGACAGTTTGTAGCAATTCTGACAAGATGATAGCAAGAGTCAGGGCTTATTGAACAACTGGAGAGTGACCTGTATCTCTCTGTCTATAGGTATAAAACACTAGAAATATTTTCAGGTCTTAGAAATTAGATGTTCTGGCAATTATGTGCCCTTTAAGGTGATGTTGAAGGCATGTCAGAGCATACATAGTGGTTGTGCATACTCTTTCGAGTCCTGCTTGGTCCTTCTAACACACTCTGTTCTGCTCTGGCTGCCAGCAGATAAGCCTTCTAGGCTCCTTTGTACACCATGGCTTCAGGAAAAGCTGTGTAATACTTGTTTGGAAGAACTGTGTGTGGAGCTGCCAGGTGATGCAGTGAGCCTCAGTTTTCCCTGCCTTTTTGCCTAGGAAAAACATGTACTCTGGTGGAGAAAATCTGCAGATGAATGGAGACACACCTCATGATGGAGGGCACGGCGGTGGTGGCCACGGGGACTGTGAGGAACTGCAGCGGACAGGCAGGTTAGTGATGCTCTGCTCTGTGTGAAGCACCTGCTGGCACCCAAATGAGGTGGCCCTCTTGCCTTTGCAGAACTGCTTCGCCCTTTCTGCTTGCCGTCCCCACAGACTGTTTGTAGAGATTGAGCTGTGACCCCAGAATGTGTCCTGGGGTTTTTAGTGCCCAGCTTGAGACTGTCTGAAGAGCTCTGAACATCCAGGAAATCATAAAGCATCTTAAATTAGCACTCAGAAATTAAAGAAGGCCCAGTTAGATGTTGGCTATTGAAAGTCCATGAAGTTAGATGAATCTGTAAGGGCTGTAAACGTGGCAGGTACAGCTGCAGTTTCCATTCAAATTGCTGGAAGGGCTTTAAGCAAAAGCAGAGATGTTCCCTTTTCCAATGTGGTCAGAACCATGTGGGGTTTATAAGAGTTAAATGCTGTCTAGTCCATGATTGTAAAAAAAGATGTCTGCAAGTGCAGCTGTGTTTTTCCCCAAGATGATTTCACTTACTTGCTTTTTTACATCCGGCTCTTTTTCTGGTTATCAGTTTGAAATGTTTTTCCATTTAGCAGATCGTTTGGCTCACCTGACTATTGTGTCTGCCACCTGAAGACGTTTAGGCAGGGATTTAGACTGGGCTTGATATATATTATTACGTCAACCAATATAGTTGGGGAAAAAGCCAACAGACAGACTTCCTTTCCTGAACTGCAAGCTTCAGTGATCTGTTTCAGCAGAAGTAGGGCTTGTGTTCCTGAAACTGGTCTCTTTCCAGCTGTATCCCACGTTCAAGATACTATCTCTCTTTACAGCATTATCTCAGTGGTATCCCTGGACCATCACAGCCACGATAAGACTATTATGTAATGTGATGACCTCACTCCTTTCAGATAATACTTCATTTATGGCAATGTTTCTGCTCATTTGTCATGATGACTTTCATTCTAAAACATTTTGCACGAATCTTCTCTTATCCTTCCAGATTCTGTGGTGGCTTGATCAAAGACATAAAGAGAAAAGCACCATTCTTTGCCAGCGATTTCTATGATGCTTTAAATATTCAAGCCCTCTCAGCAATTCTCTTCATCTACCTGGCCACAGTGACCAACGCTATCACTTTTGGAGGATTGCTCGGTGATGCTACAGAAAACATGCAGGTTAGCAAGAGCTTTCACAAAGAACAAATACATCATTTGCCTTTTGCTTTCTACAATCAGAGGAGTGTTTGGCCACCAACAAAAACTTGAATTCTTGGTACGATTCATAGAGGTGTCCTGTGTTTCCACTGAAAATTGGCTTACTTTCTCTGCTGTTGGATGGCTGTCCTTTAAAAAATTGTACAAGCAGTAACTTTAAATGGTGTTTGAAAGATTGCCAGGCAACAGAGAAGGTCATCGCTCCTTTTACAAAGAAAAAGTCTTCTGATCTGCTCTCTGTGTTTGTGTCTCAGTTGTACTGTTTCAGTCCAGTTAAGTTTACTAAGTCTGACTCAGACTTTCCATGTCATCAGAGCATAGCACTGTATCCTCAGCCTGACTCTCACAGTCTCTGCACGCCTGTCTCTCTGGTGAAAAGAGAACTGTTAAGGTTCATGGGAAGACAAGAAAATCAGATGTGAGACAGGAGAAAAATGCAAATTCTTTAGAAGGACAAATTTGGTATTAGTGGAAGACCAGACCTGAGAGCCATAATGCATATTCAGAGACAGGTTGGATTGGTGGTGAAGTAGGGGCTTCAAAGAGTGGCTCAGTTTTCTATGAAATCTAGAGGAAAGGAATTCTGTATTGACACTGCTGTAGGACCTTTGTGTTTGACTGGAGCAGAATTAAGCTGTAGCAGTGCATTTTAGTATTCCTTTGGCTTTTCGAAGAGCAAGAAAACATAGGAGATTGTATTTAGATAGATTCAGTGCAGCCACATTGAACCTCCTAATAATAATTAAGCTTGTAGTGATGATGGCTGGATTATTAATTTACATGGGATTAATTAAACCTAACATAGAAAAGGAGGGCACCTATCCAGAACTCTGCACTCCTCTATGATAAATTCCAGGCTAAAGGAAGATTCAGTAGCTGGTGGAGTGTCAAACTTTGCTCTCCCCTGTACAAACACAGTTTACCTCTTTTGAAACTCAGCTCCACAGCAGTTGTACAAACGAATGCATGATGCAGAAGATAAAAAAGAATAGGACCAAATGGCAGTAGAGATTGGAAAAGTGGCAAAATCTATCTGCTCTGCATTTGTGCAAGGTACAGTCTTTAAAGGAGGGAGAAGAAGGGAAAATGTTACCTGATTCCAAATTCAATTCTACTTTATTGTGTCCCAAAGTCTTTTCTGTTCACTTTGTATCCCATGAATGTTTGTTAACAAGTAGCAAAGTATTTTTTGTCACTGAAATGGGCAGTACAGTTTCGTACTGTGCACACAAAAATAAAAGACTTTTTTTACAAAGCAGCACTTTGCATTTCAGGAATTTGGGAATTATGTCATTCAACTGTCAAACAGTAAAACTGGTGCCCTGCTAAGCAGTGACTGTGCCATTGCTTGCACTTAGTCATGTTGTCAGAGTAAGACACTTGCATTTGACATCCTCTGGTTTGGCTGCTGAGTCATCAGCACCAGCTCTGCAAGGAAAGGAAATCCTTACCTTTGGCCTCGTCTTCAGCAGCAAGAGACTGAGCAGAGACAGGACAGCCTCCTCAGGAGCCCTTCTGCTGGCATTGCCCAATGTTCTCGGCAGTGTGGCCATGCCTAGTCTTGTTCATAGTTTGCTGCTCTACCATGCTGCTGCTCCTTTTTCCTTGGGAGGCTTTCTGCTGCTGGGCTACACAACGTGCACAGGGGAAGGAAAGGGGTGATAGAAGAAGGTAGGCCTTCAGGAGAAGAGCTGATAATCCCTCTGCTGTCTTCCACCTGCCAAGGACTGATGCATAAATGTGTTTTGTTTAATACTTCTCATGCTGAGGGGAGGTTATTCTTACAAAAGCCTCATGAGCCTTGTCAATGGGATTGGATCAGAGTGTGCAGTCATCCTCTGATATAAAATGGTATTCATTTGTTGAGTGTGACAGTCTCATTTTACCAAAGTACATCTGAGACTGTGAGGGGACACACAATATGGGGGTGGAGACAGAAGAAAGAGAAAACACAAGTTATCCATACTTTTCTCTGCAGTAGAAAAAAACCAGTCTGTGTTTTCCTATTGCTCAGAGAAGAAAGTCCCTAGAGAGACAAAAGCTGCAGGAACAGTCTGTTTTGAGCTCAGTGATTTATTCTTCATGTTGAAAAGGGTTTTGAAACCATTGATGCTCTACAGTTAAGAATTCTGCTTGGGTAACGGGGAAGCTCTGCAGCAAATAAAAACACAGCATAGCCATTGATAACAAAAACTCTGGGAGCAGCAGGAGGAACCAACACCCAAGTCCTGCTGAGTGCTTCCCCCCATGCTTCTCAGGGGGTTTTGCACAGTGAGGAGAGAGTTGGGGTGTAGCCAAGAGGAGCACTGACAGCAAGGAGAGGGGTACCTGTGGATGTGGCCCCCAACACCCCACTCTTTCAGAGGCATTGTGCCATTAAACTTCCATTTACAGAGGTGGAGCAAAGCACAGAAAAATCATTACTGAGTATCTAGAAAAAACTGATCTTCCAGTCAGTTACTAACATAGCAAAAGCTTAATGCAGGAAAGCATGGTCAATTATTTTATTTGTACACTTCAACATTTTCTTGCTTCTCATGTACATGGACCAGTTGAATTTACTGATTTTTTTTTTTTTATGTACTGATTTAAAACCCAGGCTGTTTTCTGAACAGTTCACTGGTGGATCAGAGGTCTAGAGGGTTTGGGCACAACTGGCTTTTCTTTTGCCATCTCCCTTCAACAAACCTTTATTCACTGTCCTTGTTTGAAAAGACATTAGATCTTGGCTGCTGTAGGAGCCTGGAAAGGGTTTTGACTGCAGGTTTTCAACAGAAGAGCAAATTGTGCATTCTTCATGCTCGAATGCTCCTGTATCTCCAGAGCCAGGGTGAAGTGTCCCAAGGTGCCCAGTTCAAGTTGTTCCTGAAGGGAGCTGTGTAGGGAGATCAGAGTCCAGGTTCATGTCAAGTGTTGCTCAAACTGCTGCACATTCCTGCAGCAGGAAAGAGTCTGGAAGGGTGATTTCCTGTAAGATGTCCCAGGGCATCAGCTGCACTGAATCTTTATACTCTGAAATGCGAGGGAAGGTTATGCTATCTTCTGCAGCTGAGGAGCAGCACCTAGAAGTTGTCCCCCAGACATTTTGTCCTCATAGAAAACAGTAGTTTTGGGACTGTCATGTCACAGTTCATGCATCTTGTTTTTTGTAAACAATGATGTAGCAGGCTCTGGGTCAGGCACTAAAAATCACCCGTCCCGTGCTGCCTGCCCTGGAGACCCTGACACAGCCAGCGTTTTTTTAAAAGCTCACATCAGAGTTTTATGTTTCTGAGAAAAGACACTAATCTTAGCTACAGACGTGAAAAAATGCAGGGAAAAGAGATTCCAGATGCGCTGGCCAAGAGGGCCCTCTCAGTGACTAATGCGGGAGGAGCAAAGGGAATCAGCTGTGCAGATGCTATTCCTTGCCCTGAAAGCAATTGTCTCATCCTCACCAGTCCCTGAAAGGCAGCAAGCAAAGGCCTGTAGGCTGTTGTCTGTGTCCCCTGTAAAAACCTGCTACAATCCTTGTATGAAGGCTGCAGGATGTCACAGCAAGCAGATCTCCCTTGCACTGATTCCTGTAGGGGCTAGGGCTGTTAATGATGGCGGTCACCAGTAGCACTTGGACATGGCAAGAACCGAGGATGTCACTGCCTGCCAAGGCAAAGTTGGTTTTGTTTGCCCTTAAGCAGCAGATTGACTGAACATGTGTCAGAAGAGCTGGCTTTATACCTTCCTTATCTTTGCTTCTCTGCATAGCTCACGCTGCTGCTTTAATGACCCAGCAATAGCGGTGCTGGACTACTGGTGTTTTGAAATTATGTTTGTGGCCAGAAAAATAGTTTATCATTGCAGTAGAGAGAGTTCTGTTGGGAATTTAGTAGATAAAAAAATAATATTCTGCTCTACATAGTAACATAGTGTTTTGACATATGACAATATGGATATTCTTTCCTCAGTGTAAACAGTAACTTGGATCTTTCCAAGAAAGAGAGCCAAGAAATTTAACTTAAATTGTTCCTATTACCACTGATAAGTCAGAAAAAATGCAGCCCCAACCCTGCGGGGTTTTTTATGGATGGAAAGAAGGGTCCACGTGTGCTCTTAATTGCTGGTTGCCCAGCACATGCAGCATTAATTAGGGTCATGACTCAGACACAGGTACAGCAAAGCATGTAAGCCTGTGCTTAAATCTGCTTCTGGTTGTTGAGTAAATATTCCTGGAGAGGGTGATACTGATGGCTGTGCATCGTATTCCGAAGAAGATGATGCTCTTGGTCCTTTAAAACTCAGTCAAATGTAAACAGAGTAGTTTCCATAAGAAAAAACAAGGTAAACTCCAGAGAATTCAGCCATTTTTGTAGAAGGATGCACCCTCAGTCAATAATCCTATTATATTGTCATTTATATTCCATCCACACTTTGCATTTTAAATGTAGACGTTGTCCAGCTGTAGTTGGACCTGAAAGTCCAAGAATGCATCAAGCAAGCTCTTTATCTTCTTCCAGCAAAGCTGCTTTGTCACACATGCCAAAGGTAATTGCAAAGCCTGTTCAACGTGGATTTTTTTTTGTTGCTGGTGACACCTAATGAACTCAAATCTCAACACATGGCTGGTATGAAGTAGCCTTGTTTGGTTTGTGTCTCACACACTAAAGCAATTACTTGGAAGAGAAGTGTCTTCTTGATCTAGAAATCATGTCTGCTCAGTTGGAGAAAGAAAAACCCCTCTACTCCTTTGTGCTGGAGGGAGTCTGAGCTGTCCTCTAGCCATGCTCGGCTGTGTCTGTTTGAAGAGCCCTGCAAATGCATATCTCTGCTGGCAAAGATGTGGGGGATGTTCAAGGAGTTCTCAAATCCTTTAAGTCCTGGAGGTCATTCTCCTCCCCTTTCAAATACAAAATACAATATAGTGTTATTAAAATGTAGGCCTCAGAAATAACAAGGTTATCCTGTGTAACTGAATTGTGTAGGACAAACACATCTTCATGTGCAGCTGCAGAGGGCAGAAGATGATCTCTCTTAGGTTTGAAACATACAGTATGTGACTGCTCACCGATGTAACAACTCATTTTCTTGCAACAATGCTAATAGAAAGGACTATTGAGTAGAACTCACTCCTCTCTCTCCCTAGGGCGTGCTGGAAAGCTTTCTGGGCACAGCAGTCACCGGCGCCATATTTTGCCTTTTTGCTGGTCAGCCACTTACAATTCTGAGCAGCACAGGACCTGTCCTTGTCTTTGAACGGCTTCTCTTTAATTTCAGCAAGTAAGTATCAGGGTGGAGGAGGGGAGGAATGTCCCACGTGAATGAAATATTAGCTAGGGAATGAGATGGCTAGCGTTGGGGAAAAGGGATTTAGTACATGAAATAAAACATCTCTTTGTTCCTCATTGAGACTGCAGTGTAATTACATTGGGGATTGTCACAGACACGCATGTCCCAGGGCCCTGCCTGGGGTATGGGTGCCCATCTTCTTGAGGCCTCTTGGAAATTCTTGGCCAGATCTGCTCCTCAATGAGAAGCTGGTTACAGTCAGTGTGCTGTTTATCTCCAGCCACTGCATGCGTTTCCCTGGCTGTGGTGTATTCCCCATAGGAGAAAAGAATGGAACCCAACTCTTGGCGATGTCAGTAACAAAAATCCTCCAGGTCTCAAGGTTACACCAAATTTGTCCTTAAAGCAGTGCTTATTTGAAATAATTGCCTATAAAAGCAAAAGTACTTATGGTAAAAAAACAGCTATCGATCTCTATTTGTCCTCAGAACTCCTCAACAGAGCTTTGCTGTGATAAATGCTCTTGGGTTTTTTTCTTCTAACTAGTATAAATTAGATTCTGCTCTCCCCCCACCATGTTAGCCTTGATGCAGTAATGATAGCTGACAGCCAGAGCTCAAGGGAGCCCATTTTGTTAGGTGTTCTCATTCAGTATTCCTACATCTGCAATGCTGGCAAAGAATGATGAGAATTTCTAAAGGAATCAGCATATTCATTGGTGGTTTTACACATATGATTACTTTGGGCAGTCTTTTGCAAAGAGGTGATTTTGGGCTATACAAAAAATGCCTCAAATCTCTTGTAACCCTCCCTTCCCTCATCGGGAGGTGTTTACAGCATTGGAAATTGTAAAAGACTTGTGCTTCAGTACACAAAACCAAGAGCTTTTGGAGTCCAGGCATTGCGAGGCTTTCTTTGAGAAGCAGTCGCTTGTGATGTGGAACAGCTCTTTGGCCCTTGGTGGTTATTTTTAGAAAAGGTCTATTGAATTATTAAGCTGAATATGGCTGCAGGTTGCAATAAGGCTGGAGTCGTGATATATGTTTAGTTGTTTAATTGTATCTCCTTCCTCGCTATATTCAGTCTCTGGGGGTAGTTACTCAGAAATAATTGAGAGCCCACCATCATGTCTTTCCTGTGAATGCCCTACATGTTAGAGAAGCATTCTGAGGTACAGAGCTTCATGCATTTACATGTGATCCTACACATGGTGCTACACTGAACTTTTTTGGAGTGAGGTGATTTCATTTGGTTACTTAACTCACTTGCTAGTGCTTGTGACAGTGTGAGCCTGTGAAAATAGCAGAGCGCAGGATGAAATGGGCAGGGTCTGATTCTCTTCCTTGTTGTCCAAGTTGGCATTATTTTATAAGCAATACTGTTGAGTTTGAAGCCTGAATGGCCTTGCAGCATGCTCTGACTGCTGTTAGACAAAGCCATATTCATGCCAAGCCAGAGAGAAGTTTGTCTTGGAGTTAAGGATGATATGGAAAGATGATCTGCACCTTCAAATGCCATGCAGTGCTCCTCTTCCTGGCCCTGGAACTGCTGCTCTGCTCATTTCTGTCAAAGAGGGGTAGAGGAGATGGACTTGGACCCTGTCTCTTCCCCACACTGGTGCATAGGCAAGGAGGGATGGATGCTAGTAAAAATGGGCAGACAATTACACTAGCCCAGGAAGGGAATCTGGAAGCTGCTGACTGGTGAAAGCTCCAAAGCAGAGCAAGAGAGGGGCACCTGTCTTTTCTTCCCTTGATATAAGTGAAATAAGTGAATAAAGTTAGGAATAGACATTCTGTAGCTGTTTGCATCTGGCAGGCAGGTCAAAGCCCAGGTGCTGCACACGGAAGGAAAAAGGCAAGGTGGAAAAACACTTTGGTTTTAGGAGAGAGAAGGTGGTTATTTTTAACCTGAGGGGGAGGTGGTGGTTGCAAAAGCTATTATCCTAACAACCTGCTGGAGCAGAATGGCAGGATTTGTCTTTCTCACAAGGAAATTGGAATCAAGTACTGTGATTTTTCAATAATGCATTTGTAGTTGTTCATATTCACAACACCCTGTTCCCTGCTGGGAGCAAAATTAGAAAGACTTCCCATCTACTGATTCATTTAAAGTTTGACTCAGTGTGTTTCTGTATGTGTATATGGAGAGGTATCTCAGAAAGCCCTGCATCCCCAGCCGTGCGTCTAGCCTTGCGTGCCTGCGGGAGCAGCGATTGCTGCGCTGCCAGGAGGGTAGATCGATGCTATAGGACACCTCGGGTCAGCTCACATCCTGACTAGTGAGCTCTGCTTCTGTGCAGAGTCTCCTTGATGCCCATTGTGTAATGAGACTGGGTTTCCGAGCTGGAAAGCAGGACTTCAGCCCTTCAGCTCTCCAGCCTCACAAGGAGGCTGTTGGCAAAGTTTCTCCTCCAGGAACCTTGGAAAGAAAATTAATCACAACAAAAGTACTTAGCCTGTTGTATTGTCCATGTGAAATGTCCTGTGCTTTTTCATTTGTGCTGTGTGCTTCAGAAGTGTTGCAGAACTTTGAGGCGTGAAAAAAAAATAGTTTAAAACCTTCTGAAGTTCTTCAGTGACGTGCAGTCAGGTTGCCATCTGGGCTTCTGCCAGTCCTCTCCACACTTGGTCAGATGGATGTCAGCTCCTGCTCTCTGAGGCACTGACTCCGGATATATCAGAGTTGTCACTGGGGTCTTTTAGTTATTCTTTTCCCCCCATTCTCTTTTTCTAAATAATCACTTTGTTTCTTCACTATCCCTTAGCCCTCTTACAGGTCAGACTCTCAATGTGAAAAGGCTGCAGCTCTTGCTGAGGTGTATTAAGAAGAAAGCCTCAAAGAGGCTTGGTTTGAATGCAGATGCTTTACCCTGTTCTGAGCCTGACATCTTCCCAAGGATCCTTACAGATATGCAGATACTGCCCGGCAGCAAGCCTTTAACTGTTACCCTGCCTGCTCTGCAGCCTTTTCTCCCATTCTGCAATCACATAGTTGTAGTTCCCTCTGTGAGCTTCTGCTTTGTTCTGTGCAGTTTTACACTATGCACTAGAAAATAGCCCTTGAGCTCTGCTCTTGGCCAGGATTTTTGCTGGTGGTGGGGTAGGTGTGGAGCACACTGTGCCAAATGGCTTCCATGTTTGCTGCCTGTGGTTGAATGCTGACAAAGGGTAAAGATGTGTAAAAGCACACTGTTTCTACTTGGAATAGTGTGTAAAAACAGGTAGATGGTAGGTGTAAGAGCATTTTCCCTATTACTATGCAGGACTTGAAGGAGTCCATCTGCAGCGGAGACTTGAGTAAATGGTAGCACCAGTCTGTAGCCAGCTCTGAAGGCATCAACTTTGCCAAATGGCAAGCAACCTATCAAGTGTTCTGTCACTGAGCTAAAACTGCTCCTGAGTGGTGAAAATGCAGGCTCCTGAGCATGAGGCTTGGCAGGAGATGGCTTTTCTGAAGGAGATTTATAAACCATGGTTACATCTTCAGCTGGTGAAAGCTGTCAGCGTTGAGCTGCTCTAGGTCTGGACAGCCGTGTGTTTGGGCCTTTTCAGCTCTGTGTGTTTGCCAAGAGAGGATTTTTACCGGGAAGCCTAGAAAGAGTTTGAATTCACTGATAACATATACTGGTGGAGGTGTAAGCAGGACTGACCACTTCTGCATGCTTTTCTGCCACTTTGGCTATTAAACTGCCTCTCATACAATTTATGGAGTGACCTGGCTGCAAATTGAGAGCTCAGCTCTTGGGAGCACACATGGAGTCTAAATGAGCACAGGTCTCAGAGGCTCTGAATTTACCACTTCTCTCTGGGAAGTCATGCTCCTCCATGAATTTATCTAACACTCATATTTTCCCTTCCCACCTCTCCTGTCTTGTTGCAGAGACAATGACTTTGACTACTTGGAGTTTCGTCTCTGGATCGGCCTTTGGTCAGCCTTCCAGTGTCTCATTCTCGTCGCTACTGATGCCAGCTTCCTGGTGAAGTACTTTACCCGCTTCACTGAAGAAGGCTTTTCCTCCCTTATCAGCTTCATCTTCATTTACGATGCTTTCAAGAAGATGATCAAGCTGGCAGATCATTACCCCATCAACTCAGAGTTCAAGGTGGACTATATCACGCATTACTCTTGTGCCTGTGAACCATTAGATCCAGGTAAGAGAATGTTTAATTAGCTCTCCAATTTGCAGATAGGAGATTGCACTTGCTTTCTTTTTCTGTTGTGCTGCAGTCAAGATAATAAATAGGTAGATTAATCCTTCTTTGTCTTCAGATAGCCTATCTTAGCCTTATTTTGAAGCTGAAGGATGAATTTCACTCCACGTGCCAACTAGAATGTCTTTATAGCTGACCTTCCTAGGACTGCTGGCATGAGCAACATCACCAGTGGAGAAGCACTCTGTACTCTCGTCTTCCTGCATCCCTGGGGCAGATAATTCTGAATAACATTCCTCTAAGAAGCCCGTTAAGGGGCAGAAGTAGTGGCCAGGTCACTGCTGTGGTGCTCAGATCATTCCTGCTATCTGCTGTACTGTTTTGTCAAGTGCAGGAGCTGGATTTGTTCAAGGTGTTACCCAAACATAGGTGACTTTCCACCTTGTGGCTGTGTGTATGAGTAGAAAAGCTCAGACAGTTCCTTGCTAGAGTGGAAATATATCTAATGACTCAGCCTATCAGTAGAGCGTGGGCTGCAAGACAGATGAGGATATACCTGCATTTGTATAGATCTGGCAACACAACCAGGAACAAAAGGTTACAAACCCCAAGTATAAACAGAAGGGTTCTGGCTGGTGCCAGTGGGGAAGCTGTGACCACTCCTAGGACCCTTCAAACAATAAGGAGTGAGTGAGAAACTTGGCTTGTGCTCAAAGTAAACTTCAAATTATCTCATCATACCTGTCAAACAGGAAAAGCCTCTGGTTGGTGCTAGCTGCCTCTGTGCAGGAGGTGTGGGAAATTGGGTCCCTAGGAGCTGTATGCTTACCTTAGTTACTGAATGTACTGTGTGATGGGTTTGCTGGAAGCTGCTTTTGCTTGGTAACAGGGAAAGAGGGCTGCAGTGCTGCCCCCGTAAACAGTTCCCAAAACTTCTCCTGGAGCTGAGTTTGGACCCATTTCCAACCTGGCTGGGCCAATCTGGCAATTCTGCCATCACTATTTAAGAGGGGAAATTTGTAGTGCATAGGAGGGTCGGGCAAGAGGGAGGTGACCATGCAAACCCTGCAGTCAGAGAAGGAAGAAGGGAGGAAGAGCAGTGCTGGGCCAGAGAACCCTCTGCAGCCCGTGGCAAGAGAGCAGCTGTTCCCCTGCAACCCACAGAGGGCAATGGAAGGACTGATGGTTGCCAGCAGCTCTGATAGGACCCTGTGTCAGAGGGGGTGGGCGTTGGAGACCGTGTGCCAGAGAGGGGTGAGTGCTGTGGACCCCAACGCAGAGGAAGCGGACAGGAGCTGCAGCCCTCAGGATGAACATGTTGGAGTGGCCTGTGCAGGGCTGCCCAGCATGTGAGGGACCCTGCGCTGGAGCAGGGAGGACCAGCAAGGAGTCATCGTCGTCAGAGGCCAGACAAGTGGCAGGAGCCATCAGGAAAAGACTGGCTGGACCTCACATTCCCTGACCCTCTGTGCGCTTCATTGAGGGATGAGTTGAAGAGACTGGGATCAGATGGCTGAGCCTAAGAAGAGGAGAATGGTGGGAGAAATGGGATCTTAAAGGGACTGGTGGTACTTTTCATCATTCTCCCTACTCATGTTTTCAGTTGGATGTTTCTGTTTGTTATGTATTTGGTTGATAGCAGGTTAATTTTTGTTTCCTTCCCCAGACTGAGTAGTCTTGTCTGTTTTGCCCAAGACCTTAAGTGATGAGTGAGCCCTCCTTGTCTCTAGGGGATTCCAAAGGCCCTTGGTACTTATGGCTGATCGTGACCCTTTATTCCTAAACCATTACATAGTTTCTCTGCAAACACTTGGATATTGGTCTAATTCTGCTTCCATTTGAATGGCTCTGAGAAATGAAAGTCTCCACTTCCCATCTAAACACCCATAGCACAGACCAAGTGCCCAGAACAAACATGGTGGTACAGATGGAACATACAGAAGAAACAGAGCATGTGGCAGAAGCCTACACATTATTTCCTGAGAGATTTGTGCCTGGAAATACAATATTGGTCTTACCTTTGTAAGCAAGTGTGGGGAGGATTAGTGTTGAGTGATTTGATAAAAGTCACAAACCCTCGCTGCCACAGTTCTCTTGTCATCTGATTTGCCCCTTTGCCAGATGTTTGTTTCTGAGGGTAAAGATGACTTTGTTGTCATCATCTCCAAATGTTTTTTCCCTAGTTTTTCAAGAAGCATTGAATAAACCTTGAACAGAAGAAGCAACCAGATAGCACTGGAGCTGCTGACAGCATGAAGTAACTCAATGGGACTTGGCTCCAGCCATACCAGATTCTCCTGCTTAGATCTGCCTGAGTCAGAGGCACCTTGGGCACCAAGGCCACCACTTCAGATGCTGGAAATGTAGAGATAGAAGATTGGAAACAGCACACTGTCTGTCAATGGAGCAGCTAACAGAGTGATCCCATATTTAAACTTAGTCCAGGAAAAGCTAAAAAAATAATGTTAGGCTTCTGCGTGTCAAGCAGCAAGTGCTGGGGTTACAGTATGGGCACAGCAATTGGCACTAGTTGGGTGCTTTGGCTGTTTGTTCCCATCACTTGCTGGGTGGCATATCCTTCCACAGTGGATTTGATGCACAGAAGAAAGGAATTTTTCTAGAGGAACAAGTGGCCTGTCAAACAACTGCTGGCATGTCAGTCATAATGCTGACAGTTTGGCCTTTCACAGGTCTGAAATACACTGATACACACAAGTGTCTGCATAGCTGTGTCTCTGCATAAACCCACACAGCAGCCATAAGCAAAAGACTGCACAGATTTAATTCCTGCTCTTTAAATAAATAGGTTTCCACATCAGATGCTCAGCACAGCTACAGAGGAGAGTTTCTGTCTTACCACGCAACAGTAAATCAGCAGCAAAACAGCTAACAACAGCCAGGACAGAGTCTAAGCCAAAAGTTTTCACAAAGGGGCTGTGCAGCCTCTCTGAGTTGGCTTGTTTTTGAAGATAGTGCCTTGCTCTGTGCACAAGCTTAATGCAATGCACAAGGAGTCAGTCTGTAACACATTGCTCACTAAATCTAACTGGCCTTAAGTCTTCCTGCCCTGCATTTTTTCAAAGCCCTCTATAAGATGTCAAAGTAGAGGCAGATCATCCTTGCCTTCCTAGGGTATTTGCTGCTCAGCACAGTGTCAGTGATTAGGTGTGCTCAGAGAAAGAAGAAATTTTACTGCAGCAGCTGGGTGGACTCTTGGTCCTTGGGCTCAGGATGAAGGCATCGAGGAGGATGACACAGCCTAAGTGAGGAGATTGGAACTTAACCCAAGCAAGCTGTGATTCTACTAGTGTAAGGAATGGCCTTGAAACAAAGCTCAAGACTATAAGGTCTTGCAGCAGCAGGTACCAAGGGATTATTAGGACATCAATTATCCTTTAAGGCAAAACAAGTAGCCAGACCCACACTCCATCACTTTCAGGGGCAACAATATCTGTGTAGCAACTGTTTAGCCAAAAGCCAGGCTTCAGGGCTGTGTGCTTGAACGCTGATAGGGCTTGACAGCTTCTGCAGAGGGAACTGGGGGTCTAGAGGGTGCTGCTCCCTGCTTTGTGCAGGTTTTGGGTACTGTCAAGGCCTCTGTTGAACCAGTCACTTTGCATGTTTCTGCTCAGAGGGAACAACCTGCCCCATCCAAAAAGATATTTTTCCCTCATATCTCAAGCCTAACAAGAGGGTTTAGACATAATTGGAGATATTAGAAAGAGAATATAAAGCACATCAAGAGAGACATTTACTATCTCTTCTCAAACTTGATCTCTCAAGAAAAGGATTGCATGGTTGGACAGGTTCAGCTCGGTCTTTGCTTCATGGCTTGCAGCCTGGCACAGTTTCTTTGCTCAGGTGTTGCCCTCAGGATGAGGAGCAAGGATTTCCCAAAGAGATCCCTGCCATTGCAAGGAAGATGCCGGTGGCAAAATCTGTGTCAAGACACAGCAGAATCCATGAGGTCTTTCCTGTTAAGGGCCCAGGAAAGATTGTCTACCTATGACAGTGTCCTGCTACTTATTTAGACCTTAGGATGAGTTCAAGTAAAGACAAATTCATTCTCCAGCTAAACAAATGTGAGCCATGCAATACATGAATACTACTTAAATATTCTTATCAGACATGAAAGTGTGTGCAAGCCCTAAATAAAACATGAGGACATAGTTGACAAGTCTATTTTCAGGAGGGATTGCATTTCTAAATGCAATTTCAAATAAATTATTTCTAAGGCCTTAGAACAAAAGGAAAACACATGTCATTGCCACAGTAGGTGCTGCTGCTTTTTTTTTTTTTCAAAGGAATTATCTCCATCCTGTTGATTTCAGTTGCTCTTTTTCTTGTCTTTTTTTAACTCACAAAATGTGTCTGCGCTGGATTCTGAAATGAGTTTTGCTTTTGTGGGTATCTTTGGGGTTGTGCATTAATTTTAAATTAGCACTTAGCAGTGTTTTGTGGATATTTCTTTTAATCCAGAAATTATTATAAAAGTATTGCAAACCCATGAAATGTTATATTGTCTGTCTGGCTTTCTATTTTTGTCTCTAGAACAGACTGAAAAAACACCCCAGCTAGGTTTGAAATGTTTCACTTAGCTTTTTCTTTCTGCTTTTTAAGTGATTGCTAATTGATGCGTTTGAGTCACTGAAACAATGTTGTTGACTTGCATTACTTGAGCAAAGAGATTACAGTTTGATGGAGTTAACAAATGATTTAATAGTTGAAGTTTACTTTCCTTCCTGCCTTTTCCGGCACCACACTCACCGTATTCCTTCTCCCGTCCTCTCTTGCAGTTAATAGCTCGTTATTTAACAGAACAACTGTGCCGTCAGCTGGTGAGCTGTACTATTCCTCTGCTGAGATGGTAAGTGCCCTTGCTGAGGGCAAGGATTAGGTGACCCTTCGAGTCTGAATGTGCAGTGACAGTAGATCAGGAATTGATCACACAAAAACCCTCACGCTGACACTTTCCCATTTCCTGTGACACTGTTAAAGTGTGACACTGCTACTTTTAACCTGCTCACTTGATCCTCCAAGGACTTCTCATCATACTGTCTGTGGAATGCTGTGTGCATGATTGGTTAATATTAATTAGTTACTAATAACAGCCACTTTTTGCAGTCTGATCTCTGTGTGTTGTCAGGATGCAAATAGTTCTCCACCAGTATTTGTCTGACCCTTTGTCCAGGTCTGTAACGGTAGGGATATTGTGGCCAGCCCTTCCTTTGGAAGCTCCTGATTTCATCTCATTCTTGGATTTTTTTTTCTATAGCTAACTCTGACTTTTCCACATTTCACTGTGGTGGTGAACTTTGGACAATGAGGAGAAAGAAATGAAGCTTGATAGGGTCAGACACACTTGTGTTTGATGTAGCAGAGATAAATGGAGATGCAGATTAACACCTTTCTACTGAAGAATACAGACCCTACCTGCCTCTGCTTCTTTACACTTGGCCACTCTTGTGTAGCATAAAGTTACCTGGTAGAAAGAGAATTCTCTGGTTCCTCATGGGGAAGCCAGCCTGGGATGCAGAGCTTATCTCTTTTTCCAAGCCTTGTTTTGAATGCTTTAAGAATTTCAAAGCAAACCAAGCACAAGCACAGGGATTTTGAGCCTCTGCACTGTGCTTCCCTTTTCCTCCCAGCATTCTTCCTGGCTTTCTGTCCCTGTTCTCGTCCTAGTTTGAGCATCTAGTGCACATCTTTATGGAAATGCTCTCTCTTGTTCTGCAGTACAACACCACCATTGACTGGTCATCTCTGTCAACAAAGGAGTGCGTGAAATACGGAGGGCAACTTGTGGGCAACAACTGTGACTATGTCCCTGACATCACCCTCATGTCTTTCATACTCTTCTTTGGCACTTACACCTGTTCCATGGCCCTGAAGAAATTCAAGACCAGTCGCTATTTTCCAACCACTGTAAGTAACCTCTTTCCCCCTAGCAATGTTTCAGAGTGCAAAGATCAGCCTTCCTGTTGATACAGTTGTCACATGCACAGAAGGCGAAAGGCACTGCAGGGAAGCTAGGTTGCACTGGTCAAGATAAAAACATGGAACTGATGGACCAAGTTTTGTCTGGGATTGCTTAGCTGTCACTCTCAGTGTTTTTCAAGAGCATGGGTAAAGCAGCAGAGGAGCCAAAAGGAGACATAATCTGTTGTGGAGATGTAGCAGTGATTTTAAAGATGCCGAAGACAACTTCCAGGCTGAGATACAACATGATGTAACTTATCAGCCTTAAGAAATCACAAGAGTCCTTGAGCATATATCGTGTCAGCTGGCCATTTTCAGTGTCTGATACACAGCCCAATGTGTTGTACAGACCCTAGGGTAGGATGCGTGGCCATTCCACAGAAATCAAATGACCAAAACGGACTATTGGCTTTATGTCACAAGTCTCCCTGCTTATGGCCAAGGGGAGTATTTGAGGAGGAGAAAAGGAGCTGGTTGCTTTGTTATTGAGTACGAGCAGGTAATCAAGCTGTCTGTATAGAACAGGAGAATAGAGACACATCTTTGGAGTTGCTACGTAGCACTTGAAAATGAGTGCAAGAGCTTTGAACTTGACTCCAGCCCATGCCTCTAGCCTACCTGCTGTGGTAGGGATCTAAAGCAGAAATTCTCGCTCTTCTCTGAGGATCAGATGCAAAATACTGATGACCTGAAAAACCTCTGCATTGACGTAAACAAGATTTTGCTCAGACTTAGAGCCAGCTTGCACGCATCTCTTGGGTGCATCTGCTTGTTTTGTCTCCCCAAATCGAGTTCCCAGGACAGCGTGCAAGCTGGTGGTTTCTGTGTGTACCCAAGCCGTGTTTTTCTCTGAAACCTGCCCCGCATCCCTTGGTTTTGGCATTCTGACACACAAGGATTTATCCTGCATGAATGTTTACTCTTTTGCTCTTTTACAATTGAACTTCTATTATTTTTAATAAAAAGGAAACAAATTCCATCCGGGCTGGAATGCAGCTCAATTTATCTGTAACCATGTGAACCCAGGAAACCTGGAAGGAACAACAGCTCTGAAAAGATCACACAGTTACAGACAAGGACAGTGGGTCCTGCCCAGTTAGATTCTGGGGTCTGAACAGTGACAGCTTTCAGTTGTTGTATTCCAATGACTTCAGGAGAGTTGTACTGTTAGGGCCTATTGAGGATTTAGCTGAGAAACCTAGTTTGTTTTCCTGTCTGTTTAAGTTAATTTATTAACTGAGCAGAAACCAATGTAATCTCTGCCAGTCGTACAGAACACATTATCTGTCCTGCAAGTTTGGGTCTTCTCTCCTTCTAAAGGGAAGTTTGGGACTGTTTCCATCATCTGGTATAAAGTACTATTTCTTTTTCAATCTGCATTGCAAAATCATTCATGTTGAAAGAATGAAGTCTGTGGATAACACAGTATTTTTTTGTTATAGCCATATACCTTAGGAATCCAGTGATAATGTGAGAAGCAGTCACTGCCCCTGCATAAAAACTAACCATGAATGTGAACGTGGACCCTAAAGAATCAAAGCTCAAAAGATAAACAGAAGGCAATGGTATTTTATATGTCTGAACAAGTCACTGTTTTTGTAAGTTAATTTGTAAATGTTGAATATCTGTTAATATTGGAAGCTGATCCTGGAAGGTCTCTTCAGACACAGGTGCTGAGGAACTAGGTCTTTGTATGAAGGGCTGTTGACTGCTGTCGACTGTAACATTAATGAGACTGCCTTGAAGAATTCATGTGGGAGTTTCTTTTTCCTTAGGTTCATTTTCATACTTCCATTTAGGTTGAATTGTGTGGCTTTCAGGCACATTTAGGCGTGACAGTGCACACTTGTGTTTCCAAGAGAGAAGAAACAATGAGATTGTATTGTTATCAAGCCTGAAGTATCACATGGAAACTAAAGCATGGGGGAAATGGTGTTTCATAGTGCTAACTACTGCTGTGTTATCAACTTCTGTTTCAGGCCCGGAAACTCATCAGTGACTTTGCCATTATCTTGTCCATTTTGATTTTCTGTGGAATAGATGCACTGGTAGGTGTGGACACACCAAAGCTAATTGTGCCAAGTGAATTCAAGGTATGTCATTGTCAGCTTGTTCGGTGGCTTTAGGAAGAGGTTCCCTTTTCCACCTATTTGTTGTATAAAATAGCTTGCCTTCAAAACAGGAGAGTAGCAAGATATTTGGAAAGGACCCTTTTACTCAGATTATACCTTTTTTATTAGTATAATTTTATCTCCTAATTCTTGCCTCCATATTTTGAACCTTTTGTTGCGGTTACTGGGAAGGATAAAATTGTTAAAAATCTCTAATGTCTCCCTGTAGCCCCACTGCTGGAAATATAAGGGTATTTAGGATGTCATCACTCCTACATTGCAACTCTAATGCAAGCTTTCTTTTCCTTGCCTTTAAAAGCCAACCAGTCCTGAGAGGGGTTGGTTTATCCCCCCTTTTGGAGGGAACCCGTGGTGGGTGTACCTGGCAGCAGCCATCCCTGCACTGCTAGTGACTATCCTCATCTTCATGGACCAGCAAATTACAGCTGTCATCGTCAATAGGAAGGAGCACAAACTCAAGGTGGGTGCAGAAAGCTGCCCAGAGATTCTTCCATGCTAGAGTTGGAGGAGGGCCTGTGGCTGTGTTGAATGTACTATGCCAGCTCAGGGATGTCATTGCTGATGTTGAACAATATTTGTTTTGTTAACTAGAGTTTTTGCCAGGAAAACAGCTGATTCCATTGAAAACTGTGAATGTTGCACAGAACAGCATTTGCCTTTCTCCTAAAGCAAGAGCCCTGTGCAGGGCCAGCTCACCATGACTCCTTTAGTAAGCTCTTACTCATTTTGATTGGTTTCACCATCTTGCAGCCTCAAGCATTTCCACGTGAGAATGTTTCCTTCACAAACACATCTCATGCCATGAATAGTTGGATTTCACAAAACCAGTAGGCTATCCCCTTCCCTTCTAGGGGAAGGAAAGGACTTAGGCCCATCACACCCTACCCGCTGCCCATCTGGCAAAGGCATGGCTAGAGCTGGAAGAAATTAGAGCGGCTCTCCTCTGAAAGACAGAACTTTTGCATAAAGTTCCTTTTCATGTCAGCACATTTTCTTACAACCTTCACAATGATTTGGAGTTTCACTCCAAAGTGAAATTTGGAGCTTCACTCTCCAACTGTAAACATTTGACAATGGCAAAGAAAACTTTTAAGTATAGAGTAGTCAAAGCTTGTAAAGAATACTGATGCAGACAATGTCTAACTGCCTTGTTCACCTTGCTGCCCCTGCTTCTCTACTTGTGGTAGTAGTATTGGTCTACCTTAGTAAAGGGTCAGGTGAAGTTAATATCAGAATCGACTAGCCCTGACCCCAGGGGTGTTGTTGCTGTGGTAATTCTGCAAGACTCCACCATTTCACAAAATTAAAATAGGAAAGAGGATGTTCATCTAACTAAAAAAAGTTATTTACTTGTTCACTTTTCCATCTAGCATACTCTGCTTATGCAGTTGGAGATGAGAAATCATTAAATTAAATGCAGTCAGAAACTGGGTAAAAAAAGTCGGTATCTGTCATTCTGGATGTTTACTTGTGTAGGGAAAATGCTTGCTGTCCACTATGGCAGGAAATCTGGTTTATGCATGTTACCAAAATTGTTCATTCCTCGAAAATAAATCTTCAAGTCACGGAATCACAGAATCTCAAGGGTTGGAAAGGACTTCGAAAGATCATCTAGTCCAACCCCCCTGCCAGAGCAGGGCCACCTAGAGTAGGTCACACAAGAACTCGTCCAGGTGGATTTTGAATGTCTTCAGAGGAGGAGACTCCACAACCCATCTGGGCAGCCTGTGCCAGTGCTCTCTCTCACAGTGAAGAAATTCTTCCTTTTCTTTTTTTTTGAACCAGCTTATACCCATTGTCTCTTGTCCTATAACTGGACATCACTGAGAACAGCTTGACTCCATCCTCCTGTCACCAGCACTTCACATATTTGTAAACATTAATGAGATTAGTCTCCTCGAAGCTAAAGAGCCCCAGCTCCCTCAGCCTTTCATCATAAGGGAGATGCTCCACTGCCTTCATCATCTTGATGGCCCTGCACTGAACTCTCTCCAGCAGCTCCCTGTCCTTCCTGAATCGAGGGGCCCAGAATTGAACACAATAGTCCAGATATGGTCTCACAAGGGCAGAGGAGAGGGGAGGGAGAACCTCTCTTAACATACTAACCACAGCCCTTCTAATACCCCAGGATGCCGTTGGCCTTCTTGCCCACAAGGGCACATTGCTGGCTCATGACATTCTGCTGCCCACCAGGACCCCCAGATGCCTTTCTAAGAGTTCATTCCCCAACCTGTACTGGTACACAGGGTTATTCTTTCCCAGATGCAAGACTCTACCCTTGCCCTTGTTGAATTTCATTAGATTGCTCCTGCCCAGCTTTCCAGCCTGTCCAGATCTCGTTGAATGGCAGCACAGCCTTCTGGTGTGTCAGCCACTCCCCCTAGTTTAGTATCATCAGCAAACATGCTGACAGTGGCCTCTGTTCCCTCATCGAGGTCATTTAATGAATATATGGAACAGTACCAGTCCCAGCACTGACCCCTGAGGGACTCCACTAGATACAGGCCTCCAACTAGAACCTGCCTGACTGATCACAACTCTCTGCCTTCTTCCCTTCAACCAGTTCACAGTCCACCTCACTACCTAATCGAGCCAGGCCCACACTTTATCAGTTTTGCTCCGAGGATATTGTGGGAGACGTTGTCAAATGCTTTACTGAAATCCAAACACATCCCATCCACTGCACTGCCTCCATCTATCCACCTGGTTACATCTTCATAAAAGGCTGTCGGATTGGTGGAACATGATGTTAAGGAACATCTAGGAAGGGTGGGATGCTTTCCAGTGAATGTGCTTTCTGGCCTTTTTTTCAACAAGACATTTGGGAAAATGCCTGGGGCCAGCAGAAGGGTCAGATCACTCACTGCCTTTACAGCTGGTGTGCAAAACTACTGGGCTTTGATAGTGCCGGTACTTCCAAATGGCTGTTCACTTCACAGACTCTAGTCACAGACTCAGGTCTAGCTCACTCAAACCTCTCCTCTAGCATCAAATTACTCTTAACATCTCTTTTTCTTCCTACCTCCCTTCAAGACCTGGGCCTGTTCGCTGTCATCTGCTGCTGTTTTTAAGGACAGAAAACTGCTTTGTGATTGTGATCAGCTTTCTTCCTGCACTTCTGTCATAGACTATAAGGTGTTACTTTATGAATCTGATGCATGGTCATGGAAAGGAAAAGGTTTGTGGCCAGAGTGGATCCACCAGGTCATGCACAGAGTGTGTATGCACACAGGTGCATGCACAGAGGAGCTCAGTCTTGCACTGGGGAGAGGCTGTGAGTTTGGAAGGGCCTCCTTTCTCAGACACTCACCTAATTTTAATTTTTATAATAATTTAATATTTTTTTAATAAGGCACATTGGTGTGTCTTCAGACATTCCAAAGGAGGTTTTGGAGTGCTGGAGTGATGGCAGGACCTCACCTTGGGTGGGTATGGCCAGACATGCCCCAAGTAGGACAGCTGTGTTGGCTGCACAGTGCAGTAAAAGACAAGCAATATGACAAAGATATTTGAGACATAGCTGGAGCTGGGTGTTATTTAAAGAAGAGTTTTATATCTGCTGACATATAACAGCCTAGGATGTAGTAATGTTTTTAAAATAAACTTTCCAGACCAGTGCTATGCAATTTTTTATGCCTGTAGGGTTTTTCCTTTCCTTGCACAGTCAGTTCTATTGAAAAATATTAAATTCCATTAAAAGAAGACTCTCTCCTCCCACTAACAGGACAGATTTCAAGTGGTCTAACCCCTGACAGTAAAGACTCCCTCAAATAATGGGTAATGCTATGTCATTATTTAGGTATCTGCTTCATCAGTTATTAGTTATTGAGAGCTGCGAATGGAGCTTTTATTCAAAAAGGAGGAGGATGTTTTAATTCATATGGTCACTGTGGACATTAGAGGACCACCCTGTGGTTTAAGACCATCTTGAGCCAAACCTGAAGGAGAAGGTCAGAGTAACACAGAATTGGGAAAGGTTTGCTGTGTGCAGTGATGAACACTGGCTGATGGTCTCGTGGGGCTTTAAAAAAAAGCCCTTAGAACATCACTCTTTGCCATCTGGATATAGGCAGATATATTCAATCCTGTGCTCACATCTTTCTTGGAGGGAAGCTGATCGTTGACATGGTCTCAGTTTTAGGTCTGTCTCCTGCACCTAACTAAGCAGACATATCAGTTTCTTAATCACTGGAAGAATACATTCACTGTTCTTCCCCTGTGAAGAGAACCCTCATCTTTTCAGCTTATAGGCAACAAATGTGGTTATGTTGTCAGCACGGAGTGTACTTTTTTAGTGACAGAAGTATAAACACTCCAGCAAGTATTGTTTAATATTAAAAATATATATTTCCTGCTTCCTTTGTTATGGTGTTGAGCACATGCTTTTGTTTAATTATTGGTTCTTGAGTCCTATCCTGCTACACTGCACCAAAAAACACCTTTGGACACAAAAGCTATTGTAGGCTAAAAGAAGGACAAGTTATTTTTCTGCTCGTGTCTTCACTAAGTGCCCGTCCCAGTGCTGCTGGCCAGCCAAGGTAAGCCACGCACATATGAGGAAAACAATGAGGACTATTCAAGATGAGCTGGGTTGCTTTCCCTCCTGGGTCACCAAGTAGGTCTAGATCGTTTCTTCTTTCCAATAAAATCAAACTGAACAGGATTTTTTAAAAGGTTAATATTCTTTACAATAGCAAAGCTTGGAGATTTATCCAGTGTTTTTCTGGAGATTTCTTCTCCTGCTCTGGCAAGGCTTTGGACTAGATGATCTCTTGAGGTCCCTTCCAACCCTTAAGATTCTGTGATTCACTTTCGGCACTTGTGACTGGTGGAAATCCATTAAAGGATTAGTAAAGAATGAGGTCAGTTTTTTCTTTTTGATATGGTACGAGCCCATGAGCTTGTTGCTTTCCCCAAAAGAACCTAGTGTTGGGTGTTGAGGAAGATGCCTCTGGCACCAGGTGTGATCCTCAAGAACTCAGAGCAGTTGTGAAGTCCCAACTGTGAGATCTTGCAGTTGCTTCCTATCTTATGTATGGGAGTTCAGGTCTCCCTCTGAGACAGCAAAAGTCACTTTATTCAGTTTTGGGCCCCTCACTGCAACAGCAACATTGAGGGTCTGGAGCATGTCCAGAGATGTGCAATGAAGCTGGTTGAAGGATCTAGAGACCAAATCTTATGAGGAGCAGCTGAGGGAGCTGAAGTTGTTTAGCCTCTAGAGGAAGCTGAGGGGATACATGATCACTTTTTACAACTCCCTGCTAGGAGGTTGTAGTGAGGGGAGGGTCAGTCTCTTCTCCTTAGTAACAAGTGGTAGGACAAGAGGAAATGGCCTCAAGTTGCACCAGGGAAGTTTTGGATTGGAGATTAGGAAGAACCTTCTCATTGATAGGGTTGTTAGACACTGGCACAGGCTGCCCCGGGAAGTGATGGAGTCTTCATCTCTGGAAATATTGAAAAGCTCTGTAGGTGAGGTGCTGAAGGACATGGTTTGGTGGTGGGCACTTGGCAATATGAGGTTAATGGTTGGACTTAATGAGCTTTTAAACGTCTTTTCCAACCAAAATAAGTCTAGGATTCTATGTTGCCATTAGGCAGGCACCGTGTTTCTGTGAGATTGCTTTCAGGTTGAACTCATTAAGTCATGACACTGAGAGTTATTTTGCAAGAGCTGTTTAAAACTATAGTTAGGCTCTGTACTGGTTTTGAAGGGTATTTGGGTTTAAAAACTCTGGGCACATCCAAGCTTACACAATGTGAGATGACTTGGTGCACAAAGGTATGGATCTTGGCCTCCCGAGCACGCCAGCTGAAGTGTGTGCTTGTAGCAGAGCAGTGGGACAGACAGCTTAGGCTGTCACAAGCCACTCTCCTGCATTCCATCTGCTCAGCCTCTCTGAACTCTCTGTCTCTGCCCTAACTGTCTTGTGCTGTGAAAAGAGGCTATCAAGTTTTGGCACGTGCTGCAGGGAGGAAGCAGGGTGTTGGGATGGTGCTGTGCACTGGCTCTCTTGTCATTGCTTTACTGTGTTAAAAAAAAAAAGGGAACATATCATTATAAAAACAACACTTTATAGTGGCATTTCTTTTTTGTTTTTTTTACAAGGCAATAAAGAGCTCCCTCAGGACACTATAAACCCACTGTAGCCAAAATTTATATGTGTGTGTGTGTGTGTGTGTGTGTGTGTGTGTGTGTGTGTTAAAAAATATAGACACATATATAGAGAGAGCTTGCTTACACTGTTTACAAGATACAACGTGTATATTTTTTTGCTGAAGATGGTGCGCTCTGTCTGTAACTCAAGGTCTGCTGTGTCAAGTACCTCTGTGAATACCTATCTGACTGGTCTCAGTGCATGGCTTGTACCAGCTCAACCTCCAAGCACTACGTAGTATACACAAAGTGTTCGGTCTTTTGACAGACTGCTTGCAAGTCTACTGGTCTCCTGTGCTTACTGTTGTCAGAGCTTGCCAGAACTGTAAATAATGAAGCTAAAGGTTCTCTTGTCTGCCTTCACAGAAAGGTGCTGGATATCATCTGGATCTGTTCTGGGTGGCCATTCTGATGATCGTGTGCTCCTTTATGGGTCTGCCTTGGTATGTTGCTGCTACTGTGATCTCCATTGCTCATATTGACAGCTTGAAGATGGAGACAGAAACTTCGGCCCCTGGAGAACAGCCCAAATTTCTGGGAGTGAGGTATGTCAAAACAGAAAGACTTTCATTGCCTTGTTTGCCTGCAATGAGCAGTCTGTGCCATCAATGGCCTTGCTTTGAGCAGGACACATGCGGAGGTACAGGAGGAATAACTCTTAGTTTTGCTGTAAATCTTCCTATCTGCTGTGTTTCCTTGCAGGTTTTTTTTTTTTTGGCTGCAGAGGATATATCCAGTTAGAATTTTATCTGGCTTAACCCTTTTGCAAATATTCTTTCTTGAAAAGGCAGAAAACTGTTGTATTATGTGCATGCCTGTAGATGGGGGAGAGCCTGTGCAGTTGTGTGGGAGCAAAGGAAGAAAACTTCACACTGGAGCTTAGACCAGCTCTCGGTCTGCCTTGGGCGTGGATGTTTAAGTCACCACAAAGTACATAAAACTTTACACATTTTCTACTTTCCAAACCTGGCTGTGAGATTTAGCAGCCCAGGTCTCTGGCAATTCCTTGGATAAACCCCCGTGGAACTCCTCAAAGGTCTATTTGGCAGATCTGGCATGATTTTTCAGTGTTTGAGAAAGGAGATACGACTATGGTGGATTTCTTTATCCATGGCAGTTAGGCACTCGTTAGCAAACATAATGGTATAAAAGGTAAACCTGTCATGCCTAGAGCTATCAGCTCCACTTAATCAAGCAATTTTCTCTGTATTTGGTTGACTTAATTAAGTGATCTGAATTGCCTTCAGTAGGAGTAGTTCTGGAAATCAGGCCACTTGTTTAGGCAAACAAATAGAAATTTCATGTCCTAACATTCAGTACTTCAGTTACTGCTGGCCAAAGTGTTTTTAGATGGTAGGGAGCAGCTGTGGATGCCAATGAAGGCACATGTTCAGCTCCCCATGAAGGCCTGGACCGTTTATCCAGCTGCTGGAGTATTATGACCAGGACTCAAAATACACTACTCATCAAAGAGTGGAGAGCTAATGATGTATTACCTATTTGCATGTCATAAATACTGCTGTGCAAAGAGTCTGGATTGCTCAGTAATGTTTTCTAATGTTTAGCATGTAAATACACTCCACCTTACTCAGTAGCAGTACTCTGTTGATCTACAAACATCGGAGCTAAAGCAACATACAAAAAATGATTAGGTGTTTGAACAAAGGAGGCTTGATCAGGATCAAGATCCCTGCCTGGCGCTGTTGGCTTGTAATCACCTGTCTGCTTTGAAAATACAGCTGCAAAAATGAGTTGTCAGGCTTTCTGTTGGTTTTGAGTAGTCCAACAGGGAATAAAGCCATTGTGAAAGCTACAGCCATCCTGCTCACCCAGTGATTTTGTTTCAGGGAGCAGAGAGTCACTGGAGTCATCGTTTTCATTCTGACTGGCGTATCTGTCTTTATGGCTCCCATCCTAAAGGTAAGGACATCACGTTTTCTGCTTCCTTCTGCTCGCACAGCCAAGGCAGGGCCACAGCAACTGTCAGGCTATTTTTGTGCTACTGGAAAAGCTCATCACTGAAGTATAGAAAAGGAGATTAGTGAGAATTACTGATGTAGTTTTACATTCTTTTGGAAGCTTAAACACAAACCTTTTTGGAAGGAAAAGGCAATGTTGTAATGTTCTTCATAGCAATAGTGGCAAAGTTCAGGGCTGGTGGCCTTGAGGTCTGTGATTTTATTGGTTTAAGATTTTTCTTCCATGTTTACATAAAATTATTTCCTTTTATTTTGTACTCTTATGCTTCTGCTGTGCCTGCGTTTATGGAAAATACCTTGTGGATAAAGCTTGAGAGCCTGCTGGTGGCACGATGTAAGGACAGTTGGCAATACAGTAGGGTTGCTGTGTGGAAGAACATCTTCATTTGCTACTTACTCATAATCTGCATGCCCACTGAGGAGGGTTTTTTTATGAGAGAGAATACACAGAACTGCTGGCAATGAGCAGAGCCTGCAGCTGGTGGTATTAGTCTATGGGTAGAGTTTTGGCCAAAAATCTTTAGGACCATTGCCACTGCCATGGGAGAGCTGTACCCTGTCTGATACGGCTGCCAAAAGCACAAACACCTCAGCAGCACAAGGCTCCTGCAGCTTGCTTGGCCTTTTGTTTGCTTGTTTGTTTGTTTTTTTAAAAAGCCAGCACTGCAATCAAAATTTCACACTTTCAGGCTGAATTCTCCTAAAATACCACAGCCCTTATGATTTAGAAGCAATGCTCAGCTCAGCAGTATGGAAAAGGAGTTTCTGGAGGAAGCAGCACAATTAAATGTGATTTCTTAATTGCCTGAATTTGTTTTTCTTCTGAGTTTATCAAGGCTCTGGACAGGTGTGCTGCTGATGTACCATTTAACCTAAGTAGGTAGCTGTTTTCCAAGACCTGAAATGTGTCAGTACAGAGCCATAGAGAAACACATCCTTAGTGAAACATAAGATGGTAGAAAGAAACTGAAAAACCTGCTTCTCCATGCCTTGTGGAGGATACTGCCTTCTCTGGGGATGATGGTTTGAGTGGCACCAAATGCAGGCATACCCTACAACAGGAGCTGTCAGCTGCAGAAGTCTATCTCCTCAGATCCCTAGACTAATGGTACAAGCAGAACATGTCAAAACAGTAACATATGTACTGGAAGAGTTGCACTGTGCCTCATAACACTGTGAGGGAGCAGACATGGAGAAACAGTTCTGGAGGGGGCAAATGAGTTTCGGGTCATGAGGTGGTTGGAAGGCATGAGAGCTGTGAGGCACAGTTAGATTAAGCCTGAAGGGGAGGAGGCAGGCAGAGAGCAGCAGTGCTGCCTGTGTATAAATAGGAGAAAGTGGCTTTACAAAGGCAGTGTGTTCCTATTCTTGATTCCAAAGGTTGGTTTTACAATTAGCTATTTTTTTGTGTCTTGTCAACAGTTTCATCCTCTGCACAAACGGGCATTTCCGTCTCTTTTATTATAGTGCCTGATTGTAGTGATTCTGTCAGTTGCTTTGCGTTACCTTTCCCAGTGAGATCTTTCTCTGTTTCACCATGGTCTATTATTTCCCTTGTTACTGCTTCATTCATGATTTGTCTGTGCTTCCCCTCCAAAAGTGCACAGGGAAGATCCCCGGGGAGGCCTGAGGGCAAATGGGCACACTCCTCCCCCACCTGCAAGCCTGAAGGGCCTGGCAGCATTTCAGGACCTTTCACAATCCCCAGCAGCAGGTTCTACTGCTCCAGAGAACTGCTTTGCTAAGTGCCTTGCAGAACATTTAAGTCTTCTCATGCCAGAAGGCTCAGGATCCCAAATTCAGTAAAACAGGCAATCTACAGAATAATCTTGTGTTTGGTTTTTGTGGGTTTTGCAGTGTTTGTGCTGGTTTTGCACATCACTGATGTTTCTTCTCCATTGCGGCAGATTTCCACAGAAATGTCCTCGGCCCTGCTGGGAGAATGACAGGCACTTTCCTGTAAATAGTTTTTAAATTCTATTGGCTAGCAGCAGGTTTGCTCAGAGTGCCTAAGCCAGCAGCCCCACCTTGTGTGAACTTTGCCAAAAGAGAAAGTCTTCCAACGTGAAAGCGTCATTTGCGGATAATGTACTGAAGTTTCACCTAGGGATCATTTACAGGATTAATTTTTGTAAAATAATGAATAATATTTGGACATTTTTCTCTAATTTAAAAGTAAAATATATGAAAAAAAAACAGAAGGAGAAGAAAAGGGACCGATGTAAATGAACTAGAAAGCCAAACTCTGAAAGCCACCTCCCAGAGGAGTTATTGTCTTGTCTTGTCTCATCTCTCAGATCCAGTGAGGGCTTTGAATCCTGTGGACACCCACAGCTGTGTGAAGCACATGCTGGCTCCCTGTCCCTCCCCATGACGGTGGAGGGATGGCAGATTGTGGAACCCAGGCTGCAGAAAAACACATTTGGCTTTTAATGTGAAATATTAACACAACTCACTCAAGGAGACAAATAAATACAAAAGAAGGAGGAATTAGTGGTCAAGAAGATCACCAGAGGTGTCAGAGAATGAGAAACAGGGGAGCGAAGGGAAAAATGCAGCCAGGGAAGCTTTGTGCTGGGATGGCATGTGGCCCAGTGACTTTGGTACACATGTTTGGGATCAAGGCCTCCAGGGCTATGTGTATGGCAGTATATTTCTGACACAGTAAATGATGAATCATATGGTGGGGAATACAAGAAAACACTGAAAAACTGCTGTGGGCTTTGCCTCTTTGAGTTACATGCACAGGTCAAAAGACAAACGTTCCTACAGCCAGTTGTGTGGGAGCCGAGGCTGTGCTGCAGCTGCCGTTCAGTGGCAGCTGCCCGTCACTGCACGGAGGCTATCTCTGGGCAGCAGCAGCAGAGCTCTTCCCTTCCTTCTTGGGTTCAAATAAATCAGACAAAGGCTGTTCTTCAGCTCCTGCATGTGATTTGCACCCTGGTGTTCCCATTGAGCTCAGTCAGGCCACACTGGCTGCACACAGGCCTGTGACAGGGCCAAGGAGTGCTTCCCCTCTCAGCAGCCGCACAGTGCCTTTTGCCCTTGAGGAAAGCTTTGTGCTTCAGGCTGGAGGGACTGATGCTTGTTTTGGGGAGTGTGCCAGTTGATAACATTTGCCTTTTTTACTTCCTAAGGAAGACATCTCCGATGGTAGGAGCAATAATGGAGGCAAGGGCAGCACTTAGCACTGGAGGGAGCAGAAACTGATGTTTGAAAGGGCAGTTTATGGCAGTGATGAAAGTAGTTCATGGTCCTGTATTTGTGAATAGTTAGAGATTACCGTGAGTGAAAGATGATGCAGTCAGAGGTTTGGTTGACATGTCTGCCACTGCTGAGGTGGGACTCAAGACAAGAGCCTTTCTGGATGAATATCCATGGCTTGCTGAGCTGGACATACCACAGGATCATGCTGCCTTGAAAAGCAGTTTGAAGCTTACCGGAAGGCATTTATCCTGCCTGTTCTTTAATTTGCTGACCGACTGGCACTTGCTTACTTGGTTCCCTTGGATTCTTGGAGAGATGTCCAGGTCTCAGAGAACTGGGAGAACCTGGGGTTTGTTTGGTGCCTGCCTTGCTCCTCAGCTCTCCAGCGATTGCACAAACATGATTGCGGCTCTCAGCACACAGCAGAAGAATTGCTTACTTTATTACTCTGTATAGGTGTAATTTGAGTGAATCACAGGGTAGGAATTTTGTCTTCCCATGTGTTAATAGTGCATTGTATTTGGGGATGTTGTTCACTCTGTTTTCCCGCTCTTCCCCCACAGTTCATCCCCATGCCTGTGCTCTACGGTGTCTTCCTCTACATGGGTGTCGCTTCCCTCAACGGTGTGCAGGTGAGTCCCTCCAAAGGCCAGGAGAAGGCCTCCCACCAGGTCTTCTCTAGAAGATGCGAATCATTAACCAGTGCAAGGTTTCTTTCACAACCCTCCAGCCTTTCCCTTCTCTTTCACTGCCACCTTTTACTTCCCAAGAAACTTGAGGAGGATAGCAACTGTTTACAAACATTGCCACAGGCTGGCTGGCTTGAGCTGGAGAGCAAAGGGGAGCAATCTGCACAGCAGGAGAGCAGCCAAGCCTGGGCCCTGTGAGAGATGAGGGTGCTTTCAGGAGACTCAGAGTCCATCTTTCCCCCTAGCCCAGCCCAGCTCAGTGATGCTGTGAGCAGTGTACCCTTGCAGAGCTCCCAGGATGGTTCAGATCTTCTCTTGCAGACAGATGGAAAACAAGGGGATGTGATTTATGGCACTGGGATTATTCTGCAACATTAACAGGCAGGAACATTGCTGTTTGCCAGGGAGGGGAAGCCAAGCCCCCTTTCTTTGTTGTTGAGGAAATATTATGTAAGGAGCCTTTCTGACAGCACAGTGTCTGTAATTGGCCTTAGGAAGCTGGAAGTGGTTTTGTTGCTTTTTGGCACCCTATTAATTGTGGCCTTTCTTTTTAGCACTCAGTTGTGCTCTAACAGGAAAAGACTGCCTGTTCTGTGAGCACCATGAGAATTTCCTTGGGTATTCTTTCAAACGGCCTCAGCTTTCATTCACGGGTGTGAGATCCATCTGATCTCAGCAGCAAGCAGCCAGCCCGCCTTCGGGCAGGGGACAATGAGGGGATTGTCATGTTGGCCCAGGGGTTGGTTCTCCTGGAGGGGATTTCCCCTGCTTCCTGACCCAGGTGGTCAGGGGACTGGGCAGCTTGTTTTCCCCTGATGAAGGATGTTTTTTCACTCAATGAGAAATCCTGGTTTTGGTTTAACACCAAGTCCATCCAGTCCAGCACAGGGCAAGGGATGCTGCCAGAAAAGCTGCCCGTCTTTCTCACTCTTTGGTTAGGTGTCTTTATTCTCTGGTAACGTGATGTCTGCTTTCACCTCTGTTGACCTCTTGCTCCCAATTTACTTGAAAAAAAAAAAAAAAGCATTGTTTATAAATGCTGAATGTGTTTCCTTGGCAGGAGCAGGGCAGGGGAGGGTGGCAGAAGTGACCCAGAGTTTGATTCTGACATTAGTTTGGACATTCTTCTTGTTTGCTGTTTTGTGGGTAATGGAGTGCTCCTTTTAAAAGAAAACTCCCTGTGTCCATAGCTGCAGCAGCTCAGGCCCATTCTTTTGAAGCTGGTGGAGCATTTTGCACAGATACCTTCATTCTTTGGTTTACATACACAGAATCACAGATTTGTTTTGTTTGGAAAAGACCTTTAAGCTCATTGAGTCCAACCAGGATCCTCACACTGCCAAGCCCACCACTAAACTGTGACCCTCAGCACCTCATCTACATGGCTTTTAACTATCTTCAGGGATGGGGACTCCACCACTACCCTGGGCAGCCTACGCCAGTGTCTAACAACCCTTATATGGTTTAACAATCCCAATACTGATCACCATGTCACATGGAGTCCTGCTCCTTAGAATAAGGGCACTTCAAGGCCTTGCTTTGAGAGATACTTCACTGTCTTTGTTCAGTCACCAAATATAGCATAGACCAAGGACCTTCACTTGAGGCAGCAGAGACAACACATTAACTCACCCTGCGTTAAGCCCATATCAATTGTTTCAAGGTGGATTCATAGTGGAACAGGCTCTGTATCTCCTTCTTGTGTATCCTGGGTTTCATTGAAATGTCTGTTTCTTTTATTTCACAGTTCATGGACCGTCTGAAGCTGCTCTTGATGCCTCTAAAACATCAGCCTGACTTCATCTACCTGCGCCACGTCCCACTGCGCAGAGTTCATCTCTTCACCTTCCTGCAAGTGGTGTGCCTGGCCCTCCTCTGGATCCTCAAGTCAACCGTGGCTGCCATCATATTCCCTGTCATGGTAGGAGATGTTCTTCTTCACATCCTTCCCTCAGACCCTCCCATAAATCCACCCTCTCCCTGTCAAGTCATTAGCTCAGAGCTCTGCCTCCATTCATGGCACCAACGTAAGACTGCACAGGGTCATTGTTGCCACAACTGCTTTCACATAAATCCTCTGGAAGAAAACAAGCCTGGAAAGTTATTTTTTTCCAGAAAGCTGTGGTTAGTTATGACCATTCCTGGCTGCCAAGGTTAGATTTGCTGTGTTTTCTTCTGGAGCTGCATGCACCAATGAGAGGTGCATAGTTTTCCTTTTTTAGTCCACACTACTTACTGTGCAGAAAATGTCTCCATTGCTTTTAAATAGCACAAATTGACAAAACCAAGAATGTATCTTGCTGCTAAGAGGTGTGCCAAAGGGAAAGAAAAGATTAGCTAAATCAAGAGCACAAGAAAAGAACATATTTTCCTTGAACCTGAATGAAGAGGTCCCTTCCAGCCTTTAAGATTCTGTGAAAAGACAGTAATGTTGGTTCATGTCTTTAGTGTTGGAGGATTATACAAAAGTTTATAGGATTGTGGTGGTTTAGGCCAATACCCACCCAGTCATAATATTACTCCCCCTCCTAAACTGGACAGGAGTCCAGCCTGGGTCCCCTCACGGGATCACAAGTCCTGCCAGCAAACCTGCTCTGGCGTGGTCACCTCCCCCATGGACTCCCAGGTCTTGCCAGGAACTTGCTCCAGGATGAACTTCTTATGGAGTCACGGCCTCCCTCAGGCATCCACCCGCTCCGGCGTGAGCACCTCCCCCACGGGCTGTGAGTGGATCTCTGCTTCCCGGTGGTCCTCCATGGACTGCAGGGCGACAACCTGCTTCATCATGGTCCTCACCACATATCGCAGGGGAGCCTTCTTCTCAGCACCTAGGCACCCTCCTCCCCCTCCTTCTCCACTGATCTTGGTGTCTGCGGAGATGTTTTCACATTCTCTCTCCCTGTTGCTGCTGCAGTTCTGCCACTGCGCAACAACTTTTTCTGCTCAAATATGTTATTCACAGAGGCGTTACCTCCACTACTAATTGGCCAGGCCTAGGTCAGGTGCAGGGTCCAGCTTAAAACTTACTGGCCCTAACCCTGTCAGCTACAGGGGAAGCTTCTGGCAACTCTGTTTGAAGAAGCCACTCCTTTAGCTCCCCTGCTACTGAAAAACCTGGCCCAGGCCAAAACCACTACAAGGATGCATGTCTGCATTCTAATAATATATGTTAAAATTTACTTTGGATGTTGAAAGTTAAAATGTTCATCACATAGAAGAACTGTTTCTTAAATATGCACAGTGCAGTCAGTCTGGTACAGTATTTCTGCATGAAAGAAGGGGAATAGTGAGCTGCTCTCTGTGCATTCAGGTTATTACTAGAGCTATATATACGTTTAGGCACTTACACCAAATAGAAGACAAGCAGGCATTACAGTGAGTTTGTACATACATTTTGCCTCAGGCATCAAAACCTGTGACCATATAGCTTAAATGAGGGAGCAGGGAGTAGATCTTTCCCCTCTTCTGTGCCTGATCCGGAGGAGCAGTTGGGAGGAAGATGGCCCAAGGGCCAAACAGACCAAGCATAGGTCCGATCGGACTATAGCTGCATGCACAGAGATTCTGCTGAGTCTGGTCTCCAGCTTGGAGATGGGTCAAGTTGCTGCAATGTCAAAGCTTTATCAAACTCCCTTAAGAAATCTGGGCCCAGTGTCACCCAGTTTCACGTTTGTTAACACATAAAATTTCAATTGTGGGTGCGGTTATGAACTGTAGTGCTTATTTAAGAGAGAGGAGGAGGGAAAGCAGAAAACAGGGACAAGCATTTGTTCTGTGATGCTGGTGAAATGAGAAGGAAAAACAGATGATACAGGTAAAAAAATCTCCCAAATGTTCTTGCTGGGACAGATGCTCTGTATATAAGGCATTGAAAATCAGCAGTTCCCACTGACATGCTGTTCTGTTGCACTTTCACAGCTGTGTTGTGATGCTGTTGAAAGCTGGTTCTAGGATCTGGGCACTCATTGACTGTAATAGAAAGAACCTGAGTTGAACCCTAAGTCTGCTGAGGTTGCTTGTAGTGGTGCAGACTCAGTGAAGGTACAATCACAGCTTAAGAGTGGCTGTATCTGATGACAAACCCGCAATTCTTTGCACTCTTGAACAAAAAGACTATAAACTTCCAATTTGTAAAGATCCAACCAACAGACAATGCTGTGTTTAATTGAAGGAGAAACACTTTCAATACAGAAGTCATTCATAATGGGATAATCATGAGTATCTACCTGGCATCTTTCCACCCTTTGAGTAATTTCTCACTTCTGTAATCGTGTATTAAGTTACGCAAGTCAACGCCTGAGATCCTTTCCGAGGAACTGTTTGTGTCATTGATTGCTTGGAACAAATTCTTCATCTTAAGGGCAGTCTTTAGTTGTCTGGTGATGGTATTAAACCCAGGGTCCATGGAAACATCTATTTCAAGCATGCCCCTGCTTTTTTCCCCGTGCCTTGGATTGCAGTCTTGCAGAGAAAAAGCTTTTCCTCCAGTTTCACGCAGACACAGTCCCAATGAATCTCACACACTACAAATTCTGAGGGCACACTTTGGCACTTTTGTAGTTCTTACGTCTGAGGAAATGGTGAGAAAAAAATGAAGGCTGCCCCTGAGAACTTGCATGTGTAGGCAGAAAGCAAAGATCAGTGACAATACGCATTTTCTTGGCTCTTTATTTTGTCTGATGCCTGTCAGTTGCAGGTAAAGGTGGCCATTGTCTCTGCAGGACTAATAAGTGAGTACATTTATTTTTTTTCTGTACATTACTCCTGTTTATCCTGGCATGAAGCAATCACAATTCAGACTTCCAAGTTGATAGAGATATCCCAGGGGTTCACCTTGTTCTCTATAGGGTCGTTTACAACCAGGAATTAAAGCATGTGGGAGTAAGAAGCAGCATCACGAGGAAAGCACAGTGTTCCCAGTTTAAGGTAAAATGTGAGTGCAAAGTGTCTCTCTGCCTTTTCAGATCCTGGCACTTGTGGCAGTCAGAAAAGCCATGGACTACCTCTTCTCCCAGCATGACTTAAGCTTTCTTGACGACGTCATTCCAGAAAAGGACAAAAAGAAGAAAGAGGATGATAAGAAGAAGAAAAAGAAGAAGGGCAGTATGGACAGTGACAATGACGATGTAAGGAGCTTTCTGCTTTTGTAGAATTCCTCCTTTCTAGCTAGCTAATCAGAGGGGATGATCCGTGCCCCTCTAGATCTGGGGCTGAGTCTTTCCCAGCCTCTTTTGAAGCCGACCAGCTTTGTCTTTTGCTGCTGCAGCAAAACAGCCCCAAACAACACTTCATTTCTGCGTTGCCTTCCCTTTTCCAGACATCAGCAGCCTGTAGTAGGTGGTACTGGCATTGCCAAGAATGAAATCACTCCACAAGAGCAGTAGACACCTGCTGAGATGCCGTACCCTTTGCTAGAATGCCTTTTATCACCCTGCCTTGTTCATCTTTCTGTCCTCCGCCTTTCTCCCCCACCATTGTCTTACATTTTAGGAGGAGAATGGTTGTCACCAGCAGCTCTGTTACTTCGGAATATGTTCTGATTTTCTTTTTTTATATTTCATTGTATTTTTATATTTTCACCACTCTTTTTAAAAAGCACAAAAAGATGTGACTTGCCATATTGCAGAAAAGACTGCTTTCTGTTGATAATACTTATGACCCTAATTATTTTCAAAGCACATATGCCCTTCTGCATTATGCTCTTTGGTCCTACCTTAGGTTGCAGCATGCCCTAAAATAGTGCAAGGTAGCTGCTTATGCCATTACTAAGCACAGTGACCTGACTAGACCAAATCCACGTGCCTTAGACTGTTCTATTTTTAACTGTATCTATAATAATAAGAAGAAAAAAAATGTAATCCGTGTGCCTTTAAACATTCTTCTGCTCAGGTCTAGCATGAACTCAGCTCATATAGATTTCAAACACACTGGTGGTACAGCATTTGTGAACTGCTTTGGGAGAGCTGCCTGCCTTGGTCAGAATTGCGTTTTGCAGCATGAAAAGGGAGCTAGGTTTTGATAATTTTAGGCTACCTGGCACATAGTCACTTTGTTCTGTTCATGTACCAGCCCAGAGTTCATGAAGAGGGCTTTTCCTATGATATAGGCAGAGGTAAGATCATTTGTAGCTGAAAAAATATCCCATTTGAACAGAGCAGGATGAAGGAATGAGAAGAGGTCGTACTCTGGAGGTTTTCAAAACCCACCAGGACACATTACTGTGCAACCTGATTGAGATGACCCTGCTTTAGCAGGGGTTTGGACTGGATGAGCTCTGGAAGTCCATTCCAACCCCCACCATTCTGGGACTCTGTACTGTGGGAGGAGGCAACAGTAGGACAAGTCAACTGTTTCTTTTTGCAGTAAAGCCCAAAGATGGCACTGCTGCCACCAAACCGGAGGCTTGTGGGTGCTGTGAAGTTATGTCTCACGGCATGTTTGGAGGGTTTCTGCTGGATGTTGGCTGCATCTTGTCTGCACTGAGCATATCTACCAAATCAGCCCTCCTTGCAGGTTAGATAATGCGTCAAACCCAAGTCCTTTATGTGAGAGCTACATAGCACCTCTGCAGATCTGTGTTAGAGACAACAAAGCCAGGCTGTTCTGATGAGAAAATGTGCAAAGACCTTTCTGTAAAGAATACCTGCTGCCTAAGGGAGAGCAAGTACTCTGCAAGAGACAAAACTAGGAATTTCTTAGGTGAGGATGTAGGAGTCAGCCTGGATCCATGTCTTATTAAGTCAAGCTTCATCCCAGCTGGGAAGCTTGACTCCTGTTTCAGACAGCAAGCTCTGCTGTCCTGTCACTCCTTCAGTTCTTGGGAGGCTGAGGGTGAAGGTTTCCTTCAGCAGATAACTTTGTGCAAACCAAAATGAGAGAAAATGTAGTAAATAGTCAACAGAGGTTTGGCTTCATCCCCTCCTCTGGACTAATTTGAACTAATTTGAATTCTTAACTCTTCTTGTTTTTTTTTCCAGCACTTGCTTTTACCAGCTTCCTCAACGTAAAGCACTTGGCATTATTGGTTTGAATTGGTTTGATTATTTCCACCCTTTCCCTTCCAGAAGTGAGCCCCCACAGAGGTAGTCCTCTGGGATTTGGCAGGCAGTACACCAAAGTTCAGCAAAGAGACTTGCTGGGTGTTGCTGCTGTAGGAGTGTTAGAGGAGTGAGTGCCGCAAAGCCTGGTTTAAAAGAAGACCACGCTCAGCGCTGGAGTAGACCCTGAGCATCAGCACTGCCATTCCACAGATCTTAGATTTATTTATTAGCACTGAAATGGTGGTGTGTTGGAGAGGTTACCCAGCTCTGAGGTTCTGCATATAACAGGGCCTCAAATGAGTAGGGATTGTGAGATAGCCTTTTGGCCTCAGTACTTTTCTGCAGAATCATCTTTACTTGAGCTATGCTTATCCCTCAGCCTTGTAAAAATACTCCTGAGGAAATGTTTTGCTGTTGTAGTATGAAATACAGCACTGCATTTCAGTTATGTTAGAAAGCAATAATCATCATCGTTATCATTCAGGGAGTGTGATTCTCTGGTTTCTGTAATGTTTTGCTGCCCTGATGTGAAGGCCTCCTTCGGTCCAGCCCTGCTTTGTGCCCGGTGCTGTGTCCAGTTCTCTGCGGGAACAAAGATGTGTTAACATTTCTGGCAAATATCACCTGACTTCCTTTGCCAAGTCATGCAATATCAGCTTTTCTTTGGTCATGAGAAGTTGCTTTTAGTTTTAAAAAGCAAAATAATTCCAAGTACCTTTTACTAAGCATAAGCAGGTGGATGAGTGAAGCCCGTGAGGTGTCAGTCATGCTGATACCTGAACTCCGGGGACCTGGTGTATGGCTTTTCTGGCACTTGTGCCTCTTGTTGAGCAGCCTGCTGTTCTCCTGCCTGCCTAGAAGCACTGAATTCTTACAGGGGCCTGGATCTGATGAACTCTTTTACAGTAAATAGAGGTGTAACTGAGACAGGGTTTGACTCAACTTCAATACAAGAGGGAGTCGAGGCAGTTGAGCTTAAGGAACCTCTGCCATACCACGTCTGGCCCTCACCCTCCTAGAGCAATTGGGAAGGAAAAAAGAGGTTTTACAGAAATCAGAGCAGGATAAAACATTTTGATGAGTTTTCACAGAAGGCAATGCCCTGCTATTTCTGCCTATGAATGCATTTCCATCTGCGTTTCCTGCAGCCAACTCCAAGCTAATTTGGATGGTGTCTTATAAGCTGGTGGTGGGGGGAAAGGAGAAGATAACAACTACACAAGATCATTCTTTGGATCGTTTCTGCTTTCAGAGTATGAAGAAAGAGGGAGGGTGGGGTACAGTGGGGAACCAGTGGAAACCAACAGGCAACTAAGCTGGATGATGCTTTTTTAATCTTTTCTTTTCCTCATTCCTACAGAGACTCTAGGAAGGCTGATTTTAATTTGTGGGAGACGATAAAAGAGAGAACAGTGAAAATATTCTAAGACTTCTTAAACGTTTTTTTCACAGTCTGACTGCCCCTACTCAGAAAAAGTCCCAAGTATTAAAATACCAATGGACATCATGGAGCAGGAACCTTTCCTAAGTGATAGCAAACCTGCCGACAGTGAGTAGAACTAACCTCTTGCATGCCTGCTTGACTCTGACTTGCAGTACAAACATAGGTAGATATTTAGAGTGAATTGTTTTTGTATTTTCCTATTACTTGAAAAGTATTCTTTCTTTTCTTTTTTTTTTTTTTCTTTAATTTCCAGGCCTCTGATTTATGAGAGATTTTGGGTTTGTGAGATTTTTTTGTTGCTTGCTCCAAAATTGATGTTGTTTTCTCTGGTGCCTCCAGCTTGAGCACTTTTATCCAGCTCCTAACAGGTCTCTTGGCCCCCCTGCTCTCTCCTCTCCTCTCTTCTGACCTTTCCCTGTTTGTATTAACTCCACTGATGGTGTGATGTATGGGTTTCTTTTTTTCTCTGAGCCTAGTATTCTTCATTTGGAGCATGTCTAAACTGCATCACTGTCCTGTTACTGTTTGTTCCCTTAGGTGCCAAGCAGTTGCAAAAATCAGCTCTTAACAGAGTAACTAAAGCCTCATTGCTCCGAATTGTGCATTAAACTGACAAGGCAGTGATCAATTGACCATTAACCTATTTCCCTTCTTAGGTGGTTTGCTTTTGTGCTGTTCTATTTCTTTTGAAGCACTAATCTTAATATCCTTTACTGATCACTCTGATCTTCACTTTCAGTCCTTCTCACTTTTCATATTGTAGTCTTTTAAGCCAGGAATCAGGAATAACAACTGATCTAAGTTTTTTTTGGCCTTTGCACTGACTTTTAAAACACTATGAGCAGTGGGTGCCACCTTGGGATGACAGAAATGCAAATGATAGTAATCCATTAGTACTGCTGGTGGTTTCTAGGTGTGGGATCTAAACCAACAGATCTAAAGATCTGTCTTAAACTGAAACTGTCGTTTCAGTTTAAGATCTGATACCCAAGTCCCTTGCCTTTCATGGCATTTAGATACCACAGACAATCCTAAGCATGGCTCTATGATGTTGAGATCCAGCAGCACTTGTAGATTGGCATTATAAAACAAAGCCAAAGAGATGTTTCCCTGACTATTTAGATATTCTTTGTGCTTTACTGACAAGGAAAAGGAGCAAAATCAGCCTTGGGCAACCAAACATGTGCTCCTCACTTTTCTGTGAAAATGCCTTGACATAATATTGGCAGACTGCATCCTAAATGTTGTTACACAGGATTTTATGATCTATTTTCAACATCTGCTGCTCTATTTCAACATGCTTAAAGCCGAAATAGGTAAGGAACAGTTAATTCTGCTGGAATGCCTTTGTGACAGCACAGAGTACCTCACCCATGGGCTGAGCAGTAGTTGGGTAATGTATTTGTACATTTTTATAATCCAGGCATTGATTTGCTGCTTTTTTATTACAAAAAACACACCAAAAGGAAAAAAAAAAATATCAGGCCCTTGGGCTAGAAAAAAGTCCAGCAATACTTTGGTATTGTCTTTGGATATAACTGTGCTCTACTAGTAATATTAGTAACATTAGCTTTCCTTCAGCAATAGCAAGAACGGGATTATTGTAACAGAGAGTGCATTTCCTCACTCTGAGTGAGCCAGGGAAAAACGTTAGAGGCAACAAGCCAAGGCAACAAGTCACAATGAGTTTGGATGCAACAGTGAGGAGCACAAGGTAACTTGAGAGGTGTAGGTAAAAGGTAAGTGCCAAGACCCAAACATGGTGAAAGTCTTGGGAAAATGAGTCTTTTGGTCATGTTGGCAGTTCAAGGGTTTTGATCTTGCAGGAGAGAGAGAAACAGAGTATTATTATTTGCAAGCTGTGAAATTTATCTGGCGGGCAGTCAGCAGTCAAAGAACATGGCCAGGTAGAAGAGAAGATACTGGAGGAACTGAGGCTGGGCTTGAGAAGCTGTCAGTGCTGCCTGCAGTGACAAAGGTTTCTTCCCTCCTCGACAGGAGAAAAATCACCAACATTCCTTGAACGCCATACGTCGTGCTGATACAATTCCTTTCCTTCAGTCACACACCATGCCAAGGTAAGCACCCAAAAATGGTTCCTCAAAAGTGTCTCAGCTACCCCTCAGGATGCCCAAAGTCAATGAGGCAAAGTTTCTGTTCTCCTGTATGAAACTCCTAAAAAGCACTTTGAGAAAGTGTCTACGTGGAATTGCGGCTTCCCAAGTTGACGACCAACTTTGGAGACGCTGGAGGAGGCCTGAGGGCTCCATTGGCCTCACTCAGGCCCCAGGGGCAGCACCGATGGCTGGTTTGGGCTTTGAACCTGAAGAAATACTCAAAAGAATTGGGAAGAGTCTAGAAAATATACCTACGGGGGTGGTTGTGATGCCAGAGTAATAATTTGGATTGTTTAGCCTTTTTTAAAAAGAGATACAGTAAAAGAAAACGACTGTTCTGATTTCCTTCAGTCGTGTCACAGGATGTTGCAGGGAGGAAGTAATCTGTTTTGCCATGCCTGTGGTGGGAAATAGAATAAATAATACCTTCAAATTGCAGCAAGGAAAAGTTAACAATTTCTCAGAGCTCATCCACAGCTCAACACCATGGGACTGCCTCGGGCTTCCCTGTGCCAGGAGTCAAATCTAGACCAAGGCAGCAATAGTTCTCCAAAATGTCCCAGAAGTATCTATGCTTCCAGGATTCGAGTGTGTGAAATTCATCTCAATGGCTACAAGCAGATTATTTCCAAGGTAGATCATGAGTGTTGCCACATTTTGGTGAGAAGCACGAGTGCTAGGTGCTTGGAGCTCCTCGTTGACAGAAATGGGTGGGTTTACTCCCCGTCATGAGCAATGTTCATACCAACCCTATGTGACGTAGAGGCCTTATCTTCAGACCAGCCGTGTCTTACCCATGCTTGCCACGGTTATTTACTTGGTGCCTGTGTGCTGCCAGTCTCAGAGAGCTGTATGGTACAAATTAATGCAAGAAGCCCAAGCTGGGGCTCCAGCATTTGTTCCTTTTCTAGGTGTGACACTGTCCGTTGGACATCCCACTAAGTCCCAGGATCCACAGTTTTCCCAGTTACCACTCTGCTTGTTTTGTAAAATGCTGTTTTATCCTTGCAAGCTGTAGATTGTTACTTTTCTGAAGGATTTGGTCACTAGGAAGCTGTGCTAGCAGAAGCCCAGAGCACAGCAGCCCACGTTGAGACTGAGAAACCCGGAGGTGGTCCCCACACTTACCATGCCTTTCTTTTTCTTTGCAGCCCTCCACGAACTCCAGTAAAAGTTGTGCCTCAAATTAGAATAGAACTTGAGCCTGAAGACAATGGTTATTTCTGGAGGTGCAAGGGAACAGAAACTACTTTGTAATTTGTCTGTCTGTCGAATCTTTTGTGGAATTTATTTTGTCACTAGCCAAATATTAAAACGCTCTCTGCTCCCCACCTGCATAGGTAAACGAGATGCCAGGGGCACTGGCATTACTCTAGCTGAGAATCAGTGTTTGTCTCTCTGTCTCTCTGTCCTCTGGCAGAACAAAGCTGACCTCCAGGCTAATTCTATGTCTTGCTTACACTGCTGGAAGATGCCAGAAAGTGCTGCTAACACTAACTTTCTCTTAAAGGCTGTACTTGTAGCTAACACGGGAAGGTAAAGGAAAAGGTACTTCACTCCCAGCACAGACAAACCATTGCCATCCTTGTAGCATGCGTTTGGAAATGTCCCTTTCCTATGCAATTTTTTTTAAAGAAACACTTTAATGGACTTAAATCCGTCAGGTACATGGAAGAGTGTTATTTTCCTAGATTCTTTTGTTTAAATTATGGGGGCCTAACCTGCAACTTTTTTTTTTTGTCAATTTTTTTAACCTTTTTTTAATTACTGTAAAGAAAAAATGAATTTTTCCTGCAGCAGGAAACGTATAGTTATGAGTAGTTCTACCTCTTATTTCTAGATGCCAGGCTTTCTGTAAAAAAAAAAAAAAAAAAATTGTACCATATGTAATGTGATTTTTACAACAAAAAAACAAACGGAACCACAACACCACACCACAATCTCCAGGACATGGCATAGGGCTGGATCAGTTTGATTAACACCTTCTACTCTCAAGTATCTGTTTTAGCTAAGATTATGGTTTGTTGGGTTTTTTGGCGTTGTTGTTTCTTTTCATTTTGAATAAGTAATCTGACTTCACTATGAAGGAGAGGGGATGTAGCTTCAATCTCTGTGATCTAAGACGAGTCTTAAACGCCCCGGTGGTAAGCGAAGCACCGTCCGTCAGTGGACAGATGCTGGTTGTACTCACGCTGTTGATTTCAGACACCGTATCTTTTGAATCATTGCTTTTGAAACCTGTGTATGTATGTGTGTGCGAAGACCCTGGGTGCGCTTCGGGCACTATGAGGGCGTGAACGAGGAGGAAGGCAGCTGAAGACGCTCTGCCGGGATGTGCCTCCCGCCACCCCCCTCGCCAGGCTCACAGACATCTGCGTCCTGCAGCTGTCTGCCGTCACCTACAGAATTTGCCCTAACTGTTGACTGCTCGATCCCCGTCCCATCCATCCGACCACGGTGCCACACCCGTACCCAGCAGGCCAGGCGTGGGCACGCACAGGCGATTGGCTTGGCACCAAATACCACCCCAGGAGAGGTGGTTTTCTCTCTGTAGCATGTACGTGCCTTGTGCATGCACGTAAACATTTGGGAAGCTTGGCTTCACCAAGACATTTCTTTGAGGAAATGTGAGGACTACAGGTAACACACTAAAAGCTTCATCAAAAAATGTTAAACAACAAAGGAAGAAGAAAAAAAAAAAAAGCCCTTCTATAAGGGCTAATTCCCCAGTGGAGAAAGTCCCCTCGCAGAGGACGGGCACGTTGCTGCTGCTTTCATCCTCGCGAAACCAAAGTCCATGTTGGTTAAATAAACAGAATTTTGTGATGGTGCTGAGACCTTATATGCCAAATTTTAGCATCTACTCACTTGTAGTAGCCGTATCGGTGACAGGAGATGCCAGATAGGGCTCTTTTTCTTTCCCAGATGTGCAGTAGAAGCAGCTGGCCGCCTTATTTCCCTGCTGCGGCGCTTTGGGTTGAGGGATGAGCTGCTGAGGACGGGAAGGTCTGAGCTCTCTCTGTGGCAGTCATTGCGCAGGATGGCGTTGGGGCCATAAAGGTGTCTGCACCGCATACACACCCCTCTGTACATTCCCCTGCTCCTTCTCGAGGGCTCCCGCTTTCAGCTTCCATGCAATGTATGCTGACTCACAGACTCCCAAACCCGCTTTTGAAGGGCTGGGAAGATGTTGGAAAGGGCCAGGAAAGGAGCTGCTCTGATCCTTTCCGCTGCCAGTCCCGCTAGCTGGAGGACAGGTAACCTGGGATGTGCAGTCCCTGCTCCAACCAGCAGTTGCCATCCTTTGGTGAACACAAGTCCCTGGCTCCCAGAGGGGAAATGGATTCACCTATAGAGCATGCAAGAGCGCAGACCTTTAGATTGTGGGAAGCCCAGCAGCTGATGGAGGAAAGATCAGCACTGACAAACAGAGAGAAGCAGCTTCCGTGTTCCTGGCCTGCTGGCATCTGGTGATGGGTCTCCACAAAAATGAGGTCTTCCACTTTAGAATGGTGTTAAATGTACTTGAAATGTATTGACTGCTGATCTATATCTTTCTCTCTCTCCTTTAAAAATCGTTATTGTTTCTTTTAACCCAAGGAGCTGTTGTACAGAAGGTAGCATGGCTGAAGGGATGGGACAAAGGTTTCTGTAGCTTTCCATGAAAAACACACACTTCTGGTGACAGGAGCTGGAAATGTTCCTTTCCTGGTGCCTGAAGCCAGCACTTCATTAGTGATTGTGTCTCTCTTGTTGGTTTTTTCCTTTAAAAGAAAAAGGAAAACCCGACCTAAAGAGAGGAAGCAAGAGCTCTGCTGGTATTGGGTGTCAGCACAGAGCAGGGGGCCTGTGGGTGTCACAAGGTGAGTTTCACTGCACTTCATAGACCTTTGAAAATAACTAAAATGTCTTTTCAATCAGAATAGGGTGCTCTGTGGGAAAAGCCTGGCTGAGCACTGCTGGGAAGAGGTGTGGAGCCTGACCCAAAGCCCTGCAAAATCAGAGGTAGCCGTCAAAAAATTAACTCCCCAGAGCAAAACCAAGGCAGGTCCCACCTTGGAGTGGGAGCACTGCTTGCCTTGTCCCAGCCCCAGCAGTGTGGTGGCCCTCTGCCTCTGTAGCCCACGCTTATTTGTCATCGTGGCAGATACACCTTTGGGGTTTATTTTGTTTGTTTTTGAATCAACACGCACTTTCAGATACTTTTATTGTTGTTTTTAATTCTTGTAAGGCTGTACTGGCTTTGGAGGAAAGAATAAAAACAGTGTAAAGTGAAGTGGATCAAGATGGTGGAACAAAAAGGAAAAAAGCAGAAAACATTTCAATATATTAAATGATTTTTTTTCCTGTAATATAAACCACAAAATTCCTTATCACATTATAGTATTTTACAGTTTTATGAAGCTTTCTATTGTGACTTTTATGGAATCAAAAGATGAAGATGATGAGATATTTTAGCATTTATATTTTTCAAAATTAAATGTATACTGAAAATAAAGTAACTTTATGCATTTATCAGAGAGTTATTTTTTTCCTCTTTATATAGTCATCATTTGACTGAATCGAGATTCTCATATCACTGCTGCCATAGTCATCGTCTCCAAGGGAAGGTGCTCAGTGGCTCTCGGGAGGGGAGAGTGCTTAGGAAAGGTCTACAAGTATAGGTAAAAAGTGCAAGGAAAGTCTCCTAACTTTCCAGAACTACTCATATGGAGTTTAGGATATCTGGCTGTAAAAGTAACTTTTAATGATAGAAATACCTTCTCTTGAGAAAATACATTGAAGCTTCTAGGGGAGTGAAATACAGCTTGTTCCCAGATAAAGCTGCAGAGACCTGAGTCCTGTCTCTGTAAGCCAGTGGTCACCAGGCAGTGTGAGAAGGCAGGAGCCCAGTACAGATCCCAGCCCCACAGCAGCAGGTTTTGATGAGCCCTTTTCAAGCCCGTTTCTTGCTGGGAGCCATCTCAGCTGCAAAAGGATGCAGAACATGGTTAGAGAGGTGCTGGCAGAGGTGGGGGCTCCCCAAGCCGTGGTGCTGAGGTGAGGACACTCTCACCAACCTCACTGAAGATCATTCTGGCATGCAGAGAAGGCCCTTGAGGAGCTCAATGCCACAGGACCCTGAGTTGAACCTGGGATTAGACAAGATTGTAGACGACAGGTCCAGTAGGGGACCCAATCCAGGTCACTGTGGTGGTATTTAACCATTTCATGTTACTCAGGGTGAGACCAAGAGAGAGGAGAGGTTTGCTGAGGCCCACTGTGGCTCCTGGGTGGCTCGGGCCCACAAGCCCATGGCTTTGAGCATTCTGTCATGCTGCTACCAGGCCACATTGTTTAGTGGCAGAGGGATCCTGGGCTTTGGGTGATGGCCCTCGCCTGGGGAAACAGCCATGGGGCTGGCCAGGAGGCCCCAGAGCAACACAGCATCTTCCTACCCACCTCTGCCAGCTGTGAGCCCAGCATGGCCTGAGCCTCTCCAAGAAACCTCCAGTTTCAGAGCTGAATCTTTGCTTTTTCACACATGTTGTTCCTTGGCCAGGAATAACCATTGGTGAGGACGTGGGGCTGGGGGAGCAGCAACCATTGAAGCCTCTCCAGCTCCACTAGCATTATGAGCAGCCATCCCAATGACAGAGAACTGTAAGAGTCATAGAATGGCAGGGTTGGAAGAGACCTTTAGAGATCACCTAGTCCAACTCCACTGCAGAAGCAGGTCAACCTAGATCAGGAACATGTCCAGGTGGGTCTTGAAGACCTCCAAGGAAGGAGAATCCACACCCTCCCTGGGCAGCCTTTTCCACTGCTCCCTCACTCTCATAGTGAAATAGTTTTAACTTATGTTTAAATGGAACTTTTTGTATTCCAGCTTCATCCCGTTACCCCTTGTCCTGTCACTAGGTACAATAGAAAAGGGATGCCCCAACCTCCTGACATCCACCGTTTATATACTTGTTAATATTAATGACATCCCAGCTCAACGAGTGCATGAGCTCCTCCAGAAACCCCGTCCCTTCCTGTCACAGGAGGAGATGGGATTGTTAAAATGCTCTAATGGGTATTTTGAGCTAACTTTTTAGTAGGGAGTATGGATTGTGTCATGCACATGCAGTGACAGTGGTGGGCCATGCTGCAGGTCTCCAAAGGCTTCTCCACTTGGCTGCTGCCCTCCCTTACTTTGACCTGAACAGCTGGCTTTAGGTAGCACTGAGCTCTGCACTCTGAAACTGGGACTTACATGGAAGCCATACATCATCCAGCATTTCTCCATTTTGTCAGTGCAAAAAATGATGTGTGGGATTTTAGGACTACTGTGCCTTGTGCAGTTACTTTAGCACCCATGCAGCAGAATTATCCCCTGGGGAAATAAATTACTCCTTGCAGCTGCTGGAAGCCCTGCATGTGAGCTGGGCGGCACGAGCATCACCTGTGAGCTGGTCCCTCCTTTATAATTGCTGTTCATCTCCTGCTAGCTGGCTAGAAATTTTTGCTGAGTCTGTTTTTGTGTTTGGGGTGTCAAGCAAGGAGGAAAATGCTGCTTCTTTTAGGAAAGCGCTCAATGCAGTATAGAAGAAAAAAAATGAGATGAGGTATGAGCTTGTTTACTTGCTGGTTGTTTGTGCAGTTGATGTTGATGCAGTAATGGTGATGGCCCAGAAGAGTAAACTCTGGCCTAAAGGGCTGAGGAAAGGAGTCACTGGGAAAACAAACAGCCCCGTGGGTCTTGGAGGCAGATCCAACTAATACTTTAAATCTTTTAAAAATGCTTTTATGGACCTAGTAATTGATTTTTTTAGGGTTTTTTCAGAAAAAAAAAAAAAAGTTGCTCAGCCTATTTACTTCTGCACTGGGTTAACCTGCTGTTGAGGAACAAATCTCAGGAGGCTGATCACTCTCTACAACTCTATCAGGAGGCTGTAGCAAGGTGGGAGTCTGTCTCTTCTCTCAAGTAACAAGTGATAGGACAAAAGGAAAGGGCCTCGAGTTGCACCAGGAGAGGTTTAGATTGGAGATAAGGAAGAACTTTTTCACTGAGACAGTTGTTGGACACTGGCACGGGCTGCCCAGGAAGGTGGTGGAGTCCTCGTCCCGGGAGATATTTAAAAGCCTCATAAATTAGGTGCTGAGGGATGTGGCTTAGTGATGGGCTTGGCAGTGTGAGGTTAATGGTTGGACTCGATGGTCTTAAAAGTCTTTTTGAACCAAAATGATCCTGTGATGACTTGTCTCAGACATTAGGCATCTCTCAGGGATGCCGAAAACACCCTGCATTCCCCTGAAAGGCTGGGTGATGCTGTGGGCTGGCCATGGCAAAATGGGAGGGTTTTTACCAATTTTTACCAAAAAGCCCCACTCTGTTTCTTGTCAATTAATGAATGCTTCAGAGCCACCTTCTCTGCAGGAGCCTGGGCATCACTCAGATGAGTTGCAAGCCCAAGGTGAATGTTGGGAGCTGTTTTGTTTGGTGGCACCGCTTTTCAGTGCAGTTCACCTTTCCTATCTTAGCCCCGTGTTCTCTGCTCAGGAGCTTTTATTGATGCTACTTGCACCCTGGTGCTGCACCAGCCACGCACTATTGCTCCACTACTGCCTCACCAGCCACCCAATTTGCTTGAGATGGCTATGGTGGGGAATGGTATCTGCCTGCAGAGCTGTTGGTTTGGAGGGGTGTTTTTAATCTGTTGGTTTTGCCTTGCCTGCTCCAACCTCATGGCACATGCTGCTGTGGGCTTTGCAGCCACCTGGCACAAAGGTGCCAGAGGTGGCCTGAGGTTTGCCAGAGCGATGCCAGAGCAATGAGTGGACAGACAGGCCAGGAAGGCTTGCTCTGAGCATTGTTTGTTTTTTTAAAAACAAAACCAACCAAACAAAAGCAACATCAAAAAAGGACTTTGGCTTCTTTCAAGTGTTTGGAAATGGGTTAGAGAGCTGCCAAAATAAAAAGGACAGAGGCAACTGTGCCTCGTGCCCATTGGGGTGCTGAGGGCAGGAGGAAGGAAACCAAACAAACAAAAAGAGAAACAAAAAGCCCCCAGTACTGTGGAGAGTGGAGAACACAAGTGGTTTCTGCCCAGGTTGGCAGAGGGTTGGGTGAGAATCCCTGGGGGTGTGTGGCTGGCTGAGCCAATGCTCCTTGGTGGCATCAGCTGAGAGCAGCCTTGCCTTGCCCTTGTGCCAGCCAGCCTGGGCTTTCGCAGAAGCCAACTGGTTTTAATAATTAAGTTGTTGTTTTGCTGGAATTGATGATTCTTTGGGTTGATTTTTCTTGTTTTCCACAATAGCCCCACGCAGGCAGTGACGGAAGCAGACTTTGCTGTCACAAGGTGCATTGGCCTCACGTAACACCAGTCCCTCCTGGGAGCCCTTGCCAGGCACTGTGCCTGCTGCTGCCCGCAAAGGGTTTGCTTTCCCCAGTGGGACAGCAGCTTAGGGCATTGTCTTATTTTGCTTTTGCTCTGCTAGTGTGCAGAGCAACGTGCAGCTCCTCCATCTGAAAAGCTGGAAGCTCCCCAGGCAACTGTGAGCAGCTTGTGGTACAGAGTGGATGGCATGTATCCTTCATGCCAGGGTGAGATGGAGGGGGCTATCAGCTCTGGGATGGGTATGGGCAAGACCCTCAGAGCTGTTTCAGGGATGTGGTCCATTGCTAAATTGATTCTTAATAATGGATGCAATCTCTGTAATGGCTCACTTGCCTGATGATTCAGCTGGGAAAAATATGTGGTTCAATTGGGCTTTCCTATCCATAATTGACGCTAATGGGAACCCAAACACCAATGGTTCATAAACATGCTCGGTAAATAAATCCTGAGGACAGAGCACATGCGTTGCTCTGAAGCCTCCTGCCAAGGCAGGCAGCATTTCCTCCTGTGCCTTTAGAGTCCACTTGCGTCAAGTGTGGGTGGGTTTTGGCAGACTAGCTCTGTCTGGCCACCACACTGGTGTTGGGGACAGGACATTGCTATCCCAGTGTTCTGTTCCTGCTTGAGGCTGCTCATGGTCCCAGGAGATGCCATGGGCTTTTTTTTTTTTTTTTGGTTTACCTTTGCTGTGCCTGTGTGGGGTTTCAAGGTGTCACCTTGAACGTGTGTGATGGGGTTCAGCAGCACCATACCCACTGTGGGGCTGAGGGAAACCCGCAGTTGAGGCTGTGGGGCTTGGATGGGTGCATCTGCAAGTGAGGAAGTAGCAAACAGCCCAACATCCTTATGCCCTTCAGCTCCACCTGCTGATTGACAATAGAGTTTTGGGGTTTCTAAGCCCTCAACAGCCAAGCAGATGCCCGCTCCCGGAAATGTATAGAGCAACCACCTTGCCAGAAGTTGTGTGCTGCGGGTGTGAAGGGGTGAGGGATACAGGCTGCTCCAGAGAGAGCCTGGGCTTGGCTTCCTGCTCTCTCCAGCGTGCCCAGGCTTTTGGTGTTAGGAAATACCCCTGGGGTGTTGCAGGGCACACGTCTCACGCAGAAAGCTGCAATGCTCATAACCACTGCTGGTTTAGTTTTTTTTTGTTTTATATCTATCAGCACATTTCCTAGAAACAGGCACATGGCAGGGATGTTCCTAGCTAGCTTAGTGGTACTTCTCCAGTTTTTCTTGGGAACCCAGAAGGTCACTGTCATTGTTAGCCCTTACCACATGCATCCTGAATTTGACACTGGAAGGGAGTGAAAGCTCAGACTGGCCACTAACACCTCATGCCTGATGGAGACTAAACCTCCTTATGGGAGTGGTGGGAAACAGCTCTTGGGCTGGCCAGGACCTGGATGCACAGTGGGGATGGTGGCTGGTGCTTGGAACGGCAGCTGAGATCCTGACCAGCTTGAGAGTTGAGCAGAGAGGAACTTCATGAGGTTCAACAAGGGAAAGTGCAGGGTCCTGCATCTGGGAAGGAACAAACCCATGCACCAGGACAGGCTGGGGATTGACCTACTGGGAAGCAGCTCTGCAGAGACAGAGTGCTGGTTGGTAACAAACTAAACATGAGCCAGCAATGTGCCTTCATGGCCAAGAAGGCCAATGGCATCCTGGGATGCATCAAGAAGAGGGAGGTTCTTCTCCCCCTCTGCTCTGCCCTGGTGAGGCCTCATCTGGAGTCCTGTGTCCAGATACGGGCTCCCCAGCTCAAGAAAGACAGGAACTGCTGGAGAGGGCTACCAAGATGATCAGGAGACTGGAACATCTTTCTTACAAGAAAAGGCTATGGGACCCTGGGCTGTTTAACCTGGAGAAGACTGAGGGGGAACATCATCAACACAAGTACCTAAAGGGTGTATATCAAGAGAATGGGATGACACTTTTTTTCTGTAGTGTCCAGTGACAGGACAAGGGGTAATAAACATAAGCTGGAACACAAAATGTTCCACTCAAACACAAGGAAAAACTTCTTTACTTTAAGGGTGAGGAAGCACTGGAACAGGCTATGGAGGGAGGTTGTGGAGTCTCCTTCTCTGAAGGCTTCTAAACCCACCTGGATGTGCTCCTGTGTGACCTGATTGAGGTGAACCTGCTTTAGCAGGAGGGACAATCTCTAGGGGCCCTTTCCAACTATTCTGGGATTTTGTGATTCTGTTATACCACCTGGAGTCAAAAGCTGAAATGGAAACACATCCACACAGGTAGTGACAGAGCAGGGAGGGTGAGGGCTTGCCAGCAATGACAAGGGTGTGCACGACATATGGGTATCTCACTGCAAGAGAGGGGGATAAAAAGCAGCTGTTAGCTATTTTGGAAAATAAATATCAAACCCATGATGCACCATGGTGGTGGGTGGGGGGAACTGGTGTACTGGTATCTGTTGGTTTGTTGCTGCCACGCAAGAGGGTCCAGTCCCAGGCTACTGTCAACTGCACTGTGGGTTGTGTACGTCAATAATTACATCTTCTAGTGGTGACTTTGAGTGTGTGTTCCACACCTGGATGCCGATGCAGAGAAAGGGGTGTTTATGTTGCCCAGTAACAACTGCCTTGCACAGGAAAAAAAAAAAAAAAAGCAAGTTGTCCTTTCTTTCTAGTTCTGTCCTCCAAAATAATGATGACCTACTACTCTCTGCTGCCTTTATGTGTACCCACACAACCCCGCCCCCCCACCCGCCTTCATCCCGAGGAGATGCTGCTACCACTCCCCAGGGTTTGGGAGCAGGGCAGGACCAGGCTCAGCATCCAGACAATGCATTTGTTAGGAAATGGTTTGAGCAAGAATGGCAGCTCCAGAGCACCATCAGCATCCACTACAAACAACCAGGGAGGGAGGAGGACAGTGTTTGCTGATCCCCACACCTTTCCAGAGAGAAAGTTGTCAGCACTGCAGCTGCTGGAGGTCCTGTGGCAGGGACGGACCTGCTGCAGCCCAGGGCACACTGCCCGCTCTGCACTGTGCCAGACAAATCCACCACAGCTCTCCCGGGGTGGGGGAACAGAGCAGAGACCTGCGGGCTCCTGATGCTCCCTGGCAGAGAGGAGCCAAGATGAATGGGGGATTATTTGTTGTGCTTAAGGTCAGGTCTGGTGAGTGTGGCAACTCTTGACTGCCAATGTTGTCCTCCAAGTAACTGCTCTGGGGCCTTAATTAGCTGTAAATGGATTTCCCCCAATTCTACATGTGAATTTTCTGCCTCTTGTGGAGTTCTCTGGTTTTGGATGAGGTCCCTCTGCCCCATTGTTAAGGCCATTGCCCCTTTCATACCCTTGATTTCATTTATTGCTTTCCTTCAGCTCATTTATGCTGCATTTATTACTGCTGCAGCTCTGTGTGCCCACGTATCTTTACCTGCTTTCCTTGGTATATTTGAATCTTGTTCTCCTGTAACAGCTGCCAAACCTGGGCTTGCAGGGAGTTTCCTGTCACTTTCCCAGCTGGGTTTGCCATCCTCCTGCCTCCCTCTGCAGGGCTGCTTTGCCTGCAGCTCCCAGTACTCAGCCAGTGCTTGGCCAGGCTCAGCTGGCAGGAGGCTGTGGGGCTTTCTTATGGACAGGGGAGTGAGTTTGACGAGTGAAGCAGGGAAATTGGAGCTGCCTTGAGTGATGGGCTTGCGTCTCCAGCTGGCTGAATATCCAAATACCCACAGAGAGCCACCTTTGGGGGCACTTGATGAGTTTCTGGTGCTGTTTCTTAATTTTTTAGATCATTAGCTCCCAGGACTAGAGCAAAGACCTGCTCCTCCTGCCTACAAAGCTGGGGCCGTGCCCCTTCCCAGCCCCTCCAACACTCCAGGGGTACAGAAAGCCTTTGCAGCAGCAGCAAGGGTGCATTTTTAAGTCTTTATTGCAGCTGCAGGAATACATCGGTGTGCTTCAGGGAGCCAGAGTCTCAGTGGCACCTTCCTGTCCAGTTCAAGGCCAAGCAGCCATCTGCCCAGCTCCCTCCTGCTCCCTTCCGACATCCCGCTTCCCTTCGTGCCCCACAGAGCTCAGCCCCGAGTGTGCAGCCACCATCCCTTTCCCCAGCCCCACAACTCCCCCCTCCATCGGTGCATGATGGAGAAGGGGTCCCCACTGCCACTGTGCCGCACGCCCACCCTGGTCGCTCACCTCTGGGCACTAGCCCAGCAGGCAGGACTTGCCGCCACACGCCTTGGCTAGCTCCGAGCTCACCTGCAAAAGGGAGGAAAGAGCTGAGAGGCAGCGCTGGGCATGGGCTGCCCACAGCGTGGTGGGGGGGAGGGGATGGCTTTACCTTGGAGGAGCAGTAGAGCGGGGGTGAGTTCATGGGGCAGCAGGTAGAGGCAAAGTCGGCTCTCTGTTCCACCAGCTGTCCCAGCAGCTCGGGGCTGCCCTTGGGCACCGTCGGCATCAAGCTCTCCCGCAGCCTGCAGCGGGCGGACCAGAGGTTTTAGTGGGGATCCAGGCACATTAAATACCCACATGGAAATGTTTTTGAGGGAGGGGAAACGGGTGAATGGCAGTGGGAGCAGGGCTACATGCCCCACAAGGTGTGTGTGTGATACGCTTCCCTGTATTTATTTTGCTGCTAAGTAGGCTCAAAACTGTCACTTTCCTTTGTGCATCCTCAAAATTTCAGCCAAATTGTGATGGCATCCGCTGATCCAGTCTGGGGGTGGAGCAAAAGCTTACCTCTTCTTGAAGTCAAGGAAATTTAACTGGGTGTACTGCCCGCAGAGCTCGTTGGCCTTTTCCAGGAAGGGAGGCAGCTCTTTCCCCATCTGCTGGCGCTGGTGGTAGAGGATGGCTTTCACCAGGCTATAAAAAGCCTCTGCAGGGGTTTTGGGGGACACAGGGCTGGGGAAGAGAGCAGCTAAGTCATCCCCACTGCTCACCTTGCTGTCTAGGCAGGCAGAGGGATCCTTGGCAGAGCAGCACTCCTCCCTGACTTTTTCAGAGGCATCATACAGCTTGCTGAGGAAGGCATCGGGGACACTGGTGTGCCTCCGTGCCAGCTCAAACAGGTACCTGCGGCAGGGAAAACGGGTCGTTCTGTGAGTTGTTATTACCCAGTGCTGCTTGGGGTGGGATGGGGGGGCTAATGTTTGCACCTGTGTGCAGCCTCTGAGGGAAGAGAGGATGCTCCCTCAGTTATCCTAATAATAATGAAACCATAGAATGAAGATGACGGGAGAAGGAAGGGTGGGTAACTCAGGTGCCGCTCACCTCTTGGTGTAACGAGGCCCCTCTTCCCCACATAGCTGCTTGTTGGTTGGCTTCTGTACCTCAGGCAGTTTAGGGACAGTGGCTGGTGGCAAGGCCGAGATGCAGAAGTAGTTTTGCATCAGGTTTTTGCCCTTGCAGCAGTCAGCAAACCTTTTGTCTTGGGCCGACAGCGTGCTGCAGACTTTGGCTGTGTGCTCCGATAACTGTGAAGCAGGGAGCAGAAGGTGTCCTGCCAGGGCTGGTTAGGCTGTGGACCCCCCTCAACACACAGGGTTCTATCCCTTAGACCCTGCTGTGACTTGGGATGTGGGTTTAGGGTGAGTTCACAGCCCCCCTACCTTCTTTTGCATGCAGTCCTCGTCCACTGAGTCACAGCACTGGGAAAACACTTCAGCAGCGCCTTCTGCCAGGGGGAAAAGGTCCTCGAAGGAGGCACTGGGCATCTTCTGAGCAAGCGAGGTGAGGTAGCTGGGCAGGCACGAGGGGCTTAGGGAGCTCAGCTCCCCCTTCCCCTATTAACAGCAGGTTCTGACACACAGAGGTGTAGGGGGAGATGCCACGTAGCTGTGGGCTACCCCCATGTCTCCACTATACACAGAGTGTTTCCACACCACGCTCATTTTTACATCTTAATTAAAATGTGTCTCTGTGAATGCTGCCTGCGAGCAGGATCCACTGCTGGAAATAGGAACTTGCTCTCAGCAGGACTCGTGTGCAAGGAGAGAAAAGGCCGCCTCCTCCCTTACCTGGAGGTGACTTTGTCCTTCCCAAATTCTGTGAAGCGAGTGCAAGCCCGATTTGACATCAAGGTGAGAAGAGAGAGGCTCTTCCTTTCCAGTTTCTGCCACAGAAAAGATGGAGATGTCCTCCAAGGGAAATGCCAGCCTTTCCCAGCCATCTCTCCTTGGGCCATCAGCATGGTCGCTGCCTGGCTCCCTGGGGAGCGGCGATGGGGACAAGCCTGGTGGCCCAAAGGGCCTCACCTCCTTCAGGAAGCAGGCAGTGGGCGCAGAAGAGATGCAGCACGTGGAGACCATGGAGAGGAAGGTTCTGGTAGAGCCCAGAAGCACAGGCAGGGGGGCCTGGCTGTAGCTGCTGGCGTACTCGTGCAGAAACCTGTGGCAGAGGCAGACTGAGGAGACCCAGCACCCCGGAACTGCATGTTCAGGTGCAGGAGATGTGGCATTTTATGGGGATGAGTGTTGTCAAGGGACAGAGGCCTTCTCCAGGTACCACCCCATGCTGCTGTACCACCTTATGGTGCTGGCTTGTTGCACCAAGCCATAGAGCAGGGTGGTGGCCCTTTGCCAGCCACTCTCACAGGCCGTAGCAGCCCTCATCCCTTTGCAGAATGCCATCCTAAGGCCTGTGAAAATGCAGAGCACCCTGATTTTTACCGACGCATTGGTAGTCCCATGGCCACCAAGACCTGCGGCAGCAACAGCAGAGGGGTGAGACAGAGAGGTTTGGTTGGTGGGCACCTGATGTTGGCTACTGCCAACTGAACTGGGTGTTATCGGTGAGACCGAGGGCCACCCCCCCCCTGCCTGGCTTACCTGTCTGCAAAGTCCTTGGGGTCCTTCTTGAAGGCCTGGCAGAGCTCCTCGTTGGAGGGCTGGAGGTAGCGGGGCAGGTGCTGGGGCGGGTGGCGCAGGGCAGCCAGGCACAGCTTCTGCTCCAGCCCTTCCTGGGCGCAGCAGCCGGCCGTGCCGGGGTGATCCGGGAACGGTGAGTCCGCACTGCACGATCTGGCCGACAGAGCTGAGGACTGCGGGACGGAGGGCAGGTTACGTGCCAGGGGCCACCTCAGCCTACCCCTGGCAACGGGGCCCGTCACTCGGCTTCGATCGGCCTCACCCCGGCATCGTAGCAGGAGGGGTCGGCACCGTCGGCACAGCAGGTTTCAGCCAGGGAGACGATTTCCTGGACGAGGTGGCTGATCTCCTCGAAGGTGGCATTGGAGAACTTCCTGCTGTTGGCGATGAGGGTCCTGGGAGGAGAGAGCAAGGAGGGGATGAGCTGGCGGCACATTTCTCTCTCTCTCAAAACCAGAAATGACATTGCAGCATCGTTCTGTCCACGCTGGGTTTAACACCGTCAGCCAGAGAGGAGCAGCTGCAGCGTGGCGGGAACCAGCAGCGCATTCCTTGGAAAACAGATGGGAAGGACCCAGCGCAGGCCTCAGCTTGGGGCTGCCCTTTCCAGGGGATCACGCACCAGCCCTGTTAGAATTCCTAATTATTCAGTCACCTCATTGGTTTTAAGTTCAACAAAGCAAACTTTTCTCCTGTTAAGAGCAACAGGCGTCCCCGTTTGCAGGGAGGGAATAAATCTTCCCTTTTCTAAGATCATTGGTATTATTTTGGTCTCGGCTTTGGTACTGAGCACTCCGGGAGGGCAAATGTTGCAGGAGGTACCTACAGGGTCCGGAAGTCCTCCTTCCCCAGGGTCTGGAACTCCTGGCAGACTTTGTCCCGGACATAAGCTCTACCTGTAAGCACAGAAGGAGGAGGATTTGTGAGCGGGATTTGGGCCATGAGTGCCCCAGGTGCAGACTGGCCATGGCTGCTGCAGTGCTGCTGGCCTCAGAGGAGCCACTCTGGTAGCCAGACTGCTGTCCTAGCAGCCAAAGGGGCAGGGGGAAACCTGCATCAGGTGCCCTTGCCCCTTGCTCAAATGGCCATTTCTGTAGCATTGGTTTCCTTGGCAGGGTTTAGAGACTGTAAGGGCTGAGAGACAGGGCAATGGGAGTCGGGAGTGCCCAGCAGTGAGGACATTGCCAGTGACTCTCTGACTGAGAAAGACTATTGATTTTTGCTCCAAACCAGACTGATTAGACTTTGGTACCAGCAGAGTAAATACTGATAGCAGTATTTACTGGTACTACAGTGCCTAGGAGGGACACCTCCCCAAAACCCAAGGGTTAAGTGCTGTTACACTGAAGGTCATATTGCTTTGGTGGGAAAGAAAAGGGTGAGGGGGTTTTTGCAAGGCTGGTGACACATGAAAAGAGAAGCCTCAGTGATGGGCAATTCTCTTGGCTCGCAGGAGCAGTGGTTGTTGATCCTGTTTGCCAACTGGTTGCCTTTCTTTTCATTTCCTTGAAGTGGTACGGGAGAAGGAAGTTTTGAGGGCACTTTTGGGCAGCTGGATGATGCCCTGCAGACGGCACAGAGCATTGTATCCATCTGAGGGGTGAGTTTTACAGTGAAATGGTGCTTGTGATGAGGGTCAGAACATCTCATTTCCCCTCGCAAAGCGAAGAAGCCAGGCCCTGCGATGCTCTCCTCTCCTCCTCCCTCTGCTCCCAACCCCAGCCCAGACTCTTCCATCTCCCCAAAAAGGGATATCCCAGGTACCTAAACATCACTCCCTGCCTTCCCTTTTCTCTCTCTGATTCCAGTACAGAAATCTGCCAATGGGCAGGGGAGAGGGGAGGTCTCAGAAAACCACTGGAGCTGACGGATCCCAGCCCTTGGACAGCAAAGCTCCAGGTGTGTGAGAAACGCCCTTACCTCGGTGCTCGGCACGCGCGGTGGCTAACAGCAGCAGCAGCAGGGCCAGAGCTGCCCTCATGTTGGAGCTGGTTTCCCTCCTTCTGCCGAAAAGCGGCGCAGGGAAACACATCCCGGTGTTTATACGGAGGTCGTGGCCATTGCCGGGTGAATGATTGATCCTGCTGGCGGGGCAGAGGGCGAGCATCCTTGGCCTGCTCCCCACAGCCTGGGGCCAGTGCCTCCAAAACCAGACCCAATTCAATCATTAACTCGGCAAACTGGGGCCGTGTGGCTGCGGGGCCTCAGGCAGGGCCTCCCTGACTGGGATGGGTGATGGGCACGACACGGTGGCAAGAGGAGAGGTGCCAGGGAAAGCATCCCACGAGCGCTGAGCCACTTGTGGCCAGGCTAGTAAAGGGTCATCCCTGCCCCATGTGAGGAAGGAGCCCATGCTGCTGGATGGCTGTTGGCACACCAAACCCTCGTGGGGTGGGGATTAGGTGGCCCCATGCAGTGCCCTGCTCCACCAGGACCACGCTGCACCAGGTCAGGGTGACTCCCTCCCAAAATGACCAGTGTCTGAGTGTCACACACGCACCTGACCAAAGGTTTGCTGCATTCTGAGAGCCTGTGTGGCTTTTTCCCCTCCTTGGGCTGAGAGCAGGGGCCTGGAGCCCTCCTGCAGCTGCAGCAGAATGGGTGCTGCAGCACTGACAAGGTGCTGTGTTGGAGCTTGGGCTCAGGGAAAGCAACCAGGGTCAGAAGCAGCTTATTTATTCAGCCTGAGGAGGCAGACAGTGGGCATCGTAGCCCAAGGCTGCTGCAAAATACATATCTAGCAAACACTACCCCAGCTCTGTGGTGTTTGCTGAAGCAACCAGCTCTCCTCGGGCAGCTTTCTGTGGGCAGACAGACCAGTGTTGCCCTGCAGCTCTTTAACCAAGTATACAGAGTTTGCAGCTGTCTGGGGCAAGTGGCATTTGAGCTGGCTGCTGCTAGCCTTGGGACACCCTCCACATCTCGCAGTGGTGGGCTGGTTTCTTGGGACAGTCCTGTAGTAGTTTCAATCTAGAGGTGGTTCTGTATAAACCAGGGGTGACCAGGACTGTGGGCTCCTCGAGGTGTGTGGGGAAGTGGATTTCTTGCTTTTTACTGTGAGACTAAGGTTGCTTTTCCCTTGTGTGCAGCCCCACGTAGGCCAGTGTGTCAGCTGAGATGCTTTTCAGTGTGGGGAAAATGGATTTGGACCTGGGGAGTAATAAACCCAGAAACAGTGGCATAGTGTGGATGCTCATGGGGATTCAGAGCCATCAGAGGAGGGTTGGATTACTCTGTGATTGGGCAAGAAACCTGGGTAATGAGATATTTGTAGATAAACACAGATCTTTGGTCTCTTGTGATTACCCTGTATGAGTCAAGCTGTAATTTCCCAGCAGCTTGCTGTTGAATTGCCACATATTCAGCCTTTTCTGAACAAGAGCCATGGGTTAAACCAGATGGGAGATAATGGCTTGTAAAATCACTGCTAACCACGGGGATGCTCAACAGCTCATCAGCTGGCAGAGGGGATGTGAAAAATAATGAAATCTGGTGATGTGCAAGGCTGAAAGCACAGCCTTCTGCCTGTAACTGCCCCAAACCAGCCCCTCTGGGATGGGCAGGTGCCTTCACCAGCCCGCTGTGCCTGGGGATCTGGGTTCTGCAGGGTGACTCTCTGTAACATGGTAAAGGGGAGTGCTTGAATGTCTCTGTAATGTGTGTGTATGGTGCTCAGTTACAGATGTGCCTGGCTAAGGTATGTATATAAGACACTCCATATATAAGATTTTCTCCCTCCTTTTTTTTTTTTTTCAGTAGGTGGAGCTAATGAAATATTAGAGAAGGGGAAATCCAAGGGAGATGCAGAAACAACAGAAAATGACCCCACGTAAACATAAATTCCTGCTTCGTGAACTAAAACGCTGTGTGTTTGCCAGGAAAGGGAACTGTGCCTTCTGTCCCTGCTTAGTGGTGGCTCAGGTCATACAGTCATAGAATCATCGAGTTGTTTTGGTTGGAAAAGATCTTTAAGCTCATCGAGTCCAGCCACTAACCTGCCACTGCCAAGCTCACCACTAACCCGTGTCCCTCGGCACCTCAGCTACACACAGCCCACGGGTGGACTCCACCACCTCCCTGGGCAGCCTGTGCCAGTGGCTAAGAACCCTCTCAGTGAAAAAGTTCTTCGTCATCTCCAATCTAAACCTGCCCAGTCATAACCCAAGGCCATTTTGCCTTGTCCTGTCACTTGTTGCTTGTGAGAAGTCTGACCCTCACTTCACTACAACTTTCTGTCAGCGAGTCGTAGAGAGTGATGATGCACCTCATACCATGCAGAGGGCAGGGTTCTGGAGCTGGGCGTGAGCTGCTGCATTTGTGGGAGCGGGAGACCAGGCTTATTAAGCCAGGTTCACTGCTCAGCAGCGAAGCCTAAACTTAGCGTTTGGGTTGTAAATGGGACTTAATGTGGCACCTTTCAGGGCCCAGAAGCAGAGCGCCGGCCCCACGTGTCCGGGCTCAGCGGCAGCTCCGGGCTGTGTCAGGCGCAGGCACAGGGAGCGCAGGCTGCCGCGGAGACAGCGACACCGCGCCCGGGACTTCGGCAAGGCCGGGGCCAGCCCTGTCACTGCCGCAGGTCTCCGGCGCAGGGCCCGCCTTGGCACAGCCGGACAGCAGCCGGGACTCTCCTTACGGTAGCAGCAGCGCTTGGCCGCTGCACGCCCGCGAGGCGCTGCTCCACAGCCCCCCGCAGCGCCTGCCCGGCCCCGCTCCCCGGCGCCCTGCACGTCCCCGGGACAAGCCGCTGTCCCGCCGCGTGCTGCAGCGCGGGGCTGGCGGCGGCAGAGGGAGCGCGTGCGCCGGGCACGGGCCGGAGGAGAGCTGAGCCCTGCCCGCGGCCGTCGCTCCCTGCGGGCGCGTTCCTGGTGAGGCGAGGGGAGCCGGGGCCGGCGGCGCAGCGGGCAAGGGGCCGCGGTCCGGCGGCAGCAGCCGGTGCCGGGGCCGGTGCCCGCCGCGGGCGGCCGCGCTGCCGGGGACAGCTGCCGGGAATAAAGCCCGGAGAGCCGGAACCCGGCGCCCCCCGCCCGCTCCCGAGCTGCCCGCCGCCGGGCCCAGCACACAGGTCACCCCGGCCCGTTGCCGACACCGCCGGGGCTGTGAGCGGGGCTGGGGCGCAGCGGGTGCCTGGGGGACTCGAAGCCTCGGGCCGGTTTGGGGCTCGGCAGCAGTTGGGAGGGTATTGGGGTGCGGGGGCAGGGGGGACGCAGGGAGTGTGTGGGAGCACGGTCATGTTCCGTGCGGTTTTGGGAGGCTGCCATGCACCAGGCTGAACTAAATGTCTGAGGGACTTTTCACAACCTTTTGGCTTCCAACTTTTTATTCAAGGGGTGTCCCCGCGCTCAAATAGTTACTGAGTAAGCAAAAATTCTTTAGGTAGGGCACCTTACGGTGATAACAGCTCGTTAACATGCAAGCTGTGAGAGTGATTTACAGCCTGGCCTAAAGCCAAGATTAGTGGCACAAGCCCAAGCTGGAGGGAGCCAGAGATGAAATGCAGAAAACACTCGAGAGTGGCAAGCAGAGGAGGCCTGAGCTTCCACTTCCCTCCAAATGCAGCAAGCTGCCAGTGCAATGCAGCCTTTACTGGGGAGCAGGACTAATGGCACGGTAGTCCAACCCCGCAGAGAATTCATAACATCCCCAGGCAGCCAGCTACACTGCACTGCCTGCAGCTGTTACAGGGGAAGCTGGGGAGCCAGCAAGAATTTGCAGAGAAAACAAGTTCTGAACCAGCAGGGAGCTACTGTGAGAAAATCATTTCAGGACTGCCTGGAGGACCTGGAAGCCCAATTGCTGTTAGTTTTGATCAAAATTGAGTAACCTTTGCCCTCAAGCCGTGGCATAGCAGCAGAAAGAAATACACAGAAGACAATTTTGTACTGATTGAGAGAGAACAGGGTTCGTATTCCTTGGAGATGGATATGTCTGTCCTGTAAATAAAGTCAATGAAAGAAACAATCTATGTATTGGTCTCAGTCTGTCACGACAGAGGTTTAGCATAAGACAGGTTTGCAATGGTAGCAAGCTTCAGCTTAAGTCTGTGGCCATTCCCTTCTAAGCCCCAGTAAGTCAGTAAAACATCTTTCATTGTGAGAAAATGAGGCAGGAATGAATGTGTGCCTAAAGCCCATTCCAGCCAGATTGCCAGCAACAGTGGTCCTCCCTTTGTTCAGACCAAAGCCCAGCTCGTGTTTTTTTAAGCTATTATATTCAGAAAGGTGCTTAAAAGCATCCAGGACTTACCTGCACTGCTGATGTAGTCTCCTTGTAGCTGAAATGTGTTCTGAAGGCTGTCCAGCATAATGTCACATTTGGATAATGAAATCAAATGCTGAAAGTCTCAAGTCTCAGAGCAAACTCCTGTGCTGTTCTGCAGTCGCAGTACACCGTACGTCCTGAGCACATAGATGTCTGAGCTGCTGAGCCATGCTATGTTTCTGAACTCAGTTTCTAGAGGTAATGCTTCCCTCATTTCTTCACCCTCCTAAAAAAGTCCCTACTCCCCAGACACCAACAAATTCATCCCAGGCCCATTTTCTTCACAGCCCTGAGCAATCCATCTGACTCAAATCAATTACAACTAATGTCACTGGCTATGGAAAATTGTTGTAGCCAAAACTAATCTCCTTGTAAATTCTTACATAGGACAAGATGGAGAGAAAGGGCAGTTATGCCATACCAGGAGGAAGGAGAGCATGAAGTGTAAGAGCTGTCCATTTCAGCGTTTCAAATGCCATTCAAGAAACTTTTGCCAGTGGTTGCACTTGCTTTACCGGCACAGGTCAGAGTGTATTTGCTCACAGCCAACAAATACCACCATGTCAGGATGGCTGCCCAGGATTCTCACTGGCTTCACTGAGAGTTCAGAATTCACAAGGGAGCATTTCTTCCAAGCTGAAAAATATCACACATTAAAAATATCCGAGGGTACTTTTTGCTTATGATTTTCCTATGGAAAAGTTTTCTAATTTCCTGCCTAAATTTGCTCGTTGCCACCTTATATCCTATCCCTTCCAACCTTTTTTTTTTTTTTTATAGCTAAACATGTTGGTTTTGTTTCCTGGTATTTGCTTCTTAGTAACAATGGGGAAAATGAGATCCTGGCTCAGAATGTGCTGTACAGGCCACACAGCAGGAGCTCCTTGCAGTTTCTCTCCTACAAAGGGCATCCTCTTCCAGTTCTTTAGCAGCATCTCTGTCAATCTGTTTTAGAATAGCCTTTCCTGAATGTGTGGGCTTTGACTAACACAGAGTATTCTAGGTGAAGGCTTTCTGATTCTTCCCATCACCTCCATCAGAAGTACTTCATGTTGCTCTGTCCTAAGATCCCACCAAGTTACTAGCTCGCTCTCACTTTCCATGGGTTAATAAACTCAGAGCTTCCTTCTTCCCTGATATTTCTTACCAATGAACTCTCAGAACAGAGGAAAAATAGCCAGAAATCACTGCTGTGACATAAATCCTTGGCCTCTTACTCAGTGTTAAGTTGGGTACTGTTTTTATTACCTTACCTGCTAAGGCCATCCTACCCTCTCAGCCAGTCTCGGCGCAGTATGTAAGGCTGGCATACATGCCTGTGACACTGCTTGAGAGTATGGGTAACCTCTTCTAATGGGTGCAGTGGCAGGCAGAAAGCAGACAAGATGCAGCTCACACACACACACACACGAATGTTATTAGAAGATAAAACCCAAAGCACTGGACCTGAGCTGCGTATATTTTGGGAACGATTGGAGGAGAGGAGATCATTGTTTCCTGAGGCTGTCAAAAGTGTCTACAATGATATCCCTCACAACAGCAATGTCACAGTCTGCTTCAGGACTTACAAGAACAAAACCAAGTCTTTAACTGTAAGCCCAAGTATAGCTCATCTCTTTAACAGTAACTTCCCCTTTAACAACTACAATACTACCAAATTACAAGGTTAGACCTGCAATACATGGACACTTTGTGAGCTGCTCTGAGGAGAAGAAAGCAAAGATTCACACCATCCCATCCGTGAGCAACTCACCCGGGACACCAGTCTGAACCTGGCTGCAGGCTCCCCTAGCCAAGGCAGCAGCACACCTCAGCACCCATGCACACGCAAAAACAGCGTCTCCAGCTGAATGGGGACTCACCATATAGTGGGGTTTAATGGTACAATCACAAAGACCACTGTGTGTAGGTAACTGCTAAGAACACATATACCACACCACACTTCCCACTGCTTCAGCTCACTGTGTGTCACTGTATGTCACTGCAGAGAAAACACTTGGGCACATCCTAAATTGAGATGATGTTTCTACCTGCTGCTTGGGTTTAGCTGCTGGTAGAGGCATTCAGAGTGCTCTGCCAGGTGCCCATGTCCCTGACAGCCTCACCTGGAGCCCCTACCTCCTTACCACCCCTCCCCATTGGCCTCAGCTCTGCATTTAAGCTCAGATCAGGGGGCTTCTTTCTCCCTTTAGTGGTAGCTGTGCTGTGTATTGTCTTTCTTGTTAGTATGGATGCTTTTGGTTTTTATTTGGGTACTGTTACTGGACTGCTTTTGACTCCTGCTTAGGTACTGTGGGGCTGTGCATGGTGGTAGCTCTGGGTTGCTGCTGACATGAAGTTTATCTTTTATTTTACTATAATTTGCCTGCGTAACCTGAGTTAGTGGCAATGTGTGACTTAAGGGAGTGGTTTTACTTCTATTGGCTGATAAAATAAGGCTAGAACATGTTCTTTTTAAATCATGCCTGTGCACTTTTGCTTTACTATGTCTACTTAGAAATGCTTGGTTTGGTTACAGCATTATGGCAGATCTCCCTGTTGTCACGATCCCTGGCAAAGTTTGTAACATTTGTTTAAGCTTAGTTCAGATGGAAAGGCTGTTTAAGTAATCTGTACCTATGGAGTTTTACTGTGGGGGACTCCTGAGAGCAGAGATGCTTTTTCCTATTTAAGGTGGAGCCCCAGAGCTGCTTTTCCTGCTCTAGAGGTGGAGATGTAAGTTAAGCTTACCTTCCCTGAGGTTCTCTTCCTCCAGCCTTTGGGCATATGGGGGAGGGAGCAAGATCCCAGCAGTCATAGTGATATGAATATTACCAGCTCTAGCTTTGTGGTCTAGCTGGGAGCTGGATTTTGGGAAGGCAGAAACAGCTAAGGCCAATCCTGTCATGTCAGACTGGTTTATTGCCCTTGGTAACTGCTGCTGTTTTAAAAGCTGCCCTTGCCCTCTCTCCAGAGAGGCTTGGTCTAAGTGCTGTAGCTCAGCATGCAGGACGGTTGCATGCTGTGCTGGGGAGCGCTCAGTGCACGAGGAATGGCTCTGGACTGCTGTTCCTCCCAGATGTAATGGCTGGGAGTGTCTCCCAGACATCCACAGTGGTAATAGTCAGTCCCTGGTCCTGATAAGCTTCCTAAGGCAAAGAGATGCCCCAAAAGGAGCAGAAGGGGGAGGCTATATAAGAAAATGTATGCCAGAAACCCAGCCCTGATGTGCAAACCAGGCATTCCCCTCTATTCTGGGACAGTGGTGGCTGCAGGTGACAGTCTTCTAGCCCTGGATCTATGCAGCTTGCTTCTGGGCTGTTTTCTCCAGTCCCTCCTTCCCCCTCCTCTCCCTCCTCCCTGCATCAGGCAGGAGCTGCAGGGTCTCTTCCCTCTCTGCTCTGCCTGGGGCTGCAGTCTTCCTCCTCACTGCACTGAACAAACAGCTGCTGTGGAGCTCTGGCATCTGTAAGTGGCGGTACCCTGTGTGAGTGGGGTGGGGGGCTGCTTTTAACTTGGATTGGGCTGTTCCTTCCTCTCTGCTGTAGATGGAAGCAGGAGTAGAATGGCAGGCGCTTTGTTAGCAACAGGTTTTTGTGTGTGTGAGGTGGGATGCTGATCCTGCTGCTCTGAGATGGGGTGGGGGGGAAATGTCCTAATTTATGTGGGGACATAACACTGCCTGCATGGGGCTCCTAGTGATGGCAGAAATTTGCCCTTCTGGTAAAGATTGGTCCCAAATGCCCTGGGGGAGGTAGGAGGTGGCAGTAGGTGCCTCTCACCCAAGCAGCTTCGTGGCTTAAAAGTGGGGAGGAGGCACATGACAATGCTCCCCTCTCCCCAGTAGCAGGGACAAGGCAGTTGTCTGGCCAGCAAGGACCACTGTTTGTGATGGGGAAAGGCTCCCTGCTGCTGCTGCAAGTGCCAAGCTAAATGGGCTGTCTGCTTAATCCCTGTGCAGAGCTCCAGGATTTTGTCAAGAGAAGCCTGTTGTTACTATGAGCCCTACTGTGCATGAGGGGTGAGCAGAGCCACTTGTGTAACTTCCTTTGCTGATTGACTCTACAAATGGTCATCAATGTCAAAGGGCTTAAATGATGTTCTAAGGGTCAGTTATCAGATGCTGTTAGATAACAGGGTTGTCCTGCTGCGTCTGGGAAACTTGTACACCAGCAATCAGTTTTGTTTTATTGGGAATGAAGGTGTGGAAAGCCTAGTACAGTATTTTAGAGAAAGTTTTATGTTGGCTGTACTGTTATTTTGAAGGGAATCAACATGAAAACTCATTAAAGATATATTTGAGGTGTTTTAAGTCAAAGACAACCCCTTTTAATCCAGTGCACTACTAATTTCAATCAGAAAGACACTAAGTGACTTTCATTTTTTGCTCCTCGATGTAGTATTACATGCTTTTACTTTACTACATGCTTTTACTTTGTTTTGACATCAATAGCAGACTTACCTGCAGCAGGAGAAAGGTATCTGGAGCTTCAAGCACTTGTTGCTATCTACCTCTATTTACAGAAGAGTAATGCCTTATTGTTTAAGTCTGAACCATGCTTGGGGGCTGCAAAGTAGATAATGCAGTGGGATCAGTTCCAAGTATTTTGCCGGGGAAAGGGTTTAACTGAATGAAACTCTCTGCAAGGGAGAACCATTTCTTGTGGCTTGCAATTAGTTGCCTGTAAGATGGCACCTCAGACCAAAGGAATGGGCTGGTGCTGCCGCTTTTCTAAAAAGGAAGATCTTGGCAAGGACAATTTATTTTCAGTCCTTGCTGCTTGAGGCAGTGTAGCAATTGGATTATTTTCCCTTAGGACTACTGCGCACAGCAAATCCTGGCTTAGTTTACTTTATGCCTATTGCACAACCTAAATCCTAAAAAAAGGTTCATTTTTTAAATGAGCATCTCAGTAGAACTTATTTGTTTCCACAGAAATCTAAGACTCCTGAAGGTTAGACATTATCTACCACATGATTTGGTAAACAATCTTACTGTGTGGGCATCAGATTAAAGCATACATCCTACTAATCCTTATATGATGGGTTTCTGTCAGGCTCATTAATTTTGCTTGCATCTGGACTTAACACTTCTGCTGACTGCACAGAGGCTGATGGCATGGTGATATACAGTGGTGCTGAAGGCCAAGGTACTCGCAGGTTTGTGGAGAGGGCTGGGGAGAGGAGCAGATGGCTAACTGCCTGGAGTGGTGTGGCTATTGTTGCTGTGTGAGCTTGGCAGAGCTCTGTAGAAGAGGAGCAAGAAGATGGGGAGAGGACCAACACAAAGCTGCAAGTTAATTGAGCTGGGTCAATGGCTTCTGCAGCGCTACTGTAGTCATGTTTTGAGCTGTCGTCTGACCTCATTAAGCTAGATCAATGAGTAGTTTCTCTGCAAACCACGGCATATGAGAACTGACCATGAACTTGCAGTTCCTCATTAGGTGAGGATGTCTCTATGGTTCAGATGCTGTCATTGAAGAAACAGAATGAGACTATCTGCACTGGCTCTCACTGCTCATTGGACTGACGTACTTTAGGAGGAAACTGCCCACAGGATGAGTCTGATGGTCGTGGCCAAGAGGATGTCTGTGCATTGAGCCACTGACCTGCTGGACACCTGGACCTCCTGCAAACTTAAGGCAGGACTTCATGTGTACTGGATGAGAATTGCATTATTTATGTGGAAGTTGAACAGGTTGCAGCCTGGTAGTAGCCAATGCCAGTAGTTCATGCAATAATGACATTAAACCAGAAGAGGTGATTATTTGGGTAATGATAGATGACTTAATCAACTAAAATTTCCTACATGAGATTAAAACCTAAGGAAAAGTTTTTCTGAAAATGTTGGCCTGACCTCACCTTGTAGCAGGATTATTCATTGCAAGACTGATGATTAATTCTAGCTCTCTGGCATGGTAAATTGAAGGTATCAAGTATTGCATTGATAGAAAAGCAATTTTCTCTATTGAAGGAAATCAACTCTCCTTTAGAAGGGAAGATTTACTGTACTGTTAGGCTTCAATTTCAGTGACCATTGAAAACAAAAATCCTGAGGTTGACGGTTTCATTAGAATGCTAGTCATCAGGTGACCCTAATCAATATGGTTAGAGGATGCTTGTTTTGCTGTTGCCTTCCAGTGAATAAAGCTAGCTAGTTAGAGCAACATGCTAGTAGCAGTATTATGATATGGCTGGTACAGTTTGTGATTTAGAAGTACATAATTAAATTAACATCTTAATGGCCTATCAAATGATACTATACTATTCACCATAATCTGCTTTGAATACAGAAGTATGTGCTACTGGGAACAATTGTGGCACACATGAGTTTTAGCTGGCTTTAGGGGAGTGGAGGGAACTTGCTTCAACATGCCAATTCAGGTTCATGGTGGTGGAGACCTCAGAGTGCAGGTGCAAAATGGAATAAACCTTTTTAGAGCTGAAATAGATATGCATTATTAACTTTCAATAGGTGCATGTGATGACAGTTTCCAGTAGCTATTTTGAGGTCCTGGAGTGATGGTAACCTAGTGAAATAATGCTTAATGTTAATCAGTACAAAAAGCATTATCAGGAAAGAGGAGATGACAAAGCAGCTTACCATGCCACTGACTTTCATGTCACAAGGCTGCATGCAGCTCTCTCCTTCATCCCTGACGGGATGCAGTGTACCAGGAGAAACACAGGAAAGGGGAAATGGGCAGTTATCTGGGGAATAGCCTGTGTTTGGACAAAAAAAAAAAAAAAATCACCTCTAACTCAACAGCTAAAACCTCGTGGGTACTGAGAGGAAACTTCTCAGTATGATGAGCATGTAAAATTTCAGACATCTCTTTAGAGGGTACCTATCAATGTGAGGCTTAATTGGAATCAGGTGAGGCTTAATTGGAATTATGTTAATTGGCCAGTGAGTCATGAAAAATCAAGTTGTGAGACAATAAATGGGAATTCAAGAGGCAAGAGATTCACAGGGTTAGAGGAACTTGGAGAAAGAGTTGTTGGATTAATCTGTGAGTATCTAAAGTAGCTGTAGATGCTGGCGTACCGTCAGTGAAAGTGAAGAGTGGGCAAGCAGGAAGATACAGGAAGGAGTTCACTCTGCTTCCCTGTGCTGTAGTCCTGCAAACTATTCTGTTTCTAGAGAGATAATTCTATGCAAGTTAAAGCCTTGGGATGACCTTAATAGACCATTTTTTTTCTACCGTTTAGTCTACGAAGCTACTGAAGATTGGCAATGTTGCTTCTGGACAAATCAGACCTTCGGTTGTGGCTCAGTGTTAAGGATTCAACACTGCCTTGTTGCACAGGCAGTCCAGGTAGTCTGCCCTTTGCTAAGCAGACTGTTCTGCTTTATCTCTAGTCAAGTATAACTGAATATTCCACTACTTGGGAACTTGGGTGAGGAGGTGAAAGGCTATTTAATGGTAATAAGCTCTAAGTAGTAATCCCTGATGTGAGGTTTATGTGGTTCACATTTCATAATTAGTTGGATGCTAGAGTGCAGCTGACTGAGTTTGAACAACTAGCATGTATTAAGAAGTGGTATAGAGGAGTAAAGGGATGTATCTTTGAGCTATGTTTTCCCAAAATGATGTCAGTATTATTAGATTTAAAGGATTAATTACATACAACAGTAAGTCCCCCCAAAAGCAGCATGAGCCGAGGCCCTGGCTAAGAAGAAGCAGGGTTTGTAGTTGTTGTCCTGAGACATCCTTCTACTAGGGGTAGGTTGGGGTGGGTTGGTTGTTGTGGGGAAATGTGATTTGTTTCCAATGGTAGTTCACACGCACTTTTACTTGTGTATAATTACAGTAGCTATGTGGCAAGAGGATGTCTGGCTCAACTTTGGAAGTGTTATGGTGACTTTTGTCAAAAATGGATGCTCATTGGGTAGCTTCATCTGGTTTTGAGATGTGCTCCCTTTCCCTTCTGATTTCTAAAAGAAAACAGTTATTTCAATGTAGCCCAAATAGAGTCTCAACATAAGTATTGTATTGAGGTGGGCTTTCCAGCTAAGGACAAGCAATTAAGATACGATCGTTATGACTGGAAAAACCTTTAAGATCATCAAGTCCAAAAACTAACACTGCCAGACCCATCACTAAACTAAACCTAATCCCTGAGCACCTCATCTATACTGCAGATCATGGCTTCTGTTTGCTTTTACATCTACCTCAGTTTTAGGTGGTAATACTTCCTGGCTAAAATACATTTAAATAAAATCATTATATGGTTATCACTTTTCACAAGCAACATATGTATAATCTAGTGCAAAGAACCTTTGTGATGTTCTCTTTGCATTGATATTGTTTTGGTTTATGCTGCTGTCAGCTCACATAATAAGAGAAAGAAGACTGGGAAGGACAAGAAATTCTTTATTCAGCTTCAATAAGCTGCTCAGGGAGGGTGTGGAGTCTCCTTCCTTAGAGGTCTTCAAGATCCGCCTGGATGCATTCCGGTGTGACCTGACCTGGGTGAACCTGCTTCTGCAGGGGGGGTGGACTAGATGATCTCTAAAGGTCCCTTCCAACCCTACCATTCTGTGATTCTATTAATAATTCTTGAAATCAATTTTCTGTGTAAAATTAACTAATGATAAAATAAATCCATGTATCTTTCTAAACTTTCTTTTTATAGTGTTTAAAGAGCTACACATGAGGTTACATCATAAATGCTGCCACATTCTATTGTCTAAGCCTTCAGTTTCAGGCAAAAATGCTCTCCTGTTTGGCTTCATGCTGCTGTTCTGATGACTGAACTGAGGGTAGCACTTCAGGAAGCTGCCATAAGCATGCTATTTCTTGAGTTTAGTTCTCTTATGTTTGCATAGAGTTATTTCTTCAACTTCATGCCACTTATGTACTCAGTTTGCCATAGTAAGATAAACTGTTTAATAGACAATTAGATCCCTTGAGTTTTTTATGCTTAACACCTGGAGGGATGGCTGCAAGAATCTCTACCTACACTTGCATTTCCAGTTACTGTTCTGCTGACATGAATCTTGTCATACCTCTGTAGTTACCATATCATACAGTTTTAACTTGGCCACAAGCCAACATGAATTAAGTCTTAAAAATAAGACTTTCTTTTCTTGTTACTGTCAAAATAGAAGTCATGATTTAGTTCTATCTGCTTGATCCATGGGGCACTCTAGCAGTCTGAGCAATTTGTTCTGTTTTGGGACCTGAGCTACTGGCACTGCTCTCAGCTCTGGCTGTGGGTTTGCCTCTAAGGCAATGCTGGCTCTGCAGCTGCTGGGAGCAGTTGACAGGAGGGAAAGAATGGGTGGGGAAGGGAACTAATTTCCTTATGAACTTGGGACCCAACAGCATTGTGTCACTTCACAGAATGGGGCTTCCTGTAAAGAACATTCAAATGCTTTGGGAGGAAGCATGTAACTGCTTCTGTAGAGGTTTACTGCAGAGGACACAGCACAGAGCAGATGGGTTTGCTGTATGTATGGCAGCTCTGCTGTGGAGTAAAAACTAACATCCCCATGCACTTTTTCTGTATGGACTAATCACTTGGTGTTGGTGAACTACGGGCTGAGTTCTGGTAATTCTCTCTGCAGTGATTACAGCATTCTTCGTGCCCGCCCCGCCACTTGGAGGCAAGGCCATAAGCTACTTAATGACAGTGCCTGCTTCTATATACCTTGTGAATTAGCTTGCAGTGTGACTGATGGACTCCTAAATTGCTTATTTTTCTACCGAGATGATGATTGTCCCATCTATAATCTTCTACCTGAACTATAATTACACATTCTTCCTCCTTCTACCTACTGCCCCAATTATTCTGTTCACTTTCAATAATCCAAATGACATGGCTGTCATCTCCACCTGAGTGATCTGACAAGGAGTGACTCATGTACAGAACCTTTACTTGCACCTAAGATCAGATGACTCGGCTATGTGCCCATTCAGCCAATATTGAAGGGCTGTGGATGGTAAAAACATCTTCTGTGCTGTAAGGTGGCAATTTAGGAGGCTCTTCTCCCATTAGTAGTGAATTTTGTGCTGCAAAAAGCCTGGCAGTGATCATTTAAGTGTTCCTATAGTTTAATCCACAACACTTACTGCTAAGTGCTCACTGGAGTATCTCTCCAGTGGAAACAGCTCAGACTAGTCCAGATGATATTTAATGTGGTCCCTGGCCAATTTCCTATGACAAAAGGGAAGCTGCTGCTTACAGATTGGACCTCAGGAGAACTGAATTGAAATAGTTTACTGAAAGCTTCTCAGCTAGGAACTTGTTTACCCTTCTGAATCCAAGCAATGAAGTGGACAAGTACAAGTGAGATATGAGGCCATAGCAGAGAGTACTACTCAGTGCCTGGCTGACAGGAGTAGTTAGCAAAAGACAGAGAGATAGCTTTACTAGCCTACTATCAAAAGATGGCTAATGCTTCATGTGCACTGCTGAGCAGGGAGAATGCTGCTCTGGCTGTACTAGCTTTTTTTTACCTCGCTTTCTTTGAAGTTTTACTGCTCATCCAAAGACCCAATTAATTTATTGATAAATGCTTCCCTACTGAATGTGTGTCTCAAAAGCAAAGGCAAAAAGGAATGAGTGCACTTCAGCTTTCTGCACACTTCTGGCTTGTACAGCATTCCTTCCTTTATTGCACCAAACCCAGTGCTGCTTTTCATAGTGCTAGATTTTGCAGTGGGCTGTGTGTGGGATGATCTCTCTAAAGGAAAGATACTTGAAGTATTAATAGCTTTGAATGCATCCTAAGCACCAAGTAAACTGTGCTAACTTACAAAAGGATATTTCTCAGAGTCCTTATGTTTTCAGTGTAAGTCTGTACCAAGAAGAAAAAGCTATCAGATGGAATAACAAGTGGTCATAACAGAACCCAGCCCTGTACTGCCTGTGTTGTGGAATTTCCTTGCACTCTTCTAAACTGCCTTGTGATTTTTTTTTTCCCCCCTGTGCTGCTGACATTAGTGGTAGTGCCACCCTTGCTTCCCACTCTGCTGCTGGCTGACAGCTTAAAAAGGCTCCTTAGACTCCAGATGCAAAAAAAAAAAAAAAAAAAAAGCCACTAATAGATGCAAATTTTGGAGATGTGCCTTGTGAGTGTTCTTAAGGGAATTCTAGTGAAGATGACAAAAAGCCATTTCTAAGCATAAGGAGGCTAAAATCTTTACAGTCTTATGACTTTGCTAGACTTTTTAATATAAAGTGTCAGGATAAGTGTGCCTGCGTGTGGAAATCTCTCTTTAACCTTATTTCAGGGAACAGTCAGCTGAGACTTTACTTAAAATTTAAAACAACCTGTGACACCTCGAATAGAAAAAACTTTAAATCCAGAACCTTAAAGATTGACTAAGCATTAAGATAAAAATAGTATCATGACAAGCAATAGGTAAGCAGCCTGAGGTCTAATTCTCAAGAATTCATGTGCATTTTACTGTGTAACCAATGACTTGCCCAGCTCATGTTAAAAACAGTCCATGTGTATCTGTCCATGTTATCAATCCCTGTTCTCCTACGTGTGTCATACAGGTTCATGATGGACAAAAAGGCAAAACTTCCACCCCATATTCAACTATGAGCTGAAAGGGATACTTCGGATTTTACCTGTTTCTGGGCAAGCTGGTAGGAGTCACATATGTGCTGGAAAGGATAAAATTCATATATTGGCATAAGGTCAACTAACAGCAAATGGCAGAAAACAATTAGCTATAGCAAGGGTTTGCTGTGGGAAATTTCCATCTTTGCTCTTGTTTTGTGTAGTAATAAAATCCATGAAAACTATGTAATGTTGTTTGAATGCTGGAATGAAGCAGAATCAAAAAAAAATCTATAGAAATGTAACAAATTTGCTGTGAATGCCTCAGCTGTCATTAGCATCTTCTGACTTACATTTGAGATTCGGCTTTTTGGTGAAATGATTTCTACTCCTAACTAAAATGGGTGAGTGATCTGCAACTAAGCTTGATTTGTTTATTACAGTGATCCTACTGATAGTGTTGTTCTTCATAACTAGATAAGACAGGAAAAATTTAAGACCTTTAAAAAAACCCCACCAAAATACCACTTTAACAAAGTATTTTCCTTGGTGCCAACTCTGACTACCCAGATAAATGACTGTTAGGGGATGATAAACAGTTTAAATCCATTCATAAGAACTCAGTGTGCAACTTTCATTGTCACGTCTCTCTGAGAGTGCCTATTTAAAAATGAGGAATCTACTTCTCATTGTATACTTGTCATTCTTCATGGAAGTAAATGTCAGTAAGAAAAATCTATTGCAGTTTGCTGACTTCAGTGTAGCTTTTCTTTCACAGCTCCTTTTTCCTAGCTGAAAGCCTATTGTTTCCATGTGATATTTGGTACTTTTTTTGAGACAGATAAGACACTGAGGTGTTTCATATAAAATACCATGGAAATTCTAATACATAAAAAAAGTAAATAAAATACTTCAACAGAAAAATTCTACTACCTTGATTCATAAATATCCTCCTTCGCAGTTCAGGTCTCATATTATACTGAACACTTCTGCTTGTATGGGAAACTGACATTAAGTGCAAAATGAAGTTAAAACACACCTTAAAACAATTTCCAAGAAGTTAATGATGCTGTAATGAAATTCTGATGTGGGAAAAAGTCTGTCTTGCCTGCAGCATTCATCTTGGTGAACCCAGGTGCTCCAGTCTGTTAGTAACAGTTTCTGCACTTCTGCCTGTCATGTATTTGAGCCTCAGCATGGAAGTTGGTGTCTGACTGCTGCTGAAGCCTCGCTGTCTCTGGAAGAGGGAGCAAAGATGAGCCCTGCTTGCAGTGGATTACAGATATATGTCCTTGCTATCTAGCCTTTTGAAATGGATAATGCTATAGTAAAGTATTTCTGAAATTCACAACAAAATGGGAGGATACACTGACTGCTGATCTTACAGTATTTCCCTATAGGTCACATCTTGGAGCTCTGGTCTTTCCTACACCTTCCTGAAGACTTCCTGCAACTGATCCAAATCTGCATAGAATTCAACTGCCCAGAATGAAATGCAACAAATGAAATGAGCCCCGAGTGCTGAACAGCATGGAGGTATTTCAAGTGTTCTGCACAGTACTGTCCTGCTTATGTGCTATTTGTGTGCCTGTCAGTTTTGTATGTCATGCTGCTGTTGCCTCCTGTTCGGCTGGTAATGTGGTACAAAGCACAGATCTTTGTCTACAGCACTGCATTGTGGTCAATGGTTCCCTTGATTTTTGTCCTCCCTTGCTGTGTATACTGCTGTGCAGTGTGACCCTGTTGAATGGCATTTTGGTTTTAAGCTGGTTTCTATAGGAAATGGCCTTCTGCAACCGAAGCTTTCCCTTCTGGTGTTTCCTCCTAAGCCATTACTTTTCATTGAGGCTGAAGTCACTTGTGACCACTTCTCATAATAATTTACATGCCCTACTTAATTCTTAAAAATAGCTGCTAATAGTCTTTTACTCAGTTGGGAATGTTCACACTTGATGTTTTCCACATTTTTTTTAGGCATGCACAATTTTTTGTCTTGGTTGACAGCTTTTTCTGATCCACTGAGCCCATAGCATAATCTATGCATGTGTCTTCCTTATTCCTGAGACACTTACAGAATGAGGTACTGGTGGCTTTGCCATCCCTCAGTGGCTGCGTTTTGCAAGCAGGACTTTCTAACTTTTCAACAGACCAGAGATGCAATCATTTTTCAAGGTCTCCAGGAAATTTCTGTAGTTGATCCATTACTGAGTCTAGAGCTCAGGACAAGGCAAGAACAATACTTTTAGCACTTGCCACATTAAATTTTCTTTTTCCATGACAAGATGTTTCTATTCTTTGAGTCTGTGAAGGTTCCTCATCTTCGTTTCAGCTTCTAAAGCCTCAGAGGATTCTGTGATGAGATTTTACACACACAAAAACAAGGATACCAGAACTAAATGGTAATATACAAAGGTGAAGCAGTGTTGGCTGTTTCCAATGGTTACTAGATTTCATCCATGTGGCCAACAAAAACAATTGCATGCACTTCACATTTACCTTCGACTGTTGTTGTGAAAATGGAAATTTGATTTTTCCATAATCCAGGCATGAGATTGTCCTGGTTACACTATGAGACTTTGTACTATGTATGTATTTGTATAAGGGTGCTGTCACTGTGTTTAAAAACTCTGTATGTTGATCTGGGCAGGTTTTCACTAGTGGAGGCTCTTTACTTATTCTCTGCAGATTTTTCCCTGGTATATTGCATGAAAGAGGGAGTCCATGCCCTTATCAAATTACCATGTGGAAGCAAATTACTTTTATTTGTCATCTTGTAATATTTATGCATCGCATTATTTTTTCCCTTTTCTTGGATGACTTATGTCTCTGTCTTCTGTGCTTCTCTTGAGTATTTATCACTGTCTGATTTAGCTGGTAAGTTCCTTGTGAAAACGTATGGTACTGCCTTCATTTCTCCTTCTAGCCAATCCTTTTCCACCTCATCTCACAGATAATAAAAATGTGTACCTTTTCCATCTCCATCCCTGTCATGGTGGGGGGGAATACTGAACGAACAAGGAAAACCCAACCAATTAACAGGTGGCTCAGGCTGGTGCCACCAACTCAACTTTGGGTTTTTTGACCATGGTGAAATGTTCATGATGCCTGGTCTAGTGATAAACAGAGTTCAGCCTGTCTCAGAGAGGGAGAAGGATCCCTGGAAACAATTTTGGGGCTCACAGGGCTTTAAACTAGTTTAGGAGGGTGAAGGGGATTAAACCAGGCCTACTAGAGTTGAGCCTAAGGGTGGTAAGCCAGTATTGGGGGCTTCCTTCTTGAAATGCCTGTACAACAATGCACACAGCATAGGGAATAAACAGGAGGAGTTGGAAGTCTGTGTACGGGCAAGGGATTATGATCTGGTGGCTATTGCAGAGATGTGGTGGGACAGCTCCCATGACTGGAATATGGTCATGGATGGCTGTGTCGTTTTTAGGAAAGACAGGCCAACAAGGCAAGGCAGTGGAGTTGTTCTTTATGTGAGAGAGCAATTGGAACGTACTGAATTCTGTCCAGATGAGGAGCAAGTTGAGAGTTTGTGGGTTAGAATTAAGGGGCAGACTAGCATGTGTGACACTGTTTTGTGTGTCTATAACAGGCCACCTGATCAGGATGAGAAGGTTCATGAGGCTGCCTACAGGCTGCTGGGACTGGTAGTGTTCAATATATTCATTAATGACCTTGGTGAGGGAACAGAGGCCACTGTCAGCAAGTTTGCCGATGACACTAAACTGGGGGGAGTGGCTGACACACCAGAAGGCTGTGCTGCCATGCAACAAGACCTGGACAGGCTGAAGA
>WBNH01001589.1:0-35907 GCA_013401255.1 Urocolius indicus | reverse complement strand
CTGTTCTCAGTGATGTACAATGATAGGACAAGGGGCAATGGGTATAAGCTGGTTCCAAAGAAACATAAGGAAAAACTTCCCTGTTCAGGTGAGGGAGCACTGGCACAGGCTGCCCAGATGGGTTGTGGAGTCTCCTTCTCTGGAGACATTCAAAACCCACCTGGGTGAGTTCCTGTGTGACCTACTCTAGGTGGTCCTGTTCTGGCAGGGGGCTTGGAGTAGATGATCTTTCGAGGTTGCTTCCAACCTTTAAGATTTTGTGGTTCCTGTAAGCTATGGTATTTGTATGGCAAATTCACTGTGTTTACTATGGCCATAATGATACAAAATTTCATTAGTGCAGCTGTGATCAGAATACATAAAACAAACAGACACAGCTCTAGTTTTGCCTAGAGGCTGTTTGCAACTTCTTGTTTATGAATTCTGAACAAAAACTATTTCAGAGTTTGTTACTGCAAAGATTGAAAGCTGTTTTTTTTAAAGATATATTGTCTGAATATATTCTGACAACATATTGTCAGGAAAAAAAAGAGAAAATCCAATATATGTATCCAAAAAGAACGATAATATTATTCCTCCTGCTTCTAGTGTGATAAGGTATCATCTCAGCTGTCTTAATTAACAGAATTGAAGTAATTAATTCACCAGAATACTGCCATTGCACAGGAATGACTACAAGTTTGTTCTCCTGGGACAAAGCCTCATATTAGTACTACCTTTGTAACGATTTGTACTTGGGAAACCCTGTCAAAAGCCTGTGTAGCCTGTGAATGGTTGTGTCTACACAGAAAGTAGCAATAAAATCTGAACCATAGATACTCATTCCCTGTTCTTGCACAGAGGAACAATGCTTTCCTATCATGGAATTACAATTCTTCATACCAGTAGGGACCCCTCAAAAAGTCAGATGACAGAAGGCAGGAAGGAAAGCCTCTCTGACCTACTTCGTGATGGCACAGATCCCGTCAGTCAGGGGGACTGGGAACACCGTGTGAGGCAAAAGCCATGTTCCTCAAGCTGAAGAGTCTTTACCATGCCACCTCTGGGAAACAAAGGATTACAGAAGAGAAGTAGTGTTAATTTACAATAATGATAATACTATAAAGACATTTGTGGCTGTATTATTTGCAGATCACACTGGAGAACATGAACTTAGGTGGCATCTCAGAGAAGTCAAAACAGAGGAACACAATACATATTATTTTTGTTAGAGGAGGAGAAGGGGAAGAGGATATTACTTTTTCCAGACTCTTGGGATCAGGTGTGTTGCCAAAATTTCCCAAATTGGATGGGAGACCTACCAGGAGCAAAAGTCTTGTGCTTACTCCTCCCAGAGGAGAACTCCCATTTTCTCACAAAGCTGTATTTACTGTCTGAAAGGCAGCAATTGGTTTAGGGTGGCTCCATCCCTTGTTTTGTTTTCTTCCAGCAGGTAACAAATGTCAGATGCTGGCACTGTCTGTTCAGTTTCTTGATGTTTCACTTCCTCTGTGTTAAACCAAGGTCCTTGCTTACTCTCATCACTAGTGTTTAGGAAAGATGGCTTAAATATGAGAGTCCTTGCCTTTCTAACTTTCTGGTTGGCAGCCTCTGAAGTGACTTTGAGATACAGAGAAAACACTCTTGTGTCAGACACTTCATTATAGATTTAGGCCTCACCCAGCAGAGCCATGCCAAGCTAGGCACCCTGCTGCCTTTCCTGGTGAAGGAAGCTCCTGTGGTAAGCTCTGCTTCTCATCTCCTAGATGGTTGTCTCCCTGGGCAGGGACAGTTTGGGCTCCTGCTCCTACTTACTCTGGGAAACTGACTGGGAGAAGAGGAAGAAAGTCAGCATTATGGGTGTATTTCTTGTCATGGGCCAAAAGGGAATGAGAGAGATGCAGAGCTTTACACGAGATTTTAGTGATGAAGCATCATCTGGGATTTATAGAACATAGCTCCAGACAGGTGATTAAAGGAACAGCGTAAACTGCTATTATCAAATATCTATATTTTAATTCTGCTGACACTTTTCACCTTGGGCATGTTTGTATGCAAATGCATCAGTGCCTGCTACCTCAAGCACGTTGATACAATTGGCACTAAAACACTTTCCACAGCAGCCGACTCTGATCTCTGGTTAGGTAAAGCATTTGGCATGTAACATATTTCAATAACAAGATTTTCAATCACTTAAAGAATACATTGAATAAAACCAATAAGGGCAGTCTTTCTCCCTAAGGTCAGCCAGAGAGAATATCCAACTATTACAGCTAGCTTGTATATGCTGCTGTGTTAAAACATACAGGCATTGATTTTTTTTGCTAGAGATTTCTGTTTCTTATCTACCTACCTTAACGTGAAGACATTTTGATGAACTTGAAAACACACAGATCCATTACAAACATTGTACTGCTGTTGACTTCTAAAAAGGTGGAAGATGCCAGAACATGATGTTTTGTTTTTTTTTTCCCCTCATTACTTTGCTTATTCCAAACTTGAGGCTTATCAGAGTAAATAGGTTTAAACTGCACTTGCTACCTGGAAGTAAAACACTTACAGAGGGCTTTGGTGTTATTGAATCTCATTGACAAGCAAAATACAGGAAAGCTGCAATACTTTCATGAGAATTTAGGTGTGAGTAAATATATCAGGAACAACAGGCAGAGACAGCAAGTGAATTAGAAACTCTTCTAAGTAAAGTAAAACTCAGCAAGGAAGAAAAACGCTTGCCCTTTTAGTATTGGTATGTAACACTCATTCTGTTTTCGTGGGAAGTAGGCTGCCCTACACAGACTGACAGCAAACAGACCATCACCTTCTGTCTCTACTCCACAGATACAGGGAAACCAGCACAAGCCTCCTCATCATCAGGTATCTGGGGAGGCAGCTAAAACCTTAGCTGCACAAAAAAGGGCCCGCTCCAAGTTTCCTTTCACAATGAAAGAGGTGTTCCCTTCCCTCACATACAAGCTCATCAGGATTTGGATACTTGTGCCTTCATTTAAATTCCATTTATGCCAAGTAATTTCTAAGTGTCCTAAAGGCACCTGCACACATACATTATTTTGTGCCTCTGCCACCAATTAATTTCAGTGTTCTCTAAATTTACAAATAGCTCCATCCCTCTGCCTCTTTAGATGTCTCTATCTGGTAGGTAAATGGGGAAAAAAGTTTGGAACACTGCTTCCAGGTCAAGTTATCTGGTGTCATCTGTAAATGTGAAAGTGTCAGTTTTGTCCTGACTGTTGTGTAGACTGACACCGCGTCTATGTGAGTTGTACAATACACATGTTAGAAGTTTGTCACAGTCACAATTTGATTTAGAAACCTAAATCAGTGTCTTGTATAACTATAGCTTGTGTAGGACAATCAGTTAAATTTTGCAGCATACAAAGTCTGCCTCAAATTGATTCTTTCAGTTCCATCAAGCAGTTGAATAAAAAGTCCTGTGTGCCTTAGACTCAAGCCAACACATATTGCTACTACAACACAGCAGGCATTGATACTTGTAGTTTGAAACCAAGATTGGTACACTATCAAGAAAGTTCAGGCTTGAATAAATGGCTCTGAAAAATATTGTATTTTTTGCCAACAGTAATCTAAGAAAACACAAAATTAACAAATTTAGAGTGTGGACAAGCCCTGTGGGAAAAGTATTACTCGCATTTGAGTGCACAAAACCTGCAACACAGAGAGATTATGAATTCTCCAAGATCACATGGGAATTCAGTAGCAGAGCTAGGAAAGGAATCCAGCTATTGTGTACTTCAGGATGTTTTAGACACAGTGTGATCCTTCATGTTTCCAAACTCATCCCCTGATCTATGTAGCTTGTAAGCAGAGAACTAAAATCAGCTTTGGTCTACTACCAGCTGTACACAAAAATAGTTAATTTTCAATGAAAGGGGATTATCTTTGGATATATTCAGGCAGGAGGTTTGTGTCACTTCAGAAAGCTTTAATTTAATCACTCTTTTTCATGGCTCAGCAATCTCACTGTTGCCTGAGAGCCAGACTATGCAAGCTGCTGAGTAAATGAATCTCTCTAGAATTCTGATAATTTTTTTTCTCTGAAAATAAACCATTCAGGCTGTTAGTTTGTTTACTTGACACAACACAGTAGGCCAGTTTACATCCTGTCTAGCTTTCCTCTCCTTTGAAAAAGGAAGGACTTAACTTCTACAGCTTGCAGAAGGAAGAAAAACTCCAGCAGTCTTACTTACATGAAGTGGGGGTATACATAAGCTTTGCATGTATTTCAGCTCACAGTATATCCAAACTAGCCAGATTTCTTCAGATCAATTTCAAGCATATCAAAATGACCATTTTGAAAATATCTTTTAAGGCCCTTTACAACAGGAGTAAGAGAATGGACTCAAACTCTTCGTTTGATTGGCCTAATATGCTGAATTACAATGGGACATACAAGTACCTCTACATAGAAGGCAACGTCTCCTATGTGGACTTCTATCTTCATCAGCCTTCAGTGGCAGCTGTCTTCATCATCTCTTACTTCCTGATCTTCTTGCTCTGTATGTCTGGCAATGGAGTGGTTTGCTTTATCGTGCTGAGGAGCAAGCACATGCGTACAGTCACAAACCTGTTCATCTTAAACCTGGCTGTCAGCGATTTACTGGTGGGGATCTTCTGCATGCCCACCACCCTCCTGGACAACATCATTGCAGGTAGGCTGATGTGCACCATGTGCCGGAAAGAGCTTGAGGAGGACTGGCCTGGGTTTCTGAGTGCTGTCCTCCCTAGGGCCCTGAGAGCCGGGTGTGAATTTCTGAGGGGGCTCTGTAGGCATTTCAAGTCACAGGAAGTCAGATGTGAGGAAGAAAAGCCTCTAACCCATCTACTGAATGTGGCTGCCCTTGCTGACTTCCACATCCCCCATATTTCAGAAGGGATTATCCCACTACCAGCTTAGACTTGCCAGATGCTATGAGCCAGATGCAGAGATCAACTGCAGTGGTTAGTTCCCTTTCTTGTCTTGAGATCTCATTTTAACAGGATGTTAGGCCACAAACATTTGCTTTGCTGTTTTTTGGAACATCAGAAACACACCCAAGACATTTGGCAAAGCATTTTACGTAACCCATGCCCCCCTAAGCACTGCTGTGGCCTGACAGAACAAAAGAAATGTGTTAGTTCTGGGGTGGAAATTTCGTCTTACACATGTAAGAACAGTGCTGCAGTGAGAGGGTGGCAGTTTCTGTTGTATATTTCCTTCCAGGATGGCCATTTGGGAGCCTGATTTGCAAGATGAGTGGGATGGTCCAAGGAATCTCTGTTTCTGCCTCTGTCTTCACCCTGGTTGCTATTGCCGTGGACAGGTAAGATGATGTAGAAACTGTAAACTGTTGCTTTCATTTCCCTGTGGCCAACTGACCATGCTGAAGCTGTTAAATGATCCATTCAACTGCCATATAGTAGATGTATTTTGCTCTGAAGGCTATTAAGCAACCCAAAATGTAGCCGGATCTAAAGAGCAGCCATAGCAATTTGCTCCTCCACGGGTACCTCTTAAAGATGGTACAGCTGGGCTACACCTGGCTGTCCAGAATCGCTTTGTTCCTTAGCTATCAGGCTAGATAGCAGAGGCACTGGTACCTGCTGTGGTTAAATGAAGTGGCAGAAGCAGCAGGCTGATACAGAGACAGATCAAAATAAGGAGATTTTAACAGCAAAAAAAGATTGTTTTCACCAGCAATTAAATGCAGCTCTTAAATGGGGCAACAAAATGCAACTCCACGCGTTTGTGCGGAGACGATTCCATGTATACTTCTTAAAAACATGGGATTTAGAAGGCGTGGGGATGCTTGCCTGTTTGATTAAGCATTCTCTAAATGGCTTCTCCACGTACTTCCCCGGGTGTCTCTGCTGCAGGTTTCGCTGCATCGTGTATCCGTTTAAGCAGAAGCTGACCATATCAACTGCAGTCTCCATCATAGCGGTCATCTGGACTCTGGCCATTGTGATCATGTGTCCTTCTGCAGTCATGCTGCAGGTACAAGAAGAGAAGCATTTCAGGGTGATCCTTGGCTATGGCAATGAAACCCGCCCTGTGTACTGGTGCCGGGAGCACTGGCCTGACCCAGGAATGAGAAAGATCTACACAACAGTTCTGTTTGCCAACATCTACTTGGCTCCCCTGTCGCTTATTGTTGTCATGTATGCCAGGATAAGCATCGCTCTCTCCAACACAGCAATGCATGTGGTGGGAAAGCGCAGCCAGAAGCAGCGGCACAGCGTGTCTAAGAAGAAACAGAAGGTCATCAAAATGCTCATTATTGTGGCTTTGCTTTTCACTCTGTCCTGGCTTCCCCTGTGGACTCTGATGATGCTCTCAGACTACGCCAACCTTTCAGATATCCAGTTGCAGACCATCAACATTTATATCTATCCTGTTGCTCACTGGCTGGCTTTTTTCAACAGCAGTGTCAACCCCATCATCTATGGTTTCTTCAATGAAAACTTTCGCCGGGGCTTTCAGGCAGCCTTTAAACTTCAGCTCTGCTCCAGGGAGATCATTCACAGGGAGGTCTATTTTCAACGAGGCCAAAGCAATGCCATTTTGCCAGCTGCCAACTACCAGGCATCCCGGAACCAAACTTGCCAAAATGTTAAGGAGAAGGAGAAGACAGTTAAGAAAGGAAATTGGGTGAATAACCAGCAGGATTTGATCATGGAGGATCTAGAAGTGCCCTGTGATGAAATGAAGTGAAACATGCCAGGGACTACCTAAATGATTTATGCTTAGCAGAGTTCATTTATTGTGTCTGAAACTCACGCTTTGCAAGCCCTTTCTGACAAAAATATCAGGATGTTTCTGTTTTGAAGAAGATAGGCAACTTGCATGATATCTGAAAGATTGAACTAAGTAGGAAACCAAATTCAGTCCTTTGTGTTACCAGCTTGAACCAGTGGCAACTCCCCAGCAGTCAGTAATGACTCACTGGTCTCAAACTGGGCTGTAGCAAAGTTGTGATTAATATGGGATTATCTTCTATTTATTGTAACATTAAAGAGAACTATGATTATTGAACTCAGATACAATTACTCTCGATACTGACAAAGAAGAGAACATTAACTCATTTTCTTTTGTGAATCTCTCAGAGCAGCTGAAAATGGGCTGCTTGAACAATATTTATGGTAATGTTTTAGCATCTAAGGCTAGTTGTTAATACCGACAATTTTCTTCTGATGTCAGACAATGAAAATGTAGCTGCTGTCTGTAGGATCCAGCTAGCCTGTGGAGCTGGAAAAAGGAGGGAATCCTGAGACTTTGTCAGGTCCCTAAGCATATGCTCCCTCCTGGGGACTGTTGTGGGTCAGGGCAGCTCCAAGCCAGTGTGGCTGAGGATGTCCTCCCCTCGCTGCCTTAAGAAAGAATTTTACCTGTAAACCAAAATACTTGCTAATGAGATTTATAGAAAGTCCTCCACTAAACATAAGCCTAATCCCATAAACTCGCTTCTTGATTTAACATAAACTTCTCTTTGTTCAGCAATTGATTCTTAGTCCAGCTCTTTTAGCTTCTCTCGTGAAGCATAAGCCTGTTCCTCCAAATTTTCAATCTGTTCTTGTAGAACTCTCCTTAACTGAAATATGTGAGAAACAGTCTGTGTATCTGAACCGAACGCACTGATTCCTGGATCTTCTTGTGGTTGTTCTCGTATTGCTTCTGCCAGGATATTTTTAACTACCCAAATGACAAATAGTAAATATAGTCACATTGTATTTATTCCCCTTTCTAGTTTCCCTCCCTGTTAATTCTGGCATATTAATTATTGTTTCAGCTGGAGAAATAAATAGGAGTGGAAACTTAACAAAGAAAGGATAAAAAATGGCTTTTGTGGTCCATTTTGGGGGAACTCAGTTCTATTTTGAAGGGGATATGTCACCTAAAAAGACTGCAGTTTCAATACCAGCAGGAGATAAACCTCCTTTAAGGCTCATTCAATCAGAGTTCAGCATGTACAGAGGAAGCATTTCACTGATGCTCCTGAAATCAGAAAGGAATGCAGGTTAATGCAAGGACCAGCCTGCACAGATCTTCTATAGGATCAGAGCATCACCATGCCTTATACTGTGGGGGTCTACCAGGGCCAAATATCAGATAAGGTCATTTCCCAGTGTAGTCCTTCAGGTAAATTGGACTAGCTTTCAGATGAAGACAGATTTGCACAGCTAAGGAAAACTGACAACTTTTCAAGCTGTGTCATCCCAGACTATGTTCCTTTAAACAAGGAAAGTGTCTAGGGAGTAATGGGAAGCAAAGCTGATGGAACAGCTTGGATTTTATAGATGGATTTTTTGATGTATTTTATGTAGGCTGGGATATTCAAAGGATCTAGTCAAATATGGATGGCTGATCCTGCTGTGCTTTGTTGAAAACCCCACTACAAAGGTTTGCCAACCTGGAACACCTGGGCAGGCCTGAGAAGTGGGCCCTCTTGAAGTCCAACAAGGCCAGTGCAAGGTCCTGCACCTGTGCTGGGGCAATTGCCAGTATCACTACAGACAGGCGAGTAAGTACAGTGAGAGCAGCCCTGCAGTAGAAGGCTCGAGGAGAGCAGCAGCTGCTGAATTGGATGTGAGCTGGCAACAGGTGCTTGCAGCCCAGAAAACCAGTTGTATCCTGGGCTGCATAAAGAGAAGTGTGGCTGCTATGCATCTGGCAGGGCAATATTTAATACACTTGTACTTGAGATAGACTCTTGTTGCAGCATTGTTGTTTTTTTTTTTTCCTCTCAAAAATCTTTTGTCAAAGGTGTGTTTTCCTGATGAAAACTGAGGATCAGAACCCCAAAGGTCCTGTTCAACCTGTATAATCTTGTTTCCCAATGATTCAGCATTTTTTTCAAGACTATTTTAAAGTGTAAATATATGCTCTTATTCATCCCAGTTCAGCAAAACCCTCCAAAAAAAAAAAAAAAACCAAAACACCAAACAAAAAAAGTACTCAAAATGAATGCAAGGAAGACAAAAAATTGCCTCAAAGCAGTTGAGGTGATTTTTTGAGAGAGCCTTAACATTTCAGTGCAGCACAAGAATGCTGAAGGAAAAGCCATGAGGTGGTTTGCCTTCACTAGATGTTGGCCTGTGCTAAATGCAGAAGTTAAGCTTGCAAAGGCAACTTCAAAATTTAAAAGTTCTGCTTATTAAAACATGGTTTTCAAGATGTTCTGTGAATGCTATCCCAAAACAAGAAACCCCCCTGTGACTGATCTGTAGCTCTCTATAGCACAAAATTAAAAAAAATTTCTAAAATGTTCTTTCAAAATGCAACGCTTCATTCTGAAAACACTGTGTGAGGAATTAATTAGCCTTTGTGGCAGGAACTGAAAGGACTCTGATAAAATGAAAACAAAATGTTACAGGCTGACAGAATTTCATGAAGTTTTTCAGTTTTATTAGTAGTACACTTGCTAGTTGGACACACAGCTTTCAACACTTCCCCATTTGCCCTACATAAAAGGCACATTCGTAACCCAATGTCAGTGAATACAGCTTATCCTCTGGATTCCTGACAGTCCTGGCCACAGCTAGCTAATTATTTCATGTACTTTTTTGTTTTTGTTTTTGTTTGTTTTTTTTTATGGTAATTCCAGTCACACTTTAATAAAAAGCCTGCATGTTTGGTTATGTGATTCACCACCACACAGCCTTTGAGATGTCACTGCACTTTCAATAGGTAGCTGAGAGTTTAACTGTAAGAACCCAAGGTCTACCAAACCGAGTTGTTTTCAAGAGAAACCCATATTTCCTCTGACTTCATGAGCACAAAAGAACTCCCAGTAGGACCAATTCACATTGTTCTAACGCCTGATCTGCCTTAACCCTCTCCAAGTATCTGCTTTACATCTATTCAAGTCATAAAGTTATTTAATGACTGATTTATTTCACAAAAACAGGAGCAGGCCGAGGTCTCTACTCAAGTTTCCACTGTTCGTGCTCAGGATGCTCACAGGCAGGCTTTGAGGACATACCTAAATGACTGTTTCAGCAGCACTGACTGATAAAAAAACCAGAATCCCTAGTACTTCATTAGATGCTTGTTTTAATATAGTATCTACACAAGCAACTTAATGCCTCTTGCTTGTCCTTGGGACCAGTAGTGTTCACGAGTTACAGTCTCCATCTCAGAGGACCAAAGACCTCAGAGCACAACAGATTCACTCATAATTTATCAACAAAAATTGAAATAAAAACTATAGGCCTTGCATTCTCAAACTAAATTAGAATCAAACATTCTTTGCCACAAGTGAGGTGATAAGTTCCCGGAGTCTCATCCTGTGTGGTCACATTACTCCTAAATGCTTTTAATTCCCACACATTAAGCATCCTGATTAGCTGATGCTAATCAGGATGTTGATTCATCTTCCTCTAGCTATACTAATTCCTAGAAATTCAGTGTAATGATAAGTTACACTGCTTGCTAAAAATCTTAATATAATAATAAAAAACCTCTGTGAGCAGTTGTTCTTATTCTAGCAAAGATCCTTAAAGGAACCTGCCTGTCCCCATAGCATTAGGTGACAAAACCCCAGAAAACCATTCTCCCAAAAAGGTAGTGGGGATTTGGGAAGTACAAATCACCTCAAATTAATCACACTGAAGTCTCATTTAAACACAGGTCCAGGCCCTTGCCTGAGTGATGCAGTGGTCGTATCTGGCTTCACTTACCTTGCTTGATTTCAGATCTTCCTCATGGCTACAGGCTGCTCTGGGAACCCTGGACTGCAACTGCCCCTATATGACACCAGCTCTGCTCTTCTCATTTGAGTGCTGTTGGGTTGTGCCTTTGCTTGGGAGGTTTCTGCACCACTGTCAGCCTTGGGTCCTGGCTTGCCTCCCATGTGGTGCAGCCTGCCCCTGGCTCCGCCCTGCATAACAAAAGGAAAACTAAACAATTACACAGAAACCATACTGAGAAGAGCATGCATTTCATAGTGCTTTCTGTCTAATGAACTAAGGAACAGTGGTATGAAGAATATCTCTTTAAACCTGTGACACTGGACACAGACTCTGAAACTGTATTCAAAACTTACTTATCAGTTGTTCATTCTGAGTGAAATACGCTATGATTTGAGATCACACAAAGGTCTGTCCAAGGACAAGTCTACAAAAACATCTTTACAAATTCCATTGATTGCGAAAAATATCCTCTTCATTATAGAAGTGAATTCGTCCTGAAATCATTTGAGAGCTTATAAGAGCAAGTAATAAAAAAGTATTTCACATAAGACAAGCTTTAGGACATGGTACAATATCCCTGCTCAAAGACTGAAATTGTCCAGAATCAGCAAGTCTTGAGTGTTGCACGGAAGATAGCCAAACGAAATGTGAAAATACAAAATGTGACCACTCTATGTAACAAATTTGCAAAAATAGATCTGGTAGTTTTGACAGGCTAAACTAGAGAACAGTGAAAATGTAGTATCAGTGATGGTGTTGAAAAAAAGAAAGGTGAATATTAACAGTTGGGAATATTATCAGGACTGTCATTCTACTGTCAGCACTGGGATGATTTGAGTTTGGCCTTGCAATTTCAGAAAGCTGAGAATAGACTCAAAAGCACTCTGATAGCAACAGGGAGGAGAAGAGGCTTGGAGAGTATCACTGTAAGCTAAGTCATGAAAATCATGGAAAATCGTTGACTTCATCAAAGGCTTCTTCTTTCTAAGAATAATAAGAGGGCAGAGGGATGAAGGACAAAATACAGCATTCTCCCAATATTTGAGGATTCCTGTAGAGGAAATAGTAAACAATTACATGGAGGGTACATAAAGATTGCAATATACTTAAATATGGAACATACTTAAATATGAACAGCTTAAACTTTAAGCATGGTTCAGTTCTGGATCTAACTGCTTAAAAAAAAAAAATCTGTAAATCTATTATTGAATCACCCCTGCCTCCCCGGCCCCTAAAAATCTCACAACCACCCCCAGCTCTAAACAGATATGTTACCACTATTTCACAGAGAGGCAATAGTTTAAACTAAAAGGACATTATCAGTTTCCAAGGTCAGTGGAAACCCTGTCAGGACTTTTTTTTAAGAACAGAGGCTATAGGAAGGGAGCAGCTGAGCTACATTTCTGCCTATGTGCACAGATATGTACCACAAGAAGCAGAAAGTTGAGGCCAGTCTAAATGTCTGTATACACACTCTTAGAGCCTGTGGCTAAGACAGATGTGGCTGCGACAAGGGATGCCGCAGGTACTGGAACTGCAAAAGAGAAAACTAAGCAAGCCTGAACTGTACTTGCCAGACCAAATCTCACAGATTCTTCATAGTCCATTAGCAATATGAAAATAAAGTTACTTTCTGCCTTAGGCTTTGAATCTGCAGATCATATGCAATAGCATATCACTGTAGAATATTGTACCATCTTTCAGGAATGTGAAGGATTTCCTGCTAGAGCACAGACTTTACCTAGAAAACTGCCCCAGTCAAACAGAATGGAGAAGAAATCTCTTTGCATCTGGCCCTGGGACTGACAGGTTCTGGGTCCCACAAAACAAGAATTCTTAACTTTACCGCCACAAAACCTGCTGGAGATATCCATGCCCATGACAGCTCACCCAAACGGTGTTTTTCCAAGTGATAAGAATGATTAGGTGCTTTGTTCCTTGGGCATTGAGACTGTTGGCAAGCTTCAGAAGTGTGGAGGCAGCCTAGCCATACATCAGTTTTGAAAATCTTGGCATGAATTCACAACTGCTGCCCTCTGTGGGAACAGAAATCCAGTGTCACTGTCACTGAAGGCAGAGGAGTCACATTGCTGTGTCACTTCTGCACTGGCAGGATTGGCAGACTGCAAATCTATAACCAATGACAGTATCCCTCCTCCTGTTCTTGCCCTTTTCAGTAAGAGCAAAATGGTTCTGTGTCATTGTATTTCCTGCAGCTTTCACCTGCCTGTGGTAATGAGAGAGACAGCATGGGACTTTTCTCCAAATCATGTGTTTGTAAGAGTCTTCTGATGCAGAGAGTTTCTTCATTTCAGCATTCCTCCAGCAGACAACTCATATAATGAGTTCCCAGTTCACCAATGCTTGAAACCACAGTTATGGTAAGAAGCAACTGATTTTCCAGTTCAGATCTTCTCTGCTTTACTGTGACTCTGCTGCTATCCTTACATACAGCTGACTGAGATGTTAAACTGTTTGTGAACTGTTCCTTGGAAAAGGAACTGATACTAAAAAGGTACTAAGGAACCCCACATGCTGCTGTAGGGTCCTAGCAAGGCATGCAGGTGCTCAGTCCCACTGGTATTTTCCAAAGATGAGGAGATTCATGGTGTGAGAATAAAAACGCTGGTCCAACATCTTCCATGTTTTGAATGCTAGTTATAGCTTGGACATATTCCTATGCGATCTGATCTAGGTGAATCTGCTTCTGCAGGGGGGCTGGACTAGATGATCTCTAAAGGCCCCTTCCAACCCTTTCCATCCTATGATTCTATGAAATGTATGTCTCTAGCCTCCTGATTTCTCAGCACAGTAAATGTTAGAGACTTGGCATCAGGCAAGCTTCACTTTCCAGGGAATGAACCAATATGTCTTTTATACCAGCTTGGACTAAACACTCTATACATTCTGGTGTTACATATTGTATAGCACTCTGGCCTGAATTGGCAACAGTAGCTGACAACCAGAAAAAACTGCCTGAAAACTATAAAAACTATTTGCTCCACCATGAGCAAGCAGCTTTCTTAGTGCTGAGTTTCAAATATGACCATACACATGTTTTCTCAGAGAGGAGAGAATTAAAAAAGGAAGAAATAGGAAGAAAAATTTCCTCCAGCCATGCTCTCTCTTCACAGTTTTATAAAGACATTTTTGAAAGCCAGGGAGCATATGTGGTTTAACCACACTGTAAACTTCTTGTGCTGTGGTTTAATAAATGCTTTCAGTTTGCAAATACTGAGCTTTCCAATAGCTGTCATGGTCCAAAGATAGACTCGTTTGCTGTTCTGGGGATTGCAGCAACAGCAACCATCTCTCAAAAGTACCAATTAATTTGTGTGTCACCAAACACCCAGTGGCATGAGACACATACCTCTCTCTGTAGCGCCTTGAAATAATTCACGTTTGCTGCCAGTTGTCCTGAGCTTTGATATAATCAAGAGGTCCTGTGCAACCCTACTTGCCCCTCCTCACCACACACACGCCACACACTCCTGCCCTCCAAATATGCTGTGGCAAGGGTCAGCAGAAGTGGAGTAGGGAATTCAGCCTGTGTTTTCTCACTCCCAAACATGGGCCTTGCAGACTTTCAGACAGGGACTGTCATAGTCAGGACAGCTCCTTGCAAGATTTGGAAGACACCTTCTGAAAAGAGACAAAAAGCCTCAAGATAATTATTTTTTTTTTCTCTAATCTCTTAGACAATGCTTATGGGTGTTAAAAAATGGTAACTTCTATCAATCATTCTTAGCTATTTGATTAACAAGAAATCAAGTCTTCAGCCTAATGTGACAGACTAGCAGATGCCACATAGACATGATTCTCTAATCTCTACTTTGTTGTACTCAGCAGCTTGCTTTTTGCCATGGAGGAAATAATGAATGCTTCACCTCCCTGGATACGTTCCTCTGAAGCTGTCAGCACCCTGTCTCCATAAATGGAAGGAAAACATCTGTCCTTGTAGCTTGGCCAAGGGTTCAGACTGCATTTCTGGCCCTTTATTTTAGTCCTTGTCCCCAACTGTTTCATGCAGCAATAAAAATACTCTTACCCTTTCTCTGGACCTCCCACTAACAGTCAAGACAGGTAGTAAGGGGTACTGGTCAAACATGGCACAAAGGCAGTACTTCCTGCTTTCTTTAGCCTATGAGGTACAGTGGTATAGAGTGATGGTAGGACTCTCCGATAGAATGTCTTTCATTTCGTTTACCAAAGGGCCTGCAGGAGCACCAGACATCAGTGGACACCACAGATGGCAAATTATACTCTTTGCCACATTTTTAAACTACTTTCTACGTTTAAAAATAGCCTTCAAAGCAAACCATGTATGTAGTTCTCAAACAATTCCTGCAGAAAAAGGGAAAAACAGATACAAGCCCTGTCACTGAAGGTAGCCAGATAATACTTGTGAGAGCAGCAATGATAAAATTACAAAGACAAGATATGGTACTGCTAATTGTGGTAAAGACAGTTTGAATTTACACTGTTACAGCAGAAATCCTGCGCTTTATGAGAAATTTTAAGTTTCTCTCTTACAATCAGTACATGTTCTCTATACATTTTCAAAACCTAATACATTCTCTGGTTTTTTTTGTTTGTTTGTTTGTTTGTTTGTTTTTGGGTGGTTGGTATGGTTGTAAGGATAATGTCGTTCTCATGATAAAACCAGCTCTTAGAAAACACTATCCCCTTTTGTCAAATGAAGACCAGTGTTACGACAGCTTTCCTATCAGCTTTGTCAAGATTCATCTATATGCTGGACCAACATCTTCTCTGGAGGACAGATTACAGTCTACCATCCCATCTCCAGAAACATCTATGTGAGATAACGTCTGTGTATGTAGGTAGTTCCTTTAACACTGGAGGAATCTGGAACAGTTACATTTACACACTGATCATTGCATCTGGGCACAGAAGAAGAGCAAATAGCTTCTTTGACCTGGCTAAGAACCCCTCACGTCAAGTCTCTGGAAGAGTGCTGATGATAAGCTCTGTGGTGCTTTGGCTCGACAAGTGCTGCCTGAGCACTTCCAGCTGGCTTGAAGTCATCTGTCACTGCAACAATTTATTTTTTATATATATATATATTTATATTAGAAAAAATATATATATCCTTGAATTGGTCTGTTCCATGGGTGTGTTACTGATCTGCTGATCTTAATAGTATTTGCAAAGAACAATCTTGGGAGGGTCTTTTGCCATTTTCCCACTTGTCCCTCTATAAAACTTTAAAACACCAGTTAGAAAAAAACCCCAGCTATTGATACTTTCAAAATAATCTGAACAATCATCAGAAAGCTGTGAAAAGATTTGGAGCAAAACTGATATTTGGTGACTGACTTGTAAATCAGGAAACCTCTCCAACGAGTTAATTTTGTTTCATCTAATAATATTTGACTAGTCTTCTTGTAGGCTATGCGGATATTGCAATACTTAGGTCTCACAGGCAGACTATATCTGTCAGCACTATCTGCTCAAAACAGAATTATGGCCTTTTCAAATTGCCCATAATTTGGTTTTCTCAGAGAGAAATTAAGAAATTGCTCATGGCAGTTTGGACATTAAGCTGTCACAAAGGAAAGTAAAGGATAAATATGCAAGTAATAGCCTTTACAATCTGCTGGGGTGAACTGAGAAGGTTAAATTATCTGCACTACAAACAGAGGAGAAGACTGTCAAGAGGTGTATAAAAGCACCAGTTTGACAAACTGATCTTTTTTTGGTGACTTTTCAAATCAAACTGTTAAGCAGACAAGCCTATTTTATATATATATATATGTCACTCTGTTGCAACAACACTCTGTTGATCTAGAACAATAAGAATATTCACACAAATGATGTGTTTAAAGCACATTTCCAGATAACACACAGAGACAGTACAGAGGCACAAACACAGGCTTATGTTTCAGGCTGTCAATAGCTGCAAGAAGTACACAGCTCTCCAGGTGAAGTGGCATTTGCACTGACAGCGGTGCAGCTTGTCTCCTGGTGAGAAAGTATTAAGCTAAATGAGCAAACAGAGCATTTACATTTCAGTGGCCTTAAATATCATGCTTGTAAAGAAAAAATTCCAGGCCAGAAGGGCATCATTTTACTACTCTCCAAAAGAACCACTGCCAGAGTTGTGAACAGTCATGCCTCTTCAGCTGACTAAACGGGTTCAGGATGCAACTAATCAAATTAGACTGTGGCCCTTATCTGCCTTGTGAAATAAAAGGTTATATTCATCTAATAAAGTTTTGTCAGCAGAACAGCATATAAGACCATAATTACAAATGAGTGCGTGGTGTAAAGCTGTAGCATCCATCACTTCTGACAAAGCTGCAGTTTATCTGGAGGAAGATAATTACTGCACAGCAGGACAGTTCTATTTTGGAAGCAGTAAGCTTAATATTTTTATACATTTAAACTGTGTAGGAATACACAATTAAAATCAATTGCATATTTGACTGTATCTGTAGTCATGAAGTAGATACATATCAATATGAAGGTGGCAAAAGGGGCTTTGCCCGTTAGGAGGCTTTTAAAAGCTTCAAATGGTTTGTGAAGGTTGGTTTAAAAAAATGCCTTTGGCTGTGAGCTTTGCATACAAAGATTTAACTCTTCCTTCTCAACTGAAAAGCTTTGCTAATTTCTGGGAGAAAAACCCTTAAATCTTTACAACCATAAAGATATCTGAAGATAATGCACTTCATAAGATTCCCACCAGGACAGATTTTTAAGTGGTACTGGCTCTCTCTCAAATGCCTCAAGTCAGAGCATAGAGAGAAGGTTTTGGTCTAGAAAAATCCCAACATAGGCTCTAACAGCAGCCGCTGCCCAGACGCTCTCGAGACAGAAAACATGGCTCTTGCTTACCAACGCCCTAAGACATATAGCAAGAGTAATACCTTACCTAAGGTCAGCAGCAGCCTAACCATTGAAGAATTTCTACTATTCCCGACAACTGATTCCACAGTACTGCAAGGACTACAATGAAAATGACATTTATCATGACATTGTTTAGGTTTCTCATGTTTGTTAGACATTACTTTCCCTGATTTAGTCTTTTTTTAGATATATACTTCAGCAACTACCAGACAATTGGGTAACAAAGTGCCCTAGCATTTCCAGCCCTCCACAAACTCAATGAAATAGCTTAAGCCAGATGTGAGATAATCATGCATTCAAGTCAAAGTGCCTTGATATATTAATTACCAATTAACCACAAAATGCAGTACATTTCACTGCTTTGCAGGCTTAATTGCACATGTTGAGCCTCTAATAGTTGAGCCTTCCCGCTGCCTCACCTGAGGCTTTGGAAGAGGTCTTTATCTACCTCAAATATGCCTCTTCTTTGTATTACTTAACAAAACCAAAGATATTTCTATGACAAAAACTGCAACACTCATTTCCTCTGTATTTACAGTTGCCATCAAGCTCTAAAACTAGTTCTTAAGTCAGCTTTCACCAGCACACTCATCATCAATCTGAGCCTTGGGCAACGAGCTGTGCAGGCAGGAGCTGGTGTTGTACCCATTGCAGTGCTGGGAAGCAGCACAACACTAGCAACAGGCTGTCGGGACAGCAGAGAGAGGGAACAATACAATTTCTGGGAGTGCTGAGGCTGCCCAACATGACAGGCAAACAACTGGGTACCATGACACATCAGGAGTGCAGAGAGACTGAAGGAAGACTGTGCAAGGCACCTCACCCTTCTTCAGTGAAAGGAAGCTTGTCTCCACACTTCATTACACCACACAAATTCCTGCTGGGAATGAGTCTTGTGTCCCTAGGATGCAAGAAGTCTTTTGTCTCTGCCAGAGCCACTTTGATGATGTGCATGTGAACATACCTCTGAGGCTCACGCATCCTGTCCTGCTGTTGCAGAAGCTACACAATAGCATGGAAAGTTCAGCCCTCCTCTCCCCACTACCCTCAATTTTTGCTCTGCTTTTTTTTTTCCACTATTCAGTAGGTCCTGCTGCAGTGCACCCCCTAGTTAACAAACTTGTCATGCAGATGGGTAGGCAAATGAGAAGGTAAATACAGATATAAAAAAAGGGAAGAAAATCCATTAATGAGAAACATGCTGAGCATGTTAACAGTGCAAAATAGAAAACCAAGCAGATATTATTATTCAGAACTGCACACTATGATACCAGTGTAAATTTAACAGCTCATGAGAAGTTAATACTCCTTCTAAAATATTGAATAAATGGTATAGATTTTTTCACAAAGATTGTTTTGCAGCTAAGGATCACAGTCCTCATCCCAAAAGCTATGCTTAGTTCTTGACAGAAGTCAATGGGAATTGATCCTGAATGCTGAAATCATGAGCCAAGCCAGGGGCATCACTAAAACCTGAGAGCAAGTCTCCTCCCTATAAAGACATATAGAAAAACATTAAACTCTGCATTGCTTTTTACTCACTGCTTACTTTTGACAGTCCAGACCCACTGGAACCCCTGGTACTTCATATTTAAACTACTGAAATAGTAATGGCACCAAGCAATACTGTTGTATGGACAACACTCTTGGATGAGCAGTTGAATCTAAAGCATAGCAATTGGTTTAGTAAGGAGCAAAACCAGCTCCACTAAGTGTTTCATGGCACAGGACATCAATGTGGCATGTTTAAGCTTCCCTGCATTCTCCAGAGAGAGGTTATCTGACTGTTTTGGGGAGGTTGCCTATGGTTAACTTCAGTAACGTTTACAACCTCTCCTCTTCAGCAAGTGGAACTAGCCACTGCCAGACAGAGAGTATGGGGCTGAAAGGGTCATCATGAGCTCAGGCGTGAGACCTGACTGCAGACAGATCCTTTACTGTCTCTCCAGACACACATGCATTTTGCATAGCACTGTGGCCTGTGCAGTCAAAGGGGAGCCCAAACACCCTGTCCCATGAGCACAAACCTTGAGGGTTCAGAACCCATCTGACTCTATCCATTCCTGGTGTTCTCATCCTCCCCAACTTATCTTTTATTCTTACTTTGTCTGTAAATTCCTGTGCTTTTCATTTGCCAAAATTTCCAATGAAGCCTGTAGGCAATCAACAAAACCTTACTAATACAAAAATTACTCTGTAGCAGATATTACTAAAGACAGAAATATGAGAGTGTAATCCTCATACATTTGAATGCACACAAGCTACATAATGGTCAAATGCAAAGACAGTGCATCCACAAGTAAGTCAGAACACTTCAAAATTCCTTAGTTTGTGGTCCTGTGCTGGTGGTGCCTTTCCCCTAAGGTCAAATCAAACCTACTGACAAGACACTGTCTTTCCTTAGTTACTTTTCATGAAGAGTGCACAATGATCTCACAAACCTCTGAGTATCCACAGACCACAGCCTCCGAGTCAATGCTGTGCACTTTAAATACTTTGCAGTACAAAGTGCATTTGAAATCTCAAAAGTCGTTTAGAGTCACACTGTGAAAAAGCAGAAATAATGACCATCTCAGTTTTACTGATGCAGAACTCAAGTGCTGAATACTAATGTGGACACACTGATATCCTTGCCAGAACAAGAGTAAAAGCTACACCAACACCTGACTTCTGTGACAAACCTTTCTCAGCAGGACAGGGAAAAGGAGAAGGGGCAGGAGAGCAGAAAGACTATTTCAGGGTAAAAAGGTATAAAGTAGCCATTATCACCCCTGCAGTCCCTGTCAGACCCTATGGTTTCTCATTATCACAGCAGGAGCATCACAGAGGAGTCTTGTGCTATGCAGGCTCACAGAAAGCAAGACAGGACTCAACATCATGTGTGTCTCTGCATAAGGCCAGCTCAGCCTAACACTACCCCAGAACCTTCTCCCAGCATGAGAGGTAATGCAAAGCTGACATGCCTTGACACCAGCAATGTCATTTTGAGTTTAGGACTTGTCTCATGTAAGCGACAGGTTTCAAGCCCATATGTCTGAAGAAAGCTGAATATTTATCCTGCTTGACAGCTCAGAAAAGCTTGACTTGCCTCAGTCCCATTTCCAGTGACATTCATAGCATGTGAGACATGTTCCTAGGTGATAACTGCCTGACCCTCACAAAGTGGGCAATGATGGACAGGCAATGATGGACACAGCTTGTTTCAGCTCTCAGCCTTCCTGGCTGCCTGCTTCAGCCTGGGACAGTGATTCACACACTTATCCCATTTTGTTTGTTTGAACTGCAGGATCCTCAGTACAGGGGCTGTTTTCAAGCTGACAAACATGTGGTGCCTACACAATGCCTCTCAAATGTAAGAATATGTAGAGACCATGGATCTCAGTTGGAGTTTTTGCCTCAGCTGGAGGCATAATCACCCTCCCACAGCCTAAGAAGCAGTTTCAGCAACTCAGCTAGGGCATTGTGAAGTGGCTGAGCTGCAGGTGTTCCTGTAATGACAGTCAGGGCCAAGCAGCAAGAGTCATCTCTTCTGTGGCATCTTCACAAACATTTCAGGCAAAATCATTGGCAAAGAATAAGCAAGGACATAAATCAGCACAGTTGTAATATACCTCCTTCCTTACTCTGCAAATCAAATATGTATTTTGTACACTTTTTTCTTACTTTCCTACAAATGATGTAAATATTTATCTCCCTAGTAAGAGGACCTAAAGAAAACCTACTTTGAATAATGAGATTTTCACTGGCTTCAAATGTGTGCTCAACGGCCCAAAGGTTCAGATGTTTGCAAGGTGCTAATTATTTGCTACTTTGACATCAAGCATTTAAAAGAAAGGTGATTGTATGCAATGTATTTTTCAAACTGACTGATAAGATACTGTATTATCTGAATGACACTCTACATCAGACCTTAAGGTAACAGCTTAAGAAGAAAAACACATTAGTGGGCATGAGTCTCAGACAAGTTAATGAGAGCTAGCTCTATTCAAAGAATCTGCTTCTAACAGCAAATTACTGAGTATATAAATCTCACTCTGGGCAAGAGTGGCTGAGAGAATGCTAAGAAGGGAGGCAGGGGAAGGAATTTTCCAGAGTTTCATGGCAGTAATGACCTCCAAAAGTAGAGTTACTGCAGCATTTGTTCAACTTCTGACACAGTACCCAGGAAAAGTTTACCCTGAACTCGTCTAAAGACTGCCTTCAAGATTTCAATGCTTAAGTCATCAATTTTCCTTCAAAAGAAAATGGAAACATCCTACTACCCTCCCAACAGATCATAGATTGCAGGGTTCAACATATGATGTCATGGTGTTTCGTAGATTGCTGACCTACACTCAGGCCTGCTATTCCACCCTATCTGAGGTTATGATGGCTCCCCTGTCCTCCAGAATAATGGCAGGAAGGGTTTCTGCTTAAGCCTCAGACTTATGTAGACATCTATGGCAAAGGTTATGGAAAACTCTTCTCCCTTCTGACACAAAGACCCATGCATGTATAGTCTCTGCAGCTCACTGGCCAAAAGCAGTGTGAAGGCCAAAGAGAAAGGAAATACACCTGGAATTTATGAGCAAGTTTGAAAGTACAAAAAAGAGGCATCACAACCTGTAGAAAAGACTGTTATAAGGTGCACCTAACTACATTTATTATCCTGCACTTCAGCCACCAGCTTTCATTTGGCCCTGCCTAACCAGCATGTGCTGCATGGACTGCTCTTCTCTTTTTTGTTGGAAACACACGGAATTTAAAAAAAATCAGAGGAGGTGCCACAGGCACAGTCAGCCCCTAATAACTCCATATAGTTTCCCTTTAGCTTTATGTGCCTTAACTGTGCCTACTGACATAAATGAAGCTCATTTTCTGTATCATTTTTGATCCACTGAATATTTCCCCTAACACCTAATTTTTATTTTTATTTTTTACTGTCCTTTTTGCAGTACATGTGGCCAGATCAGCTTCTCTGCACACCATTAAAATCCTGCTTTAATATGCATGTGTCCATTTTTCTGCCAGCTTTCTGACAGCGCAAGCACCGCATGACCCAACTGGGCCATAGGATTAATAATTTCCTGCTCACTGAATTATTTGATAGCTTAGGAGCCACTGCACAGCAGTAGCAGATGCACACTAGCTGAAGCATCCAGAGACAAAGTGCCTGTAGTCTTTTTCTTTAGAGGATACTATTATCCTTCTTGCAGCTTAGAGCGTATCCAATGACTTATAACTGTGACCGCTCATCACAGCTGTCTACTAGACCACAGAACATTTGCTCAGATATCTAGCACGACAGCTGTGTTGACATTGAGTATCTGCAATATTAGCTAGGTTTGCCCAACATCAGACAAAAGCCACAGCAAGAACAGGTCTATTTTCTCACCCTGATCAGCTTCTGCTTTCCGTAGGAACAAGGCACACTGTATGTATTCCTTTTACCCAAAGTGAACAAAAGTCATATTTTGCATGGCTGTTTTCATATCATTTGATCTTCTTCTCTCCATACTTTGCTTTCTCCCTCAGATTTTTAGCATCTTTTTTTGCTGTAAAGACATTGTCTGCTGGCATTTATTTTTGACACAGGCACCATTAGATTTCTGTGCTTACAGGCATATACACCATCATTAAGAAACTTACAAATGGTTTGATGAAAGTGAACTAAGTCTTCAAAGTGGTATCTTGAAAGATGTTCTGATAAGAAGTGTTAGTTCTCAAAATGCAGATCATCAGGTGTTTTTTTGCTAACCTCAGCTGACACAGTAATTGCTACACCATCTCCTGTGCTCATTCCTTAAATCTATGTCTAAGATATCTAAATCCTCAGATGCAAAAAGAGAGAAGCCACATCTATGTCACTGCTCAGCCTAAGGCTGGCTCAGTGGCAGACTGGCACAGTACATCAGATAGCTCTGCTCTGATCCCTTCCTCCTGGTCAAAGGTCTCTGTTTCTGAAACCACAAGTATTATGGACAAGCCCAGGATTACAGAGTTCAGCAACAAAGGACTCATTTGTCAGTCCAGGCTGGGGATAAGCAGCACACACCTAAAACAGAGCTGTGATATATCTTGCTACGCTTCCTGGGTTAGAACCAAGACTGCCCAGAGGCCTGATATAATCTCCAACTGGGACAATAAAGGAATGGTTGCAGGCCAGTACAGTTAACGACTGACTCAGTTAAATCACATTAAAGTCTCTTCTGGGACAGTGAAAGCAACATTCTAAGCATGAGAGGACATATATTTTTCCTTCCCTGTTTGTCAAGGATAAGACAACTGGGATTTACTTTTTTTCACATGTAACTAGACAGAATAAGCTTTCCTCTGTCATCTTTAGAATCATATAATGATTTGGCTTGGAAAGCACCTTAAAGATCTGGTTTCATTCTCCACATCTACTCCTTTCCCCATATTGTTGAATCCCATTAAGATGGTGAGAGTTAAAAGCAAATATCACAGTACTTGGGGAAAATGCTAACTTCGTTTTTTCTTTTGTGTAATAAAGCACTGCTATTACCACACTTTTTTTAGAGTTTCAAGGCTTCTTTAAAGCAGACTGCCTCATATGAAGACTGAGCATGATAATAGGAAATCCCAAAATATCCAATTGACTGGCAAAGGAAACCACATTTTCTCCTCTTTTCCCAGGCTAGGAAGATTTAAAGAGGAGATTTTTTTCACTCCATTCCTCATAGAATTTTACTAGGAACTTTTTCTCTGGCAGAATTACAAACAGGAAAAGATCCAGGCTCTTTCTAGGGCATCGTGTTCTGCTTAAGAGTCCATCAGTGCCCCTGGTTCACAATTAACAACTCCTCTGCTAAGCCATCATTTGCTAGAAGCTGAAGTTCAATTTCATTGTCTGACTCTTGGGTTTCCTGTAAATTCCCCAAAATCTTATGAGTTTGGGTTCTGTGGCTGGAGACTGCAAGTTGGAAGTGCATTTGGAAGAGGATCTGAATGCTGAGAAAGTTGCACAAATCCCTTGTTGTGTAGCAGAGATCTTTTACCCAACAGTCAACCCTTTTTCCCTATCTCCTTTAACACAGAACAACCTGACATTGGCATCTCATGTGGATGCTGAAGATTTCCATATAGGAGAGAGAATTTTCTTTGTTTCACACTGGTTTGATTTTCCTCTAAAAATAGCAAAATTTAGGATTGCAGCTCCTCATTTCTTCTTTACATCAAACCTAGTTCTGACCCCAAGTGTGACTCTAGAATTTAATCCAAATGAGAATAGTGCCAGAAACCTCACAGTAAAGCTAGCAAAAAGGGAGCCTGTAGCTTGAAAGCTCTATGACTACAGAAAAAATGTTCCTGTTTAGGAACAGCATACCTCACCAACAACCTTGCTGCACATCCATCATGATGACTAACACGTACTCAACAAAAAACATAAGAATAATAATTTTGTGCTACTTTCTCAAGCTTTTGTCTCAGCTTTGCAAAAAGTAGTAACTGTACAGTCCTTGCTTTCCAGAACGCCAGGCATGGTTACCTGGAAAACCTACCCCAGTCTCAGTATGTGACAATTACAGCTGCAGCAAGGCTGACCACGAGGCATTAGGCTCTACTAGTAAGAACCCTCATCTGATTGCTGCAATTTGAGTGAGATATAGCTATAAATGGAGAGCTTGAAATATCCCTTAGAAATTTCTATAATCATACCTTTAAAATAAGAAGGCAGCTCAAAATTGCAACTACTTCAATTACAGCTCGGTAACTGCAGAAGCCCATGTCCCAGTCCTGGAAGACTCACATACATGCACATAAATAACAGTCATATAGACCTTGCTTTCAGAACTCCTAGCCCAAAGCCTTGACTTTCCTGCTCATAGCTGTAGGAAAATCTGACATAATATTAATAAATAACCTTTGCTGAGAGCAGTCATCGCTGCAGTACTTTAGGCTTTGCAAGATTTTGTAGTGAACAGCCCCAAATTACTATCCTAAATCTAAATTTCTACCAAGTTTAGCAACATACATGTACACCATGACTTGTCATGAATTACATAACACTACAAATAAGCATTCATTTTAGTGATGTAGACTTTGTAAGTAGTACCAGAATAAAGAGCTTCAACTTGTTAGGACTTGCAGCCACCTACTGCAATTCTAAAACAAGATCCAGTNAAGCATTCATTTTAGTGATGTAGAAACAATTACTACAGAGAAAGGGTTTTACCTCAACATTTGGGTTAATTTAATTTTGTTTTCCCCATTATTTTAATGTTACTTCAACCAGTTAAGTACAACAAACCAAGAAGCAGCAGCTATTGTGTCCAGAAAAACATTTCTTACCATACTACTGGAGAGATANAGAGACCTTTAAAGATCATCTAGAGATCCTCAGTGATGGCAGGGCCCAGAGTCCCTCCCTGCACTAGAGGCATTACAAGATGTACCAGCAAAGAGAGATCTTTGCTTGTTGGTTTTACAAAATCTACCTTTACGTCAAGTTTTCTGGAGAGACTGGAGATAGAGGGAGAGGTCAAATTTTGCTGTGAACCAGAGATTTTTTGTGAGGCCCAGCCTTTACTTAAGTGTTATAGTCCTTGCAAACAAACCTCACAATCCCACTTTCCTTTGTCCTCCTCAGCAGACTAAGTGAGCACAAATACACCAAACCCCAATATGAATATTTTTTCCCATCATTAATGAGAGTCATTGCTGAGAACAAATTATTTATCAGAGCCCTGAAGGTTCCTAAGATGAAGCAAAGAAGACAAACTGTTATTCCCAAAACTTCATCCATGGCAATAATCATTCACGAGTTTTAATAGTTACTGTATCAGCATCTGTCAGGTCTTTAAAATGCTGTGTAGTTAGAACTCATCTTTTCTTTCCTTACCATATTCTAACGCTAACCCTTCTGAAAAAAATGGCAATTAATCTAGTATTATCAGAGATATCTGTTCCTTTTGCTGCCATAATTGATATATTAAGAAATAACTGTGCTCTTTAGGTCTCCTTATCTGTACCTTGACTTTACTAGATTTCATCTTACCCACCTAAGGCATAATATTTTCAGTGATAGGCAACAATCATCCATTGCCCCATAAGCCCACCCCAAACTCCAAAACTTTTTTGGCTTGCCACAATGCTTCTAATTCACAATTTGACAATGTGTTAGTAGCTAAAGCAAAATTAGTCCTTCCTCCAGATTCTGTATCAGCTCTAGTTCACATTTTCCCAGCTTTAACAAGGACCACAGAGAAGTGATGAGTTGATACTCTGAAACAAATCAGTCTTCAGCATTACAACAAGCCCTCACCTTGGTCCTGGGAGTCTTACATCCTTGCAAGAAACACTGCTTCCTCTCTAGTCTGTTGAATGTTGGTGGATATTTTTATGTGGTTAAACAGAGTATGCTTGCAATAGTCTTTCAACTGAATTTTTTCCTTAAGTTTAAGTGGAACTTTGTGTATTCCAGCTTTTGTCCATTACCCGTTGTCTTGTTACTGGACATTACAGAAAATAATGCTGCCCCATCCTCTTGACATTTACCTTTCAAAAACTTTTTAAGTATTAATGAGGTACCCCCTCAGTCTCCTCTTCTTCAGGCTGAACAGTCCCAGATCCCACAGCCTTTCCTCATAAGAAAGATGCTCCAGGCCCCTGATCATCTTGGTGGCCCTGCGCTGGACTCTCTAGAAGTTCCCTGTCCTTCTTGAGCTGGACAGCTGGTGATATTTGTCAAAGACCACTTGAAAAGAAGATAAGGACATATTAACAAAGACTCTTTACAGTAAATCATACCACATCACAAGACTGCACAATGAATTCAGGTTTGCCTGAGAACAGAAAAAAACCCCAAATTTTGAATATGAGAATAACAGTAGTTGTCTAATAGTTAGCAATACCATGTTCCATGTAACAAAGGACCATCATCAGCTTTAAGTTCTGAGGGTCTTCTGAACCCCCTAATGACAGAGAAGGCTCATTCACAGCTTACAGTCCCTGGCAAAACCGACAAAGCTACTCACCTTGGGGAAGAAAATAAAGATAACTTAATTCACCACCAACCAAATATATGACAAACAGAATTACCCAACCAAAAACCAATACAGAGTAGGGCACATGATGAAGAGCACAACCAGCCCCTTTTAAGATTTTTTTTCCACTCAGTCCTCCCCTCTTTCTGGGCTCACCTGATCCTGGTGCCTATACATCCTGTCCTCCTACCATGAGGGGTGCAGTGGGGCAAGGAATGAGGAGTCCAGTCAGTCCTTTCCCAATGGCTCCTGCCTCTTTTTTTGCCTCTGAGGAGGAAGACTCCTCGCTGCTGCTCCCTGCTCCAGCTCAGGTCCTTCACACACTTGGCAGCCCTGCATGTGCCACTCTGACGTGTTTTCAACCTGAGGGCTGTAGCTTCTCTCCACTTCCTCTGGATCAGGGTCCAAAACACTCACCTCCTCTGACATGGGGTCTCCAACTCTTACCCCCTTGGCACAGAGTCCTGTCAGAGCTGCTGGCCTTTTCCTGCCATATTCCTCCATGGCTCTCAGACAGACAGCTGTACTTTTGCCATGGGCTGCAAGGGAGTCTCTTCTGGCCCAGCGCTCCTCTCTTCTTCCTCTGACTGTGAGGTCTGCATGGTCACCTCCATCTTGCCTGATCCTTCCATCTCCTCCTATACACTATGAATTTCACTTCTTAAATAGTGATGGCAGAGGTGCTAGACTGGCCTGGCTGGGGGAGATGTGGGTCCAAACTTAGAGCTGGGGAAAGTTTCATGAACTGTTTATGGGAGTAGCAGTGCAGCCCCCTCTCCTGTTACCAAGCACAAATGGCTCTGTACAAACCCATCACAGAGAGCCAGGGCAGTTGGAGGAAACAGGATTTTCTTGTTGTCCCAGCAAATATATAGTTTGAACTCAGATTTTTGACAATATATTCCTACATGTTACAGCCCTTCAAGCTTTGGAGCCATTACTGTGTTTCTGAACACAGTCAATGCTCTGTTGCTGATATTCTAAAAGCAATTTGCTCCCAGGCACTAGAGCCTGTGACCAAATACTCATCTCAGACTTATGTGGGAGATAAGGAAGAAGGAATCTTTGTTCAAATAATCCACAAGACATTTCACCAGGTTTCTGTTCCAAACTAAACATTTTCTGAAGAATTAAAAAACTCTCAGGGGCTCCAGAGCACCACTGGCTACAGAATTGTGGTAGTTTAGCCCTGGCTGGGTGCCAGATGCTCACCAAGTCATTCTATCACTCCCCCTCCTAAACTAGACAGGAGAGAGAGAAATATAATGAGAAGTTTGTCAGTCACGGTAAGGACAGTGAGATCACTTAGCAATTAGTGACATGGGCAAAACAGACTCAACTTGAAAAGGGTTTGATTTATTAATGAACCATCAGAACAGGGAGATGAGAAATTAAACCAAATCTTAAAACATCTTCCCCCACCTCTCCCTCTTCCCAGGACTCCTCTTCCTTCCTCCCCAGCAGCACAGGGGATGGAGGTTGCGGTCAGTTCATTACAGATGGACTTTGCCACTGCTTCTTCTCAGGGGGAGGCCTCCTCACACTTCCCACTGCTACACTGTGGGGTCCCTCCCCACAGGAGACAGTTCCTCATGAACTTCTCCACCGTGGGTCCTTCCCATGGGCTACAGTTCCTCACAAACTGCTCCAGCATGGGGCCTGCCAAGAAGGTAGCTCCTCACGCCTTGCCCCAACGTGGGTCACCCACCTGGAGAACAGTCCTTCAGGTACCAACTGCTCCAGCCTGAGTCCCTCACAGGGTCACAAGTCCTGACAGCAAACTTGCTCTGGTGTGGGCTCCTCTCTCCCTATAGGCTCCCAGGTCCTGCCAGAAACTTGCTCCAGGGTGAGCTTCCCACAGAGTCACAGCCTCCTTCAGTAATCCACCCACTCCAGTGTGGGGTCCTTCACAGGCTGCGAGTGGACCTCTGCTCCTCAGTGGCCTCCATGGACTGCAGGGGCACAGCTGCCTCACCATGGTCCTCACCACAGGTTACAGGGGAATCATCCTTCCAGGCCCTAAGCACCCTCCTTCCCCTCCTTCTCCACTGACCTTGGTGTATATGGAGAGGTTTTCACATTATCACTCCATTGCTGCTTCAGTTTAACAACTGTGCAACAACTTCTTCCCCTTCTCAGATATGTTATTCACAGAGGCGTTACCTCAATCGCTAATTGGACAGGCCTTGATCAGCTTGTGGGTCCACCTTAGAATTGACTGTCATTAGGCCTATCAGCTACAGGGGAAGCTTATGGCAGATCTTTGTTTAAAGATAGCCCCGCTACAAAAAACCTAGCCCAGGCAAAACCACTACAAGAATCAACAGGATTGCTGGACTACTGCTATGAAACTAGTCCTGGCTAAAGTTTCCTGAGGCATTTCCTCAGGCTCTGGCGTGGGAGTGCAAGGGTCACAAAAGCAGGGAAAGCAGAGCTGTGGCCGACAAAAGAGAAAAGTTTCCTTTCCTGCACAATCTCCAAAAGGCACAAAGAGACGATTGTTTTTCCTGCAGAAAGCAAGCAGGTGGCAAACTTACAAATAGAACAGCAGTGCCAAGAGACTGTTGGGAAGTAATTGGTGATTTTAATGAGAGCTAGGTTTGTTATTTTGTGTCCAATTGGGGCCCTAGTTGCACACCTACTCTCACAGCTTCAGAGCTTTCATTTCCTTTCTCCTCAGTCAGTTTCTGTTCCTTTCTTTCCCTTGTAAGTCCCAAACTGTAGGACCAAATCTTTGCAATCAAATGACAACAAAATTATTATTTATACTTGAGTCTCTCAGACATCGTTATTATTTGGAGAACTGTGCTAGCACTGACCTACTCACATATGCCTTGAGTAATTATTAGGAGGAACAAGACAACAGCCCACTCCAGTTTGGAAAGATCCAAGATAGCAAAAAGTAATTTCCCTTATCTCTGTCTGACCCACAATCAAAGCAGTTATGTAGAACAACCTGGACTATTCAGGGACAGCCATGTCATGGATGGGCAGTGATGTTTAGAAAGTAAAAGGCAGAATATAAATCTGTGTAAGTTGGCTGGAATCCACTGGAAACAACACAACTAAATCACCTTTTCAGAATGAGGGCTATTACAACAATGTGGGAAAATATTATCACTTGTCACTTAGAAAAATACAATGAATGAATAATGATGTGAAAGCACACACAGCAAACTCTGATACAAGCTGATGTCCCCAGTTGCTCTGACAGACAGGGAACAGTCACCTGGCAGAAGCTGATCACGCTAACCAAACGCCAATGAACCAGCGGCAAGCTCTGCTGCCTGTAAGACTACTTCATGTCCCATTGTCACCTGCAAGGGAGCTGATGAAACCACATGCGGGACACTGAATCTTCTTGTAAAAATCATGTTCAATAGGACATCTTTAATAAGAAATCCAGACATTCATAGGAACAGAGTATTTCTGACTACTTATAAATGCCTTAGACTTCCACCACCCTCCATTTCCTGATTCATTTGTGGAAAAATAAACCCAAAACAACACTCTCCTCCTCTCCCTCCTCCTCCAATTTATGCTAAACATATGCATCTAAAACTAACTTGAGACAAAGAGAAAATTGCAAACAGGAAAACAGGTAAAAAGAAATGAGAGGAAAAAAAAAGTTGAACAGAACATCCCAAGAAAACAATGGATATTAGTTATTTTGCCACAAATTCTCTTGTTAATAGCTCCTTTTATAAGTTGACTCAAACATTCTGTGTTGAAACACTTTCTTGTTGATAATTACAATGGAAATTAACTATGCATCATAAGCAATTACTAACAATTTCCTCTTTTAAAAAAAATAGTGACTTGGTTTTCTGTTGAAGTGTTCAACACATCCATTTAAGTTGTGAGGGTTTGGTGGGGATATTTTGGCTAATACTGATGGGTCTGACCCAAATGCAACAGCACTGCTCCACAGAAAATTTGGGCAAAATATTTATATAGGTTTATAAATGCTCCCGTTTTCTGCTACTCAGTCCTTATTGCACAATTTCTTTCTTCTTGTCTTGGCTTGATATATTATTTTCAGACCTTTGTAAGCTTTATTTTTGCCTTTTGCAGCTCTTGCTTTTACCTACAACTGAGCATGTGAGATATCCCATAGTTGGCTGCTCAGGCCTTTGCTACTTCGCCCAGCTCCCCTTTTTGTGCACTTTCTTCCTTCAATACAGGAGATTCTCCTGCAAACTGAGTCTTTCGCAGAAGTGGTTTAGCTCAGGTGGCTGCTGATAAACGAAATGGCTTGGCTCCTGCACACCTCCTCACACAGCTCTGTGGGAGCTGCACACAGTTCAATTACTCCAAAGCCAACAGATAGGAAAAGCAGAGAAGTAGGTTCATCAGCAGGGCCAGCCTCACCTGACATGAGCACATTCTCCATAGAAGCCCTACCAAGTCATTCCTCAGGGAAGCAACTACAACGGACAGCTGCATAACTGCTATGCTTATTGCTTCTCCAGAGGCAGTCTGCTTCTCTAGCACTATGTTGAGTGATGATGACAATTCCCATTTCCCTGTGATTGTGACCCTGTCACAAAAGAAGCTTCACCAAGAAGATGAAAAATTAAGAGAAAATTAAGGTGTAAAGCTTCTGAAACACAATTGGAATGTCAGTCCTTGCAGTGTGTCACTGTAATGCTGCTGCCTAGCCAACATCTTCACATATCTAAAGATCTGATGCAACATAAGTCTATAGTTAACACTAAAAATTAATCTTAAAACAACCCTAACTCTAATGCACTCAGATCCATGCATGCAACAAAACTTGCAAGCAGGCTCTCCTTCACATAACTCCTTCACTGCACTCACATCACAAAGTGAGGCAAGTACAAAAACCCTGAGAACCTGACATGTAAGAATGAAAATACAGCTCCAGTTTTAGATTTAACACCAGTCATAAACCAGTGAAGTGAATGTTACTGAGTTAAAAGCCAGTTACTTGACATGACCAGCACTAAATCTCCTCCCAGAGGCGTTATAAAGTCACAGAGCAGAATTACTTTACCCTTTGTTCCCAAACAAGTTCTCTCCAGCCCAAATTCAATTTCTCAGTCACAAACTAAACTAATCTAAGGCACTTGTTCCAATTAGCTCTTCAAATGAAGACTTCCTCGTTATCTTGATTGTTCATTAAGAAACTCATAGCAATCTTGATAACAGTCCAGAGACTTCTCTCCTGAAAGGAGAATGCAATCTGATGTGACACGGGTCTGACAACAAATTTTCTCTTATTTCTGGTGTCATGGAAACACAGAAATTCATACAATTCCTTGGACCTTGCATCTCTGAACACAGCTGAAAAACACAAGGCTAACTTGTAAGCTCAGTAATCTCTAAACCCATGTTAAAACCAGCAGAAGCCAACCACTTCATCCAGCACCATCACTCATTTTCTTCCAGTAAATCTTCAGTGGTCTAACAAATAACAGTATTCTTCTGCCCTGAGGCTTTCCAGGTGCGAACCCCAAATCCTCCCCAAAATGTAGCTGTATCTGTTTTCCCATGATCAAGCCCAACTAGAAGCTGTCAACCATTCTTGCACTAGCTGACACCCTTGTAAGATCTGAAAATACACACAGAACTTGAGTTCCTGCTGTCCTAAATAAAAACAGTTCTTAGATTCTTTCACAAATAATTAGCAACTTATACCTCTAATGAGAAAGTAGTTATCCCTGTCTGACCAGGCTTATAGTCTACTCCTGGAGGCTTTGCAAGACTCATCTCCTTCTGACCATAACCCTAATCTCAGCCCTCACCCTTCCCTGATGCTTAGTGAGCGTTACTTGTCTCTAGACTAAGGCTGCCCTTGCCAGCAGCAGGGGATCTTTGAAGGTCCAGCCAAGCAAGCCCTGCCCCTCAGAAATGTTTTGTTGGAGGTCAGGCAGGGGAGGTTCCATGGGTGACCTGTGGGTATATCTGTCAGTGATGGACATATCAAGGAGGTGCTGCAAGTCTCAGGTCTACTAAAGCAGAAGAGAGCATCTTCTGGGCAAGCAAGGTTGTACATGAGTTGTAGACTCTTGACCTGATTCAGGGAGTTATCACATAATATATTCACCACTGGGGAGACAAGTAGTGTGATGCTACAAATAATTTTAGCGAGACCCTTCATTATCTCTTGACTAATGACTTATGTTGCTGAATTTGATGTAAATATCCACCAAGAAACCAAAAAGAATGTATCATTCTGTGAGACCGGTGCAAAACAGACTGTACCTCAGCACAAAAGAAGTTTGCAGAACTAAAGAGGCAAAAAGGCATTTAGCTGAAATTCCTACACTGCTCCAGCAGGTAAATCTCTATTACAGATAAGTACAGAAGCATAGGATGCTGTTAAAGCATGTACTTGCTGAGTGTACAAAAAGAGGAAGCATAATAATCCTGCTGTTATGGAAACAAGTATTACTGATAGTAACAATAAAGACTGCTTCTTCATGTATTAGAAGATAAATCTGTGTAACAAATTTAACTCCTAAAGTTTTATCTCACGTAAAATATGCATAGAAGTTCTAAAGTCACTTTGCTCTTGAAAGATTTCCACCCAGAGTCATCCTCTGGACAGATGTGACACAGTCAGGCAAGCTGTTAATGCAAATTCAGTTGCTGCTGAATCCTTCATCCATAAATGAGCAGCTTCTATCAAAAGGCAATGAACAGGGCAGCTCTGATCTCATTACTATGCTGTGTCTCTGTGAGGTTTCTTTCATAGATGCACTTTTTGATGCCTTTAAATCTGCCTGCAGGCAATGACTTGGGACAGGCTGTACTGTATTACTAACTCCATACATTTTGAAAGTTTTTGGTTTTTTTTTTTCAATTCTCAACCGTATGCAATGAAGAGAAAAAGGCAGAGAAACTGAAAAAACAAGTTGTGATGCAAGCGAGATGCAAAAGGAAAAAGAGAGGAGACAAACACTCACTTAGAGGGTCAAAAAGTCCCCTAGGACATTTTTGAGGTTCATCAGCTCACATAAATTATCTCAATTCCATTAAAACAATGAGACTACAAAAATTTACAAGAGCAAGGAATCTGACTCCATCCCCGTTTCTGAGTTGCAAACATGTACAATATACCATACCCATAATAGTTTTTTTTTACTTAAGGAAAGACTTGATCTGCTTTTCTGAAGAACTATTGCAGCAGTATTAATCCCCAAACTGACTTTGTCATATGCCTCTTAATTTCTACCATTTTTCAGAACATATGGGTGAGCCAAATTGGAGTTCTAAAAATCTCATCTTTACATTGAGTTAATTCCAAGCAGAAAGGAAAAAAGAAATATATTCAGTAAAATCGTCCTTCCAAGGTAACTCATACCATTTGCAGACACTGCAAATAGTGTAGACACTATTTCAGTGCAGATGGCTGAAGCAAGGAGCAAGTTGGGTTTTGTTGATCAAACACTAAGTTTGGCATAGCTCTGTCAAACTAAATGCTTTTTTCTACTGTCCTGAAAGAATGACGGGAAAGAAAAATAAGATTAAGTACAGAGTGGAAGTTAGAGGATCCTGGTTTTTACACTTTTGTTCTGATGTCTCACTATAGTTTTTTTTTTTTTCCCCATAAAATGTTAGAGATCACAGCCAAATAAAATACAGAAATGCCTTATTTCAACATTTTTATTTCTAGCTCTTTCAGGCATTAAAAGTATGCTGTATTTTATCACTGTATTTTTAGCCTAATTTTAATAGAAAATTTTCATTGTATACCCAACCTTGATAGTTATTCAATCCTTTGCCATTTTACTTCAAAGGAACAGCTATTTAGTACTTAGCCATTTTAATATTTAGCCATTTTACTATTTAGTCATTTACGGAGCACCAGAAATGCCTAATGAGAACTGAACTAGAAATAAACAGACACAAGAGCATCTCCCACACACTGCAATCATCTAAGACAAAATCAACAAGCAAAACATGAGTCAAAAATTCTTCCTCTCTCAAGACACAATTCAGGTCCTTTAGAATACTCATATTTGAACTCTGTCTGATTCGTGACAGAGATGGGCTACAAGAGGTACAGTCCAAGCATTTTCCCTTCTTTCTGCAGACACTGTTCAGTCAGGGAGTTTCCACGTCATATTGAAGTAAGGGAAAAAACCACTTTTCTCAGTAAAACTGATGATGACACATCTTCTTACAAGCAACTCAATTTAATAAATAACCCAGACTTTTGTGTTTTAACCTTTTCTGTCTGAACCACTCAAGACCACGAGAGTGAGAAAGAAAATACAAGCAACTCTCTATGAAGGAATGCACCAACATATATTATAGGAAAAAATCATGAAGAGAAAACACTCTATCCCTACACGAAGCAATGCTTACATGGGAATAGAGAAATGTAAAGAAAGAGCGT
>WBNH01001588.1:185188-222667 GCA_013401255.1 Urocolius indicus | reverse complement strand
GTAAGGGAAAAAACCACTTTTCTCAGTAAAACTGATGATGACACATCTTCTTACAAGCAACTCAATTTAATAAATAACCCAGACTTTTGTGTTTTAACCTTTTCTGTCTGAACCACTCAAGACCACGAGAGTGAGAAAGAAAATACAAGCAACTCTCTATGAAGGAATGCACCAACATATATTATAGGAAAAAAATCATGAAGAGAAATACCTCAACAGCATGACAAAGAAAGGTTTCAAGGTGCTTCAGAAAACAGAAATATGCTCCTGACTTGCCAATCCACACCAGTTCTATTTTGCCAAATACATCTGATGGATGCAGATAAGGCAAATGCTCAACTTCCTGTAGTATAAATACTGTACAACCACATGAATGCCATACCTGGACAGCACCTTAAAGTACTACTTAAACACAAAATTAAGATAAACTTTCCTGATAGAGAATTAGAGTTTCATGTTTAGCTTTTCAGAAATCTTGGACAAATTTAACAACATCACTTTCATATGGCAGCCACAGGCTACGTGCATCTATATAGACCAGCTGATAACAAGGAGGATAATTGAAGGAAGTGCATCTAAACATGGCCAGTTATTTGCATTGATTTCCTAAAGGTTTTTCTACAGTGGAATGCTCTTCACACTTTTCCCCTTGTTAGTTGGTTCACTACTTGGTTGTGATTAAATTAGCTGTCACATTGAAGTACTTCTTTGCTTCTCTCAAAAGAGAATGGTATTAAGGCCTGTGAACAAGGGAGAAAATGATTAATTAAAACAATGACAGTGATGATTGCCCAGATATATTCAACACCACACATTTTTCAAAGTTAATGTAACTAATGGAACTGGGCAAGAAACACATTCATGCCTTCCTCTCATACCAACATAGAGCAATCTGGAAAAAATACAATGCCTATTCATTATCATTCTCCAACTCTCTCCTCATACCTCACCAAATATTATGCATAATATGCTAAGGCATTGTGTCTGACTTGCTGTTACATTTTTGCCTCACCATCTGTTTCCTATCTTGTGCTCGTTGCATCTAATAACATAATGGACTGAGATTTTTAGCAGACACCTTTGGCAGCTACCACATCTTTCTTTTGGAGAAAAAAAAAAAAACCCACAACCAACCAACTAGCTACACTCCTATCTTCAGAATCAGTTGAAGAACAGCATAGAGAGAAAGATAAAAGCTGTGAACACATGGTGAGCAGTTTTGGAGGTCAGTAAGAACGTGAAACAAGAGAAGATTATTTGCTTTGCTGATTCAGAATTAAGCCTTAAATGTAAATACCAAATAAAAAAACAGCAACAAAAGGAGCAACTGTGGGAAGAGGAAGCAGTTGGTAAGCAGAACGCTTTCATCCTTACCTGCTCCACTTCAGTGCTTAAGGAGTGGTCCCAGTTACAGCCTCCTGTACAGCAGTAAGGAGACACATGAACCAGGCCTAAAACATCCTTTCTGACAGCTGGTGCTTTTGTTCACTGAAATTTGCAGAAGCACAGTTTCTCTCCACACACAGCAAAAAAAGGGTCATGTTTAATCATTGTTAAGTTCTCACTTATTTATAACCGTCTCATTATTTCTTTTAATCTGCTGCTTCTTGTGAAGTATGTCAACTACAGGCTCATTTGTCAAGTTGCAGGCTAGTCAAGCAGTCATTTCTTCTCTTTTTCTTCTCACTAGAGGCAATTAAATTATTATTGCCAGTTACTCACCTAAAACATGCCTTACCCTACACTTAAATGCCTTAGTGCTGTAGAAAAGCAGCAGCTTCTTCCTGTCGTATTCAACAGGACTGATGTTACAGTAAATATACAGTTATGTAATGGAAATCTTACACACATCCCCTCTGTGCAAACATTAATCCTCCAGTAACTAGGAAGGGCTGTTTAATCCCATTTTTTACCAGAACAAAATAAATTGAAAGCAGAGTTTGCAAAGGAATTGTTTGGAGTAATTGACATAGTCAGGAAGCAGATAATTTTATTACCTACAAACATCATCACACAAATGACTGAAATTGACATTATTGGGCTGCCATACAAAGATGTCCATGGTAGGAAACTGCAAGAGTTGAACACATGACTTTAGAAATAGCTTCTGGAACTTGGAAGAGTGAAATCTTATTAGGTTATGGAGGCACATGATATGATTTTGGAACAAGGCTTTGCTGACTGGAGAGGATTCGTGCATCAGATAACAGGTCCTGCTCGGGCAGCAAATGAATTCTGTTTATCAACAGCAGAAGTGGGATTTTCCACCTCTAATATTGAAGACTGAAGTTTAAGTTAACCACTGAGGTCCTGCATTGTCACCACCCCCTGGCCTCCATCCATCAGTGAAGACTCTCTATCCAGCCTTTTATCAAATCTGACAGATGCCCACCTGGCTGCCACTGAAGAATGAGACACCAGCAGTAGCAAAGAGCAGACCATACTGGACCAGTGCTCTGGAAACAGAGACCAAGCAGCAAGCACTCTGCTTGGCATAGGTATACTCGTATCTTAGTCAAGGCTACTTTCTTGATTTGCCTTCTTGGTGTCAAACTTTTCTGGCAAGGGAATTGGTAAACAAGTACACAGAAGAGGAAAACAACATTTGGAACAGATCTTCCCAATAAAGTCAAACTATAGAAAACCTTACTTTCAAACCTAGAAAGCATAAGGTTTCCTTCCACATAAGGAAGGACCTAGAAGATGCAAGTGTTATTGTGTGATTATTTGGAGACACAAGCAACTGAAGTTAAGGTTGTAAACAACAGGCAGTAAACAGCTTCAGTTGCTTGTCACGCTGGCCACTGTGGCACGTGGTGCTTTCCTGGAATTTCAGATCAAGTATGGCTCTTTCAAACTAAACAGGTGAATGAACAAACGTGTAGTTCAAGATAGATTTATTCTGTACTTCGAATAGACTCAATGCTATGAATTGGAATCAAAGGGTAGAGGTAAAAACTGTCTTCCTGCCTGCTGCTTTCTGCACATTGTCCTTCACACAGTATGCATGTGCCCTTCACCAGAGCAGGGAAAGCTGCCTCACAATTCATTACAAAACCTATGTTGAGACAAGCTGCCTCACAATTCATTACAAAACCTATGTTGAGACAAGGAAGCCAGGGTCTAGCAGCAATTGATCTTGTTTGTGTTTACATGTGTTTCATTATTTTGTTTTGCAGGTTCTTTTCTGCCAGGCTTATTTCTATTTTTTTTTTAACTTGAAAAAAAACAATTCTAGCAAAGCTGAGTTTGTGTTAACCATAACCCAGACCTAGAGAAACAGAAATGATTTGTGTTTAACACAAATTAGGTCTGATCTGTGGAAAAGCCTAAACAGGGCTAACTTCAACGAGACTTGCAGTTTGCAACAAGACATTCAAGTCAGAGGTGTTAAATAAAATATGTGCTACCAATTTTAAGGGTGACTCATGTAAGCAAAGCTGCTTCTCAAGTTGAGGGGAAAGAAGTTAGCTCCTCAGTAATTAATTCAGAAAGAACAATACGACTCCATTGCAAAGTTGACTGTTGATCCACACAGGTTCTGCAGAAGAGTATGAAGGCTAAGCAACTTCAAAACAAACAGAAAACATTTTGACCACCAAAAGGTCAGCCTACTTCTCTGGTTTCATTTCAGACTACAGAGTTCATCAACAAGCTCTCAGAAATGAAGTGTGAAAAAAAACTTAAGAAATCATACCATGCCAATCAACTAAAACAGTCCAGATTTGTTTCTCACCTCTGAAAGTTGAAGTGTTCACAGGCAAGGGGGAAGTAGTAGTGACCAGCAGTCAGACCATACTTGTTGAGATGAAGAGCAAAGATTTTCTTCATCTCAAGTGTAGTCAACAGGGAATTGAAACCAGCATAAGAGACGCTAAGAGACTTGAGACGAGACTCTGCAGACTCCCCTAAGGCCACAAAGTACTGGAAGAACACACAGGCAGGTAGCAATGAACAAGCTTCTGAGCCATCCATGGAGTGACAGCAACTCAGGAATCCCATCACCACTGAGGAGTAGACTGGAAGAGCAAGGATACAATCTGAAAATCCTACTGTTTCAGTCCGTGCACCTTATGAGTTTAACTATACAGTTTACTAACCTTAACTTGAAATGTAGGCTTGCTTTATAGGAAGGACTCTGATTCACACTGTTAGTCCTAAGATTAAAGGAATATAGAATCACTTTAACCAGACACAAGTAGGGAAATAAAAAAAGGCAATAGTCCCATTTATTCTTGTAGAGATGTACATGCCCACATTTTGGGATGACAATTGTTTCAAAGGTCAAGAATTTCTGATTGTCTGGTGCTTTAGAAGTTACTGGTGAATGCCAAATTATTCCTCTGAAGCCAAAGCCTCTTTATTTGCCTCAGAAAGATACATTCAAATTCAGTTACTGAACTATGCTATAGTTGCACAAGCAAAGCCTTGCAAGTACAGTTTGTGGACACAGGTTAAAACCTCACATTTATACCATGTGCTTAAGTCAATTGTTTAAACATTACAATCATGTACCATTTCTTTGTAAACAGCTGTTATAAACATTGAGCCCCAGAGCCATCCTGACTTGATAACTGTGGAGGACAGGAGTCGTGCTTAGTTACAAGCATGTGCTGGATGCAAAACTTAATTAAAATTCTACATTCAGAGAGGCAAGGAAGGCTTTTCAACACTGCTTAGTAATGACAGTAATTTATTTTATGCAATATCAGGTAGAGTCAGAGGATGTGTTGAAAGCACACTTCAGCTAGCAGCTATACTCTCAGAACATTAGGTTACATACCCACCTATTTTACCTGTCTCCACAGTGGTTGAAATAGCACCAAGCATGTCAAAACTCAACACTTAAACTCTCCAGAGAAGTTTTCTCTCTGAATCCATTTTTTTAAGTTATCCCTTCCTCCCCCAAACATCCAGTACAAGCCCATGCGAACTCTGTCACAAGCTGAACCAGGCTGGGAGTCATACTCGTTCACTGATGAGAGGAAGAGTTGAAACAGCAGGCATAGCACTACAGCAGAAGCTCTATGTAGCTCCAGGCTTTCAGCCAGCTTGACTCAGCCAGCAAGCTTGAACTAGCCTGTGACTGTTGAATTTGCATGGCTGTACAACTCAGACTAGGCCTTCTGCTAGAGAAGTGTCTGTACTCCCTGGGACAGCCAGTAGGTTCACAAGAAAATTGTTTCCATTATTGTCCTTGTTCTATCATCTTTGCTTCTTTCCATGCCTCTCCATGTCAGGAGAAAAGCTTTCTTTGTAACATTTCCTCTCAGCCAAACCTAACTGCAGTCGCATCTGTTATACTGCTGTATATCAGATTGTCATTCAGCAATTACTAATGCTGAAGATTTCACTCCACTGATGCCTCTGAAAGGACAAATTAAAGCATCTAATGGGAAAGGAACAAGTTCTTACCCTTAAGTGTAAATATAAGCCCTCTTAAGTGTAAATATTAACATTTCCAAGAAAATAGCCCTGTACCAGCAACTTGTACAGCATGACTGTGACTAGAAAAATAAAACACAGCTATCAACTGCTTGTTCAGGGCAGTGTTTATGCTGGTCATCAGAGTGTCACCAGGACTACCCTGGAATACTAGTGAGCCTGGCAAGCCAGGGATCCCACACGTCAGCTACGTGCAGTGCAATATACCAACTTTATCCCTAATCCAAACAAATCCTGGGACCACTAAATAAATAGTTATACAGAAATTACTTCCCATCTTTTTATTCACTATTAAGTTTATCCTTCAACTAGTCTTCTGGATTCTGGTGTCTGACTTACACTGGGAAACACATTATCTGAAGTTATCAGTCTTCAATCTTTTGCCAAAAATGTAGGTAACATCTCCTTCTCTCAGTGCACTTTGGGCTATCTGTATCTATTTACACCATGGCTTGTTCCCCAATTAGCTTCCAGCCCACAATAGGCAAAAACACATAATAAAGTGGGACAGGTTTGATGTTTTTTCCTGGTTCTCTTTCAAACCCCTGAAGTTGTTTTGCCCAGCTCCCAGACTTTCATTTCCTTCACCTAGAGTTGTTTAGAACACCAGGGATTCTAATGTTACCCTGTGCCCCTTCCTTTATCAGCCTGCTCTCTGCCCTAAGCCATTGTAAGCTAGAGGCACATTGCCACCTATAGACTAGGCAGCCATAAACCCTTAACACTAATATCAACGTTGTCTACCCACCAAGTCCAACAGCAAGGACATCCTGAACCAAAGGAACATTTCTCCTGCTCTCCAGACAATAAGACCCCCTCACTTCAGCATCCAGTTCAGCTAATACAGACTTAGATCTGGACTGTGAAACAAAAGAGACAAGAAACAGCTACAAACTATCACTGTCTCAGAGGTGTCCAGCCCCAGAAGAAAGCACTTGCCTCTGCTTCCATTTTTACAAAGTTTGATCTCAAGCATTTCTGTCCAGTACAGACATCTAGTGTTCACACTGGCTATGGCAACTGAAAAACGACATCACTGGTAATGCTCAGTGCCCACTTGAAAAATAGCTAGTGCAGTTTGTCAGCTCATCTCAGCAGCGATACAAAGTCTGTTCCCCTCTCAGTGGCAACCAGCACTAGAAAATGATGAGGAAACAGATAATTACTGCCAAAAATCTTTTCCCCTCACTTCTCACTACCTCACTACCCCTCACTACCTCACCACCCTTCACTACCTCACTTCTCTTCCTCAAACTTCAGGGACTTGCTTCATTCAGTAGACTAAAAGTTGAGTGGGTGGCATAATCAGACTGAGTTGGCCCTGTAAATGCACATCAAACTCAGGAAAAAAGATGCTGGGATTTTATCTGTATAATAAACAGCACATGGTCAAGAAACAATAAGCTTCCTAGAGACTCTGTATTGCAATTAACAGTCTTAGTCAATTCTGCATGGTAAAGCGGGGCTTTTTTTCCTTCTTTTTTCTATGAGAGGAAAATGAGCTGACACCGAATAGTGTTTCCAGCTGACCTAGCCTTCATGGACAGCTGCAGTCCTTGAAAGGGTAACACATACTTCTGTACTCTATTACTGCAAGCTACTACAAGCCCTGTGGTACTAGGATTTAAGAGCTACACTCAGGTCAGCAAAAAGGTCTCTACTGGTACAATTCACTGAATTAACTGATAGATCCTGAGAGATGTTTCCAAACACAGAAACCTGAAAGAAAATTCTGAGCACACCGGACTTAAAAGTACTTCTAGCATGGGCTACCTAAAATACTTGGAAATGGTCTTTGGTCTGGCTTTTAACTGCTGCCCTCGAGCACTTCATGCTTTCCTGAGCTTTAATTTCTGTCTAGGTCAGGAAAAAGTGAAGGGGTATTAGACCCTATCTGGGTCTTAGTCCCACTTTCAATGGCCCATGACAATTTCTAGTGTCTACAGTAATCACCTGATGTCACTCAGTAGACTGTTTCATGAGACATCTAGTTAACAACCTACTGCACACAGACAAGCACAGAAAGCTCTAACACCCAGGCATTACATTTACATTAACCTTAGTATTTAAGGACATAATTAAGGGAGTATAGATAGAAGAAAAACATACAAAATCACACCATTTATCCTGCTAAGTGGTTTTTGAGTGGTACATAAAGAACTCCATTGTAATCTTGAAAGCTTCACAGAAAAGAACTGTTAAGGTACCAATAAAGCTGTCACTTGTACTGCACTTCTGCTACCTCCCAAGCAGGTTTTCTGTGGAACTCTTAAATACTGATTCATTTCAGAAACCACATGCTTCTAAAATGGTCACTTAGGGAGATGGAACTTATGATATGCATTGGTCTGTTGACTCTTACTTGTACTTTCAAGCCATTGTAAAAGATTTGAAAGTGGAAGGTTACTTGGTGAGAGAGCAGTGTTAGATCAAAAACACCAAGACAACCTCCAGAAAACATTCACTAGGGACCACCCATTCCCATTACACTACCACCTGTGGTACCCTCATGTTTTTTAAGATATTGACTTTTATGTCAAGGATTTCCTGAACAGCAGGCTCAGGAACAAGTGCTGTTTCTTTCCTGTTATCACAAGCAAATCACCAAGTTGATTTCTACAACCTTCAGGTAGATAAGACCTATAAAGGACAGCTGCTTTAACAGGAAAAAAAAATCTGTAGCATTATGATGATCAGATATTTTCGCTGGCAAACTTCTGCAGTTTCTGGAGGCCACTGCCACTCGTAAAGGCCATGAAGCTGGCAGGCTGCTAGACAGCCCCACTTAGGAACTTAAGCCATCTCCTCCTAAGATAAGGCCTTATTCCCGAAAAATCACCCTACCTCATTTAATTGCAGCATTACACCTCATAGGTACTTGTAGAGGTTTTGCCAGGCCAGGTTTTTTGGTAGTCGGGGGGAGCTACAGGGGTGGCTTCTTTAAAGAAAATACTGCCAGAAGCTTCTGCTGTAGCTGATAGGGCTAGGGCCAGTCAGTTCTAACTGGCCTGGCCAATTAGTGATTGAGGTAATGCCTCTGTGAATAATGTATAGGAGAAGTGGAAGAAGTTGCTGGGCAGATACTAAACTGCAGCAGCAACAGGGAGTGAGAATGTGAAAACATCTCTGCAGACTGACCATAATCCTCATCCCCTGCCCTGCTGGGAGGGAGGGAAGGAGTGTCCCAGGAAGAGAGAGGGGGAAGATGTTTTAAGATTTGGTTGAATTTCTCATCTCCCTGTTCTTATTGTTCCTTTAATAAATCAAACCTTTTTCTCCCCAAGCTGAGTCTGTTTTGCCTGTGATGCTAATTGCTGAGCGATCTCTCAGTCTTTAACTCACAAACCTCGCATTGTATTTCTCTCTCTCTCGTCCAGTTTAGGAGGGCGAGTGATTTTATTAGTCAGCGGACACCTGACTTTTTAATTTATTATTTATTAATTATCATTATTTATTTATTTATTTATTTTATTAGTGGACACCTGACTAAACCACCGCAGTACTGCACATCCTGCACCAGGGAATTTAACATGAAGTGTTTTGGAAACATTCTGCCCTGAGAATGGTTCCAAAGAATCCTCACTGTTACGCAGCTAACGTTAAAAAAAGTTCACGTATACACTTCACAGAATAGTGATCACATTTCTTAAAACAGCATATTTTCCAACCCTTATGTCTTATGTATTTTTGTAAATTAACATTTGAACAGCTTGAACACAAGGCAAGATTTGTGTTTCCCTGTTGTGCTACCAAACCTAAAGAACAGATTGGATATTATCCTCGTTGATAAGACATCCTCCATTTATGTAATCATTACTACAGATGAACAAATTGTGACTGGAATTAACACAAGATAATCTCACTGCCTCCCCCTAACTACTAAAAACACTCTAATTTTTTATCCTGAGTAGGAGCCCTGCTTTTAAGAATGAAAGCTTGAGAACTCAGTCTGATCACAGTTTACAATAAAGGCTATCAAGAAAATTCTTCCCCCTCACAACAGCAACTATATTCAGCACATAGGCTTACCAAAAAAATACTATAATCGTAAATAATACCAGAAGTTTGAAATGCCACACAAAATGTCCTATGCCTAACTATGACTAGATATTGACACACGAGGGAAAAGGTCTTAATTAACCCCTAAAAAAAAGCAAAATAATAAAAAAATACAGTCTTGACTTCACAAACCTACCCACTAAAACCCTGTCAGATAAACAGAGAAATCCTTCCCAGTGAAGAAGCCCAGAGACCAAACCTCCCCCTCAGCCCAAACGCAGCTTCACCCAGCATTACCTGGCACTTGGCACATTATTCATTGTAATGCAATAATCACTAAACTTTTAAAACAACTACATTAAAACTACTATTATCCTTCAAAAACTCAAGAGCTTTAGAGGGCTGAGGCAGGAGGAATCACTTCCTCTGCACTGCTTGAGGCCACAAGGCTGGGACCACAACTCCTGCAGCACTTCTTCAGGTTGCCTGAATTAGAACAGCCTTTCTGCAGGAGTCCTGATGAGATTGAAGGGTATCATTAAATCCTTTTCCGTTTCCTTTTGGTTAGTGCAGTTTATTAGCTGATGTGTTTAAGCAGTTGTTTACCAGAGTCCTGTGTGTGCTTGCTAGCCATGGGTTACAGCTAAGACGTAAATGTCAAAATTTAAGGTTAACAGCTTTGCCTTGGCCCAGCAGTTGTGTATTTCTGCATTGATTTTTCAGCACGCTTTTCTTCCCTTCCACAGAAAAGAGAGTGTTTTATTGCCCTCATCTCTCCCAGAGCCTGTCCTTGCAGTCCCTCAGGTTTTGTCCAGGAGCCCACGAGTGGCCAAGGTCTGGCCTGGACATGCTGTTTCTTGTCTACAGATGTGAGGCTCTGCTGCGTGCAAGCCTGAGAGGGTGACTTGGCTCGGGGTGTGGAGCTGCGGGGGATCCGGGGCTGATGCAGATCACTCAACCAACGTCCTGGGAGCTGGTAGCTTTCCATGACAATGACATCTGTCAGAATTTATCATAATAACTTTGTTGCTCTGCAGTTTCCATCCCCAGTGCTATGTGATGCAGTGGTGGAGTTGTACCTGTTGGAGATGGGGTGGTGCTCGCATAGAGGTGAAAGGAACTAAGGGCCCCAAATGGGCTCATTGAAACTGCTTATCTTGGCTCAATAGCTCATCTCCAGCTGATCTGCAGTCTTGATTTAGCTGTAGCTATGGCTCGTTTTCATCTCCACTTCCTTGAAACCCTGGAGCAGCTAGAGCCATCATCCCCCTCCACCCACACTCCAACGCCCTCATGACACCCCCCAACCCTGTGGCAGCTGCTGCCAATGTGGCCCTGGGCTTTGACCCCAGAAATATCCATACGGGTCTCTGCTTCTGAGCCCAATGGCACAGGACTTAGCCACTGCTCTGGCTCTGGAAGCCCCTTTCCTGGCCCCAGAAACAGCCACGGGGCTCCACTTTCCAGCTTGGGGAAGGCACTGCTGAGCCCAAAACTGGCCTGAGGCTTCGACGAGCCCCAGAGCACTGAATCATCCCCAGGCCAGTTCCCAGAGCCCACTCTGAGCCTCAGCCCAGCTGCAGGGCATTGAAGAAGGACTGAAGGGTGTCTGGCCCAGGTCATGCCCCAGGTGAAGGGGCTGACACAAATGAGGCTGGAGGTGAAGCCGGGGCAGTGAGCACAGCCAGCACAGCTGATGATGGAATGTGTCAGAAATGGGACACCCCACCCCCCCCAGCTGTGGGGACTCAGCATCTGGAAAAGGTGCCATAGATATTAAACCAAAAATACCAACTTAACCCTACCCCAGGCCGTTCAACTGCAGCAGGGCAGAGAATGTGGCTGTGGAGTAAAACGCAGAGTACACCTGGCCTGCCTGGTCCCTGCCCACCAGCCACCCCTATCCTAGGGGAGAAGCCAGGTCACAGTGATCTGGCTGTAGCCACGGGATCCAGGCAGGTCCTGGGATCTCCACTCAAGTGGAGAAGATGCAGGGGCACAGTGAGGTTGCTGGGACACACAGCAGTGATTAGGGTACAGGTGGTACTAATGCTGAGGCTTCAGAGAACCACCAGGCCCCAGGTATGACCCAGGATCAGTCCCCAAACCAGGGGACTGGGCTGGCCCAGCCATCACTGTCCTTCTCCCAGAGCTGTGTGTCCCTGGGGCAAGGGTTTGGGGCCTAGCACTGCACTTGTGGGCACACAAGAATATTTGTTATAATCCAAGACACTTCCTGTACAATGTCTTCTGCATCCCACTTGCCACCTGCTGCCTGGGACAGTACAGGAGATGAATGTGTGTAGATGCTTCTTGGAATAGAGCAGAAGCCCAAGGTGTAGAAGATGTGGCATCTCCAGGGAAGGAGCTATGAGTCCCGCTGGCGCTGTGGCAGGCTGTTCCCCCAGGGGCATGAGCCTTTGTCTAACCCCTGTCACCACTGCCTGCTGCTGCCTGGAACACCTGCAGGAAGGATCTAATTAAAGGAATTAAAGGAATCAAAGTACAGAAAGAGAGTGAGATGGAAGAAAAAAACAGTCTTCACCCACATTCATTCTCATTCCAGAAGGGAGCAGTTTTCACACTTTTATATCCTTCCCTAATCAAGAGCAGCTCTTGCAGCAGTGTCAGACTCACATTCTGGAGGAACTGTCCAAGTGCTTGGAGTTGGAGGAAGGTTGTAGGAAGATACAGAGACATAGCTGTACATATTTTTTTTCAGAAACTTGAAAGACTGAGACTCCTATAAAGATGCTTTTGGTCTTTCATGGCTATTTCTTAGTTCAGGTGAGAGAGAGCTCCGCATTTGTGTTTGCCTGCAGAGTTCTGGATGACCTGCCTAGATATTTCTCATAAGGGAATTTGAATAACTGCTTTTAGCTGCTCTGCACTGATGACTCATTCACAAGGCACTTTGGAAACACCTGATTCTAGTTCCCTGCAAATGGCATGGGAGATTAAGCAAGCCACTCAGGACTTTCCACATGCATTTACAGAGGCTGAGAAAGCACTCTGGTTTTAAACAGATTTCCTATGCTATTGTCAGAGATTTATTGTAGTAACTCTTTGCCAAATTGCAGGAATGTGGAAGCATATTAAATGCAAGTAGTTGCCAGAGAAAGATGGGGTGAAAGCAGTTGCTTTTGCTCAGAAGCATAAACCTGGCACTGAAATACCTGAAGCCGCCTGAGCTGATGTGAAATCTGAGTATGAGATGTAAAACCACTAGAGAAAGAGTCTTTGGTCCTGCATTTTCAGACTTGTTAATTCTAACCCATCAGAACTTTTGTGAAGAAGGCTCCCAGGGAACAGGCAACCATCCCATGCGTGCCCTGCTCAGATACTCTTTCTTAAATTGTCCATTACTGACTGCAGGCAGAAAGGGGATCCATGGTCAGTGTGTTCCAGGCATACCTGTCCCTGTGTGCAAGGTTTCCTGGGAAATAAAAGGACAAGTTTGAGTTGCTACTTCAGGTTTTTAATTCTTTATTAAAATGTATTGGAGTTTCTGTGTCGAGTCTGGCCTCCCAGATCAGCTCTAACAGAGAGGTGTGTGCTCTCCCATCTCTTTCAACAGCGTAGCGATGGCTGGGGAATACTTACGCATAGGAAGGGCTGTATGTCATTTGCCTTAGGTTCTGTACAGATGGTTAGGTAACTTGGGATGGCTACTAGAATCTGAGAGATCCTCATGCAACCTGTGGAGTATGATAATAGTGTAAGATTTGGTATTTGGGTCCAGCACCTGCATACCATAAACACATGAAATGAACTCATTTAAATGTACTGTTACAATTTTGATTTCACGAACACACGTGCAATCTGCACGTTCATCTGTGACTCTTCCCTACAGAGTAAACCACTGTTCCTTTACACATGTGTACATTTGGATTGCTCACCCATTGAATTTCAAAGGGGTTTTGCACCTTTCTTTCAATGTGGAACAAGGGTAAAAGGAACAGGCTACAACATTATGTAATGTACCCAAAAGAAATGGCATAACCCCCTGTAAAATTAATACCAAGTGACAAACAGAAAAGGCTTTTCCTGGTCTGGAAATCCTGCATCTGACTGTGGGCACTCCCCTCCATGGGGTGCCAGGTGTGTGCTGGCAGGGAGCACCCAGAGCTACTGCTCTGCTCAGCCTTTCCTCCCTTGGCTGTGCTTGCTCATGGGGAGGGCAGCCTGTTTCTTCCCAATCTGTGATCAGCTCCCAGTGCTGTGACCATCCCAGGCATGTGATTCTTGGCTTTATTCTTGGCATGGTTTAGGCCCATCCAGGAACAAAGGCCCATGATCAGCCACTCATTCCTCCTCCTGCTGACAGGATGGGACCAAGGACCTTTGGAACAGGGAAGGCTCAATTCATCACTTATGGTCCCTGGCAAAACAGACAAGAGTTACTTGAGTAACTTGGGGCCCTCTCTGCTCCAGTGCAGGGTCCCTCACATGCCAGGCAGCTCCAACATGTGTTTCTATCAAGGGCTGCAGCTTCTCTCCACTTCCTTTGGGTTGGGGGTCCAAAACACTCACTCCTTCTGGCATGGGGTCCTGTCAGAGCTGCTGGCAACCATTTATTCTGCCATTGCCCTCTGTGGGTTTCAGGGGAACAGCTGCTCTCTTGCCACGGGCTGCAAGGGTGTCTGTGGCCTGGTGCTGCTCCTCCTCCCTTCCTCCTTCTCTGACTGCAAGGTCTACGTGGTCACCTCCATCTTGCCTGACCCTTCCATATCCTCCTATGCACTACAAATTTCCCCTCTTAAACAGTGATGGCAGAGGTGCCATACTGGCCCAGCCACGCTGGAGGTGAGTCCAAACTCAGCTCCAGGAGAAGCTTTGGAAACAGTTTATGGGGGCAGCACTGCAGCCCCCTTCCCCTGTTACCAAGCGAGAAACAGCTCCACACAAACCCATCACAACTCTGAAGGACTCGGTCCTTGCAGGATCCTGAGAATCCCCACCCTAGGGGTTGCACAGCATCTGTGTGGGATGAAAAAAAAACCACAAAAAAAAAGACAGAAAATAACAGGCTTATTGCCTTCCCTTTTAATTTATTTTTAAAGAAAGTTTTATCTATTCTGAAAAATTCCTGTAAGTAAAAGGCAAGAAATCCCTCTCAGAGCAGCCTGGAAATCTTCCATCTATGCAAAAGAAAAGAACGTGCTCCATGAATAGGGACAGGGATTTCTCTTTCACATTATCAGTCACCTAAAATGAAATCATTCCGACACAAACTCGATGCCTGGAGACTGAAACACAATAAATAAATAAGAACAGTTGTTTGTGTGGGTTGGAAGATGGTGATTTATTTGTCTGAATAATAAAACGTGGTTTTCCTGATTGATGCTTGTAAAGCACTCGCTTCCTGTTCAGGGTCTCTCACCCACCTCTGATTTCTCACTCTTGAAAACCTGAGATTGCTCCTCTCTCTGTCTGGCTGTGAGAGCTGCTGCTCCACAACCAAACAGGACCCGTGGTTCCAGTGCTGCCTTTAGCATTCTCTTGTCCTAATGATTTTGAATTGTGATCCTTTCATTGCTGTATCTGTATGTGCTGGATCATAAACGCTGGCATCTGTTTCCTCCCTGTTCGTACTTGTCCTGTGACTACATGCAGCCACTGGATCTCTCATTGAGCCTTTCTTCTGCTGGGTAAAAACAAAGTTTCTCCAGACTCAGTTAAAACCCCAAAGTTTCTCTAGACTCCACCTCTGAAATTAAGACCTCCCTGTTTTCCTACCAGATGAGCTTTTCTCTGGAAGTTGCAGTCTGGATCCACTCTTCTTAAGAACAGGCAACCAGAATTGCAGAATTCTCTGCTTTTTGGAGCACTGCCAGCATGCCCTGCCTCAGCACTGGCACTGGCTGCTTTCCCCCCTGAAGCGTCCGTGGGGCTCGGGGGTCTGTGTGCCTGCCCACACATACACCTGCCCATCTTGTCTCCCTCTTTGCTTCTGTGTCACAGCATCTTGTGTGATGGGGAAAGTGTCTGTGATGGACTTCAGCTAAACACCAGCTACAGCCACTACAAGCCTGTACTTGCCAAATGAGAAACCTCACCATTACATCACAGGATGCATTTCAGAGGGGATGGACTCAAAACTTATCACAGACAGACAGACCAGGCAGCCAGAACACATACCGGTACTAAAATGACACAGGTGAGGTGTGGTGTTTTATTTTTAGTGTTCAATGCAGGCCTGAAGTCTTCTCATCACCTCAGAAAACATTTCTAGGTGAAGAAGAAGAGAACAGATGCCTCCTGTTTGACCAGCACAGAATCCCTTAGGTACCCTTTCTCAAAAAACAAAGCCCCAGATGTTACACACCTTTGATAAAAGAGCTGCTACCTGGATGCTCCCATGTATACCTGGGAGTCTCTGGGTCACTGGAAATGCACACCTGCCCTTTCCCCAATTTCCTGCAAAAGTAAAAGCAGAACCTCTGGTTTTAAAAAACAAGTTCAGTATTCAATTTAAAGCATTTTTTTTTCTAGCATGGTAAAGGTCACACTTGGGATGTACATGGCCCTTAAAAACATGAAAACCATGCCCTTCAACAGCAATGAAAGCAGATAAAGGCTTCTCATGTTAAACATTTTATTGTTACGTGCTCCCCAATACAACAAACAGTATCAGTAGTGTACACTTTACAGAAAGAGAAATTAGCTTGGTAGAAAAGAAACCAAAAAGGTACAAGGATTATCTACACCCACATTGTGTATGTGTAAAAGAGAGAGAGAAAAGAGAATTTGACTTTTGGGGAATTTTAAAGAAACAAACACACCCTGTTTGTCTGTCTGAGGCTCAGGGATTGTCTGTTCCATCTGTTTAATGCTAATTTCTTGGACCTTCAAAAACCTTGCAGAAAGGTAGCAGCAATTCTTTAGAGGTGTCAAGGTTTGAGTGGGCTGGATTACAGGCACCGTGATGCAGGATGCATCTTGCATAGTGTGACCCTCATCTTCCCTCAGCAGGATGAACCTACCTTCATTCTCTTTTACTTTAAAACAACAGTTTGCATCCTTATTTCTTCCTAGTGATTCCTCACAGTCACTACAGATGTTTTGAGAATCTAAACTCTGGGGCTCTCATCTACTTCATAGCATTTTAGAGGTACATAGTCACTGCTCTTTATAATGGGGCCATCATGAGGACTTTTTCACAGGGAAGCAAAAATTGCACATGAGACTTTAATAACCTTTTAGAAATTAAAAAGCTGTCATAAGACTTTTTTTTTTTCTGAAGAATAAGATCAACAATTTCTCTACAGTAGTTTAGTTAGCTTAAATTTCTGTTCTATCCATATGACACAGCAACGTAGCATGTACGGGTATCTAATTACATCTCTCTATTTTATCTTGGCAAAAAGAATAGTCAACTGCCCTTAGTGTAAATATTTAGTACATAAAATACTATCAAGAAATCAATTTTTAATAAATATCTTTAATTCTCAATCCTATATACAAGTACTTTACAGCAACACACTGGAGAGAGTGCGATTGGGTGGACTGTGAACAAGATGGTCATTGACATAAATTACTCATACATTATTGCAGTCAGATGCATTGTGGTTGTGGTGATTTAGAGGTGAAACATGCTGAAAAATAAATATCTCTCTCACCTTTAAAAATCATTGCTTCCAGTAGGAAAAAAACTCTCAAACCTATTTTAAGTCTTGCCACAGCTACATCTTGTGAGTGCCTACCCTACCTAGGTGATGCTTTTCCAGCTTCAGGAATAACCAAGAGTCCATCTGGAAGCCAGGCCTCCTTTTTGCTTGGTAAACATTGCAGTACTTATGCTCTCTATGGAGATTCCCATGCTGGGCCCACTGCTGCAGCAAGGAGAGACTGAAGGGTCAGCACTGCTCCTCCTGAGCAGCAGCTGTGCCTGCCCAGTGCAGGCTGCAGTGGGCATCTCTGGGCAGGGAGGAACCTCATAAGGTTCCACATGGGCAAATGCAGAGTCCTGCACCTGGGGAGGAACAACCCCATGCACCAGTACAGGCTGGGGCTGACCTGCTCGGAGGAAATGAACCTGGGAGTCCTAGTGGACAGCAACGTGCCCTCATGGCTGAAGCTATGGCGTTCTCAGGTGCATCAAGAAGAGTGTAGCCAGCAGGTTGAGGGAGGTTCTCCTCCCCCTCTACTCTGCCCCAGGAAGGCCTCATCTGGAGCACTGTCTCCAGTTCTGGGCTTCTTGAAGCTCAAGAGCAACAGGGAACTGCTGGAGACAGTCCAGTGGAGGGCCACCAAGATGATGACAGGACTCTCTTATAAGGAAAGGCTGTGGGACCTGGAGCTATTTAGCCTGGGGAAGAGAAGGTTGAGAGAGGACCTTATCAATGCTTATAAATACTTAAAGGGTGAGTGTTGAGAGGATAGGGCCAGTCTTTTTTCTGGGGTTGCCAGTGACAGTATGAGGGTAATGGGCACAAATTGGAACACAGGGAGTTCCACTTGAACACAAGGAGAAATGTCTTTGCTGTTCAAGTGAGAGCCCTGGCACGGGCTGCCCAGTGAGGGTGTACAGTCTCCTTCTCTGGAGGTTTCCAAATCTGCCTGGACATGTTCCTGTGCAACCTGACCGACGTGAACCTGAATCTCTAGAGGTCCCTTCCAACCCCCACCATTCTGGGATTCTGTTATTTCACAGGCAGGGAAAACCATTTTGCACCTGTGACTGGAATTAAACTCACCTTTCTTTAAACCTGCTGTTAAGAGGCAAGTGGCTCTACGTAGACTTACACCTTCAGACTGACACCTTTTTTTTTTCTTTATTTCAGAAGACAGCATGCTGTTGGTGATACTCAAAAAAACCTCCTTCTTTCCTATTGTCAGCAAATGTAATTGATATTAAAACAGAACTCCTCCTTTTATGATAATGCTGCTTTAAAAATGAACTCTTGGAATGTCAGTAAGGCAGTACTCAGCGGCAGGCACCTAGCAATTGTCCGGAATGCAACATAGGTAAACAGTCATCTGACAGCACAGAACTCTTAAAAATAATACTAGTTTTCTGCAATATACAGTATTTACACAACAGCTGCAAATTTGCTCATACAATATCTGTTTACATAGATAAATTAGCAAAACAAGTCTTATGGATTCAGTTGTTCCACTGCAGAAGTATTTTGTGTAGTGTAAACGTTTGGTTACCTCTTGTAGTGGGGCATTTTCTACATAGGAGTGTTTAAAAACAAAAATCACGAGGTGAGTGCTGAGGTCACGGCCACTTTTCTGTACTGGAGCTTGACTGATGCCCTCAGGGACTTCTGCTCACTGTTGGGAATATTCTTTGGTTCTTTCCTCCAAGGCATTCAAACTGGCCAGGTAACGCGGTATGGGAGGAGGACGGGAGCAACTATAAAGTGAACCAGCACTTCTTGTTCTTTGTATTTACAAGGAAAATGAGTTAGTGACCTGCAGTGTCCTGCTTTTGTGGGAAGCAGCACGCACCATAGCATCCAGAAGCCAGGACATTAGACCCAAGTGCCAAACAAAGCCTCTTTTGATGGCTGTCGTCAAGGCACTCACACTCATCTCTCCACAGTGGAGGACCTTGAAGGCCATCTCTTCTCAAGATGCTTCCCGCTCTTCCTCGAGGTTCTGGATGGAGAAGGAGCACCGGCTGTGGTGTTATCAGCTGGCACCGCGGGCACAGCTGCTGCTGGCGCAGAGCTGCGACGAAGAGCGAGGCTGCTGCTGTTGGCAGGTGACTGGTGCAGCAGAGCAAACAACATAGAAGTCTTCCTTGCTTTCCACTGTGGAAATTCAGCACCTTCGGGTTTGGTGTTGGACAGGGAGACGTCAGTATCTGTGTCCTCTTCTGCCCAAGAGAGACTACCCAGAGAACTTCTCCCAGGCAGGAACTGTGCGTGGTGGGGCACTGCAGGTGTTGGCATCATCAGAGCCCGAGGCAGGTTGCTCTGACCAAACATCACCTCCTCCTCAGCCTGAGCAGCTTCAGTAAGGAACGGTGGTGGAGGGGTGCTGCTGCGCTTGCTGCAGGACTCGCAGCACAGCTTGTTGTAGCCAGGGATGGAACAGTAACGGGCAAGCACTTCCATCTGACAGAAGATGGATTTGTCTCCCATACAGGGCTCATCTGCAAAACAAACGTGATGTTAACTGTAAATTGAGTGATGAGCACTGACATGCCCGGGAGGCATTTAGTTGGGCACTGATAAAGCTCTGCCTATGTTTCATAAACGGTGGACTACTCTGAATGGGCAGCCTGAGATACTTCATCCCCTGACAGAACCCACTGACATCCTAAAAAAGAGCCCAAGCTGGGAACCAAGGACACCGATAGTCAATCACTTTGCAGTTCTGCACACACCAGGAGTGGGGGGTTCTGGAAATCCATGTTATATTTGTGGAGTGCCACAGACAACCATGTCCAGTGCTAACTTAAAAGACCTCTCACACATCAGGCCAGATGCAGTTCCACCCTTCCCAGATCACCTTCACTTCTAGCCTGAGGATACTATCTACCAACAGCATCAAAAGCAATGAAGTCTTCCATTAAAGAAACTACATCCCAAGCAATACTTCTGAAAGACACCTTTTAAGTAATGTCTGGAAAGAAAATATTATAGTTGGATAAAGTTTTCTTTGGATAAATTCTTTTTCAGTAACCTAGTCATAACTAAAGAACCCGTGGAAAGCTGTTATAGATGGGTCAGACTTAAGATGCATTGAAGGGAAGTGTATGGCATTCCTTTCGGTCAGGGAAAGGATCTTGAAGAGGTCAAAGGGAGATCCCAAAAACGTCAATGTTTCTTTGAGCATTTGCTGGATGTTTGTTCCATAAACAGAGATGCAGTGGTCATGTTGGACAAAATGGGGAGAGGAAAGCAGTACTGCAAGAAGTCAGAAGAAAAACAAGGCTTGGGTATTGAGCTAAGAGCACATTGGTACTGGGGCTGCTTTAGACTGTCAGATGAGCTCAAACGTGAAGCCCTTGGTTTTATTGCTACCAGGACTGGGACAAACATGACAGTTCGCACCATTCTTATGTGGGTTGAGAGTTCCTGTTCCTCATCTTGCGGCCTGTTGTAGTGACTGCATTAAGGCATCAGCAGCTTCCTGGTAGTTAGGTATTTTGTGCAGGAACGTGAGTTTAAATTAAAACTTTACACTTCACAGAAGTTGTCCAGTTCTCAGTATCTAAGCAGAGCTGTGTCAAGACACAGAAGAGGGGATGTTTGCTCCAGGCATTTGAACTGAGCTGCACTATTTTCAGAGTTTACAATGAGATTTATTACTTGCTTATTGTTCTCCTCCCTGTCTCTAACACCCTACTCATCTAACTCATCCTCACTCATCATTTGTACTGTGACTTATCTGTCCAATTTGGAATATCATGTGCCTTGACAGCATGAATACCCAACACAGTAAAGCAGGATCAACGTTCTTCATAAGAGCATCTTGCTATTTTATCTGCATATGTAAGTAGAGAGGGATAATTACTCCCCTCCAGACATCTACAGAGACCCTCAGAACAATTTGTGCATTTCAGTGGTGTGTTTCAGCCAAACTGATCTCTCTTTGGGCTTGGCAGTGTGAGGTTAGTGGTTGGACCTGATGATCTTGAAGGTCTTTTCTAACCAAAATGATCCTATGATTCTTCCACAGAGGACTTGGCCTAATGACAAGGACTCTTGAGAAACATGGGACATCTGTGTCTCCCCTCAACCTCCTAAACTGGGTGCCAAGGCTCTGGCAGCACTCCTACATCAGACCAGGAAGCTACAAACACCTAACACCTCACAGGATGTTAAACCAGCAATGGGGACAAATTAGTAGCTTGGTGCATCCAGGAACTATTTAAACACTTTGGGGAGTAAGTTTCCATTAGCAGATTTTTCCTAAGATATCTCACAGCTGGCTTCAAGGAGTATTGATGGGGTTTACTTGAAATAGCAGTAAGCAAAATTATAACGTGAAAAGCCAAAAGTTAACTCTGGCTACTGAGATCTGTTCCATGTCTAGTCCTGCATTCACAGTTGGGAATTACGTAGTCAATGCTTTAATGAGCAACAGATGGCATCTGACATCACTTCTTAAGCTCTGACATTAAATGAGCTTTCTGTGCCGTGGTATTTTTTCACCTGTGTACAGATGCTGCCTCCCCACATGTCAACAGTATGTGAGGCAACCAAGTCTTCCTATTTTAAAATATTAACAGTAGCTCAACCTCTTCATCAGCGTAGATCAGCCCATTTCCACTCAACTCAGTAAAATTACACACACGTACATGGGGTTGTGGGCTGTTGTTTATAAATAGCAAATTATACGACTGTGGTGTGTAATATAAAATTTTTCCTTGCTACTAATCCTAACAAAACAATTGTTTGTTAGCTCATGAAAAGCCTACCATTAAATCTGCAGCTCTGTGTGGGTATAACCGTACCCCATGATGGCACCACGAGACTATTTTCAGCAGGAATTTAGCACGGGAGATTCAAGGGCTGTACTTATAATTCACCTAAACTGGAAAAGCTAATATTGAACTGCAAATCTTTGCACCATATGTAGGACAACCTTTATGCTTCTGTGTTAGGAAGCACTTGATCTGGAAAATCATGGCCCTCATCTTATTAACACACAGTGTTTTATGTCAGTATAGAAGTCAAAACAAATAGTTAACACCTGAAGTGATCAACCAAAAAGCAAAGTACTCAACAATTATTTTTGCCTTTCCATAGTGACAACACATCTCATTTCTCTCATGCTTCACCTTTGTGATGGTTTAGATTTCGAGCCTCAACTGCTGGTGCAAAAATTTGATTTTGTACTTAAGTACTTTCAGTAGAGTCCCTAAGTACGACCTTGGGGCTGTTTATCACATAGTGCCTGTTTTAAATTTTTTTAGGTTAATTCTGCACAACCTAGTCAACCATCTTCTATTCAGTGTGTAAGTGCTTGTAACCTTCTGCTGATGTTTATGGTAAAAACTCTCCTTCTCACAATTTGTCACTTGCTTCAGGGTAACAAAGAGTAGAAGACACAAAGAAGTGTATCAGCTCCCTAGGGAATCTTTAGAAGATTAAGCTATTGGAATATAATTTCAATCAACTAGAAAATGTTCACATTGGATTTTAGAATTGACACGGCTCTTACTGTAACTATGTACCTTGCTTGCTGACAGCATCCTATTAAGGAATCTTGCTGAAAGTTGGGATTTAGGGACTAAAATTTAAAGCAAGACATGCTTTGTTCTTCATTCTCTATCTCATGCTGCCAAGAAGGCACAGCTCATACAAAGACTTCTCAGGAATCTCTTCTAGACAGGTTCTTACATAGGACTCATCTGTTTGTCCAGTACCACAAAATCCATTCTTCTCATCTGGCACAGCCACAGAAGCATGACTGCTGCTCAGATTGTTGCTATGGACCTGCAGGATAAAGTCCTGCCTACTGTAACCTTCTCGTCACAGAGACATACAAAGTTTCAGTATGAGAAGTATCTACGGGAGTTGTCCTTATTTTTCTGCACTCTGAGACTCAGCTCCAATAAGGCATATTGTGGGGAAAGTGGTGGCCCTTCTCCCATATGCAGACACATTTTTTTCATGAAATGGAAGAGAAATGCTAATATGCCATGTGGCACAAGAGAAATCACACTAACTGCAGCAAATGTTCATGACAGCTGCATCAAGGTTCAACTCTCAGCAATCCTGCGTGTAGGCAGCAAATCATTTGTCAAAACCACCTAATATAGATTAATGTTTTGCTAAGTCTGAAGCCCTGAAAATCAAAATAGTAATAAAGGCTACATAGACTTAAAAGTAAAGGAATGTCAGGCATGACCATGCATAAAGAGTGTACCTGCATCAATATTAGAGAATACTGTTGATATTTTAGCTGTATTCCCCCAAAACACAGAGTGCAGTAGAAACTACATCAGAAAGTGTTGCAAAAAAGAGAGTGACATTTGGTCTGAAAGAATCCCATCAGCTATTCACTGCTTGGTGAAAGTTATGGCTCAAACCCCTGAGCAGAGGAGTGACATTTGAGCTCAAAGAGAAAAGGTGGGTGAAGTGTGGCTGAGAAGCAGAAGGCAGGAATATAACAGTGGCTATTCAATAAAATCCAAACTGATGCTTAAATTTTCTTTAGGGTGATGCTTAAAGCACGAGGTGAAACCTATCTGAACATTTTGGTGAAGATGTGGCCCTTATTTCTCTCAGTTCTGAAAATATTTGTGTCATCAGGGGAAAACCAGGATTTTAAATCTTGTACTTGTTTGTAGAGTCACAGACAATGATTTGCTCTCACCTAGTGGATACTGAGTTTTCTAAGTTTGCATTGCTCCCAGAATTGGTTTCTGCTCTGAGGTCTTTCACTGGCCCAAGACAAGTACAAGCAAAAGCAGACACTTTTCCCAGACCTGTGGGAAGCAGTCAGATTCCCTCTGTGGGAAAACACACTGTGCTTTCCAAGAACTCTTAATTTTCCTGCTGGCTAGTGATTGGTGTTAGGACTACAAGGAAGGACTTAAAAAACAAATAAATCCCAAATCTTGTTGTCATAAAAACCTTAAAAATGGGTTTGAAAAGTGCGATGAGAACAACATAATGAAATTCCCAAGAACCTTATTAATGCTTCACGGCTTCATTTTTATCTATAACTTTTTAAAAAAATTCCCCAATTGTCAGGCTTGTAAAATTTATCCTGGGATTTAGAGGTTGAGCAGGATCGACTAGCACAAATTTTTGCCAGTGCAACTTAGGCTAACATGTTTAAACCCCCTATTTCATCACGTTTACAAGAGAGAGCCTAGCAGGCAAACAGCACTAACCATCTGGACCTGTGCCATCAGTAACCTGCTGGACTGTACAACAGGGCCCTTTCGCTGGGAAAAGTGGGAGAATCTCCAGGGAAGGGTGTATTTTCCAGTAAGTAAGTTCTAGCAACGGTGTTGTGTAGTTGTCACTTGCCATTCTAATATCTTTAAAACAGAATATGGGACAAGTTTGGTGTGCATACTCCCTGCTTACAAGCATAGGCTCTGCCTTGTTTTAGAAACTTGCACATCTTAGCACAGGAAGTTTAGCTTTTATTTACACCTAAATATAAACCTTTTATTTTTCACTGGAGTTCAGTTGTGGATTAAATCTGTCTGACACTTCTGCTCAGTGCTGTGCCATCTAGACAGGCTGCACTGAGACAGGAATTGTTACCCTCATCTACTGCAGTCGTCTTGGGACGTTCTCTTACCATTACAGGGAGGGAGTTTACAAGCCCTCACTGATTCTGGCTTTTCTCCATCACACCGGTCACCAGCACGGCACAAGATCTGCCGGGTCTCCGTTCCCTCCCCACAGGTCACGGAGCACTAAGGAACAGACACAGGACAATTCAGGACATGCAGCTTTCACAGCAATGCACAACAATTCAGGTATCTGAAATAGGCTGAGGATGGCTTTCAGGCCAGGCTGCACATTCCAGCAATAGGTTTTGAAAGTAGACTGTATTGTTCTGGAGGAATATGCAGAAGAGGACGATAGTATTTCCTTGGTCTATGCTTTCTGTTAATGTTAAACTTATTATTGGAGCATATCACATGTTTTGCTACTTACTCTTCCTGTAGCTGATACCTGATCTTGACAATGTAACATAAAGAGAATGCACAGGACAGAGAAAACTCAGCATTCACTGAGTTAGCTGTAGGGTTCAGCAGGTTGTTACTAAGTCATTATAACCATATCAGAACTTGCAGAAACTCTGTGATTCCAAAAGAGTCTAGGTTGGTAAAACATGTTATGCTACCCTTCAGAAGTGAGGACGTGAGAAGTTGGAAACTTGGAGAAAAACACGCAAAACTTCAACACTTGTTTTGCAGGATTATGTGTCTGATGCTGTATTTTCCTTGCTGGTTTCTGGAGAAGCCTAGAGAGCTACAGATGCTGGAAGGCATCTGCAGGACTTTGGGTTTTGGAAATCTCTGTTGGGGGCAGTCCTGATCTTTCATCACAGATGTGCCTTCCAGGCACGAGATGTTAGCAAGGGTACATGACTCACAATGGCTGCTTGCCTACCTCAGACCAGGGCCCAGCCTTCCACTGCGCAGGGCAGGGCACGCGGTTGCAGGGCCGGCGGCTCTCGGGGCGATCGCCACTGCAGTACTTGAAATGGACGGAGCGGTTGGCCCCGTCGTGGAGGGGCTGGATGCAGCGCACGGTACGGAGCTGGTAGCCTGAATTCCCACAGGTTTTTGTGCAGTATTCCCACTCATCTGCTGCCCAGCTAGGAAGTAAAAAGGAATCATATACCATCATAACTGTTAGTGATTATCCATACTGCCGCCAGGTCAGGCAGCCCTTTGCATACAATGTTTTTGTGATGAAACTGCTTGGTTTCAGATTAGTAACCATTTTTTGTACAAGCAGAAAAATACATCCATAACACAAGAATCCAGAATTGCAAAATCCCAGAATAGTGGGAGTTGGAAGAGTCCTCTAGATATCATCCAGTACAACTCCCAGCTAAAGTAGGTACACCTACCACAGGCTGCACAGAACACGTCCACATGAGTTTGGAAACCTCCAGAGAAGGTGACTCCACAACCTCCCTGGGCAGCCTGTGCCAGGGCGCCCTCACCCTCACAGCAAAGAAGTTTCTCCTCGTGTTCAGGTGGAACTTCCTGTGTTCCAGCTTGTGCCCGTTATCCCTCGTCCTGTTACTGGCCACCACAGACTGGTCCCATCTTTTCGGCACTCACCCTTTAGGTATTTATAAGCATTGATAAGGTCCCCTCTCGGCCTTCTCCAGGCTGAACAGTCCCAGACCATGCAGCTTTTCCTCATAAGAAAGATGTGCCAGTTCCCTGATCAGCTTGGTGGCCCTGTGCTGGACTCTTCTCTAGAAGTTCCCTATCTCTTTTGAAATGGGGAGCCCAGAACTGGACACAGGACTCCAGATGAGGCCTCACCAGGGCAGAGTAGAGGAGGAGGGAAAGACAACCTCCCTTGACCTGCTGGCCACACTCTTTGTGATGCACTCCAGGATGCCACTGGCTTTCTTGGCCATGAGGGCACTCCAGTCTGGAAAGCTGTCAGCATCCCACGAAGTCAGGCTTGGGTGAACTCCCACACCTGCCATGGGGAGTAACCACTTCCATCCTTCTCCAATACATACTTACAGAGGCTGTGTGCATTCCTGAAGATTGCACATCCTGCGAATGGGCTTTGGCTTTTTGTTGGCTTCACAGAAGCTGCGGTGAACCATTTTGTTGTCACTTTTCCTGCGGCAGCCGTATTTGGTGTACTGGAACCCTGGGAAATATTGCAGAAAAATCAGAAAAAATCCGTGTTAGAATTTTTGGTTGAAATATAAGTTTTGTGGCCTATTACATGGTTACATGATAGATATTTCTGAAGTATGTAAACACGCTCACAATTTGTTCAGTTGTCAGACATCAGATTGGTGGATGCTACTTGTAACATGACACTGCAACAGGTTTTTAAGATCCTAAGGGACAGTTATGACTCCTTAGTCTAATCTCTGCATTACACACAAGTCATGGCACAGAGAGGGGAGAAGTGATCTCCTTGACAGCAAGCAGCAGGTCACCAGATAGCTTGGGAATGAACCTAAGTCTCCTTTTGTCATTTTTGCCACCAGAACACATCATCTGCTCAACTGTACATCAGAGTTAAGGTTATTTTGAAATTTGCATTCCTCGCTCTTTGCCCAAGAGTAATGTACATACCGTAAGTAAAGTGAATATTCAGTAGCATAAATGTCTGACTCTACTCCCAAAGTGGCTTTGGGTACTGAATTTAAACACTTAAAAAAAGGTATTTTCTTTCTAGGCTGGAAGTGTAACACTTTTAAGTAATCAGGTGCTTAAGTTATTTTAAGCTTGCACTCCCAAAATAACAAACTGCTTTTAAAAAACAGGGAGGCCAGGATTTCTAAAGCATTCACTACCCTCACCTTTTAGTTTTCCACTTTTGGTAATTTGTCATTCAGTACTACAAGGTGCTACATCATCTACTTACCTCCACCACAGGGTTTGGAGCACTGTGACCAACTCTTCAACGCCCACTCAAAAGTATCTATTTCTTCCTGGAGAACGTTGTTGCTGTTGATGGTTGGCACGGAGTCCTCATGAATGATGTACTTGTAAGTCAGGCTAGATCTTGTGTCGTTCTCCCGAGGAATGATCTATTAATAATCAAATGTCAACTGTGCTACAAAACCAGAGCAAGGTAAAGAAACCAAGGCCTGGCTCTTAGGGGAAACACAGAAGTGTTTGCTAGTTAACTCACTGGGGAAAAAATGGGGAAAACTAACTGTCTTCACAGAACTAACAATAGTAAGATCAACACAGAGCCATTTAAAATTAACAATAGTAACAATAGTAAGATCAACCCAGAGCCATTTAAAATTAACATTTCTAGGCTAGCATTTGAAGCTAGCCAAGTAGGACAACATCATCTAGGATGAAAGGATGGTATAGCCCCATCATTTACTTGGCTAAAGAGTAGGGCTAGTCTTAGACAGGTTTGACACTCAATGACTCTTTTTGGTCCACTGAGAGTGTCCCATTGATGCCCAGCGATGCAATACTGGGCTTCTGAATGACATCCCACTACTGTACGACCAAGCAACAGATTGCAAGAGAGCACAACAGCTATCGAGAAGAGAGCTTCAGGCCACGTGTCTTTGAGACACTGTGACAGCTCCATGCTGACCATATACTTCTTAGAAAGGGACAAACTCACCGTATTCCCACCACTGAACACGTAACCTACCAGCACAACCACTGCATCATGCAGGGGCCCGTCAGTGTGCAGAGTTTCTATGTCATCTTCTATGTTGTACTCCCACTCCACACCCAGGTCGATGAAAGATCGGGATCTGGCTTCCTCCCCCTTCCCGTTCAGAATGTAGTGTCCTGTAGCTTGGTTCTTAATGGCTAAAAAGATTGAGAGCAGTGACAGTTGTGCCTCCCGTCACAGTGTCAGCAATCATTGTGGCTTACGTGAAACTGGACTGGAGATATTATATATTTGCCAAGAAACCCAGCACTCTGGCTCAGAGAAAGGCCCCCGAAGCAATCTCATGCAGCCTCTCAATTCCAGTATGATGACAGGTGCATTTGCCCATTTGCTTCAATTTTCTACCACCTCATCCACATGAATTAGACAGGGATACAGAACTAGAGACAGCCTGAAGCACCACTCCTTCTGTAACGTGCACATTTCCCATACTAGCTTAGCTCCCAAGAAGCATGGGCAGCAGTAAGGAATTCAGGCCATGTCTTTGGAAGAACCCATCTTCCTTATTTCCATACGACCCAAATCAGTGTTACTGGGAATGCCTGTGAGTACAACAGACACCTCTCCAGGCTTGAAGTGCAGTCATTATTTTCCTCAGATTACAAAAATGACAACTTTTAAATCATATTGTAGGGGATTTTTTTGTATACTTAATGATGCACCAGGTGCTAAAATCAGTAAGCAAAGAGCTGAGGCATTTGAATCTCTGGGAAACTACTTCGCTTTGAGTTCCTGCACCACACTTTAAAAGTCACATAGTGTGGGGATTGTTATTATGATGACCCAATTAGAAGCAAATACTTCAGATTAGAAATCTGAAAGATGAACTCTTGGGTTTTCTTTCTTTTGTACAATTTTTTTCCAATGCACCATAACACATTACAAAAAGCTCAATGCAGAAAACTTACAAATTCCTATGATTACAGTGATCCAAATGCAGAAACTCTGCAGTACTGAGTCAGTACCTTCAGGAAGCCATTTGCTGCCAAAACAAAGCTATGCTGCTCTGAAAGTTACTGTCAGGCTATGCTTGGTCCAAAATGAGGCTCTTGAACCTCAAAAGCCAAGATTTCCCCTTGGACATTATCACAGTTGTAACAATTTCTTCCTTTTTTTTTTTTTTTTTTCTTTCCTCTACTTCTTTGTAGTAACTAATGCAGCTCTGACTGAAGGATTTACTGCCCTAGCACATAAGGAGCTGATGAAAAGGCCATTCAAATCCATGGAAGATCTCACCCCTTACTCCTGGGCTAAAAATCCGTTAAACATTAGAAAATGGTAATCAGTAAAATAAAATGAGGCCTCATCTGGAGTACTGTGTCCAGTTCTGGGCTCCTCAGCTCAAGAGGGACAGAGAACTTCTGAAGAGAGTCCAGTGCAGGGCCACCAAGATGATCAGGGGACTGGAACATCTTTCATACGAGGAAAGGCTGCAGGAACTGGGGCTCTTTAGTCTGGAGAACAGCAGACTGAGGGGAGACCTTACTAACATTTACAAATATCTAACAGGTGGGTGTCAGGAGGTTGGGGCATCCCTTTTTCTACAGTAGCTAATAACAGGACAAGGGGTAATGGGATGAAGCTGGAACACAAAAAGTTCCACTTAAATATAAGAAAAAACTATTTCACTGTGAGGATGAGGGAGCCCTGGCACAGGCTGCCCAGGGAGAGTGTGGAGTCTCCATCCTTGGAGGTCTTCAAGACCCACTTGGACACGTTCCTAGGTGACCTGATCTAGGATGACGTGCTTCTGCAGGGGGGTTGGACTAGATGATCTCTAAAGGTCACTTCCAACCCCTACCATTCTCTGATTCTATGATTCTGTGAAATTGACTGACAACAGTATAAACTGTGAGAAAAATCTGAAATGAAATGGAGTGCAAATACTTTACAAGTTCCCCAAATGTCTTTCCATTAAAACAGCTATAGCTTACAATCTGCAGCAAATAAGAATAATTAAAAGATCCTGCATTTGATTCACACACAAGAACGCATAGTTTTTACCCTCGCAGTAGCCATTTCAATGTGAGTGATGGCCATCTTTTGTTAGTAAACATGCAAACTAGGATCAATTCAATATTTTGAAGAATTCAAACAAGAAGTAAACCTTTGTCTGCTGATTTTATGCTGTAGGCCTCAGTCCTTAACATGCAACTTTGAGTGCACAGATTTACCCCAACGCTTTAGTTGGGTTATCTCATTTCTCGGATTCTCCTGCATGACTGCACAGTGCTTCTCATCGGTCCTCAAAGCCAAACCTGAGGAGAGAAACACTTACCAAGAAAGTGAGGGGAAGCCTCGTCTTCTTGGATAAACACATGTCGAGCACCAGGAGGGATATCAAACATCTTAAGGTACCCTTTGGCATGTGTAGTAGTCAATGGAGAAAGCAGAGATGGAAAGAAAAAGTAATAGCCATGGTTAGGAGGGCAATACACGATACAGCTTTGCTTGCAGAAGAGGGCATCCATCATCAACTGAGCAGCAGGTTCAGAAAGAATCTGAGCAAATAGCTTTGTAACATGTTTGACAGCACCTCCTTCTGTTCTTCCTCTTTCAGAGAGAGGAGAGCAACCAGTTACAAATCTATTTGTCACTTGGCTAGCTATACTGCTGTAGGCCATATTGATTAACAATTCAGGCAAGAAGATGTTTCTTATGTTCCTCAGTGTACGATGGGGAAAACACAGGTCTTGCCGATTCTGCTTGCCAAATCACTCATCAGCCTAGCTGTCAGATTTGAGTTTACTTACTGTCATGTTAGGTGTTAATGTCTTCAGTGACTGCTTACTTCTGAGTAAGACTGGAAAAGGTGGGCGTTGTACAGGGTGGGCTGTTGCTATATATAAGAAAAGGCTTGTCTGTATGGAAGTTAACCCAAATTACTTATAACTGTGAATGTAAAACACATCCATTAATTTGCTACTGCTGAAGCAAAAGGACTGAATTCAACTCTCTACAGCTAACAGGAAAAAGCTGTTCTCAAAGAAAATGGTTCTTGTTTTAAATTTCTATTATTTATCAGTCCAAATCACAGGTAATCAGTGTAACATTAAGAAGTATTGTCATTAGGAATACTAAAAATCCCTTCTAGGGAACCTGTCAATGGGCACTGCAATATAAAGTTTTAATTGAGAGCATCAGGAGTACTCAGAGCGCACAGTATTTTACTGTTTCTTTCATTTTCTCTTCAACACCTGCAGAAATAATCATGAGACATCTCTGCAAATCTGTTTTTTTAAGAGCTGAGTAAGCTCCTCTCTGTTTTGTACTCTGCTCTGTGATCTTCCTGAGTAATCCAGCCCGGATATAAAGCAGTGTCGATATGACGAGAGTTTGACTGCTTGTGCATTGCAAACACAAGACGTAACATTTAAGTAATCTGGTTTCATCCTGGGAATCCTGGGACTAACAAATATAGTTTGTCATGCACCTGACACACTACAGCTCCTTGGGAAACCTAAGTGAAGGAAAAGAAAAGCTGGGAATCTGGAAAAGCACAGTCTTGGCTGATGAGCGACTACACAAACATCATTTGCCAGTCTTTTCATTGATGGTCTTTTGAGCATAGGAAACATAAAGCCTTTGCCTGATTTGGCATTATTTATCAAGGTCTGAGCAGAGATGAGAACTGCAGCAAGAGCTCTCAAGTTGCCATGGATAGCCCTCTTCCTACAAGCCCTTCAAACTTACCCAGTGTATTTTTAGACTCCTTTGTTTCAGAAAGGGAAATATTGCGAGCTCCTTTGGGCAACATAAACGCTCCTCTTGTCTTCCCTTAAACAGAACACCTGTGGTTAGTGCTATGGGAGCCCAGTACTGTTGTTTCATTGACTACATCTGTCAGCCAGATGGTCTATGCACGTGTAAAGTACAAATTACGTGGTGCATTCAATTGCTTTTACAGCCTGGTTAGACACATCTAGCAAATGTGAATAGTCAATGAAAGCCAGACTAGCCAAAATTCAGGTAGGTGATTTTAAGTGGGATACTTGCAGATTTCATTTTCCAGAAACTTGAATTCTTTTTGGCACCTCTTGCTTAAATGTTTTCCTGTTGGAAGAGGTCAATTAGTCTTTTTAACGACTAGATTGCCAAAGTTACAGTAAAACAATAAACATTTCAAAAACACTTCTATCACTTTCATAAACATTTGCCACCAAGTGGTTGGTTAACAGTATTCTGCCCTGAACTGTCTCTTAGCATCGTCTGTCACTTTGTGTTGTCAGCTTTCCAGGCACAGAAAATACTGCACACCATACCAGATGATGCAGTGGTTCTTGGTGGCCCACAGGCAGAAATGCAAAGTCAGAATACGGTGGGGCCAGTAGCTGGCCTCTTGTTTGCCCTGTTTGTCTCCCAGGGAGCCAACCAAACCACAGGTTCAGGCAGTGAGCTCAGAGCTACAAACCATTGGTACAGACAACAGAAACCAGAGTCTTTAGAGAGCTCTCACTGGGCTGGATCCAAAGTTGTGACAGGAATATCCTCCCTGCCCTCATATTCCAATTGTTTTCTTAGTGAACAGATCAGAAATACTCTTAGAAGACCAAGAACTGATTTCTGATGATGATTTTTCTTTTTTTTTTTATTTTAAGAAAAGTGCGGTAGCTGCCAGCTGCAGAATTACACAGCCTTACATATGAGGCTCAAGTTACAGTTTTAAATCCATTCCTCCCAGGGTTTGACTGATTCTTGCTTTATTCCGTGTCCAAACCATCGCCCTCCAGGGAACCATCCCTTTCAGAAAGGCTCTCTACTGTAATTTGATAATTACAATCAGGAAACTTTTCCAATTGGTTTGTAATAAGTATTTTCAGGAGAATATTTTATGCATTTTATTTTCAGTTGCACATTAACCCATCTTTGACCAAGTGTAGTTTGGCTGCTCACTGTCCATTAATTTAATTATTAATGCTGCAGCAAAGCTTGCTTCATGGCAGCAATTACAAGCCTCTAAACTGTTAATGCAGATATTCACATGATCTGGCCCTTAGCTTTTCACACTTAGTTCAATCAGACAGATATTCCTGATATAACTGCTCTCAGTCACTCAGGAGATCCACTTCCCTGAGTAGCTTCCCACACGGGTAAAAAAAACCAACCCAAGCAATACAGGAAAGCCTTTAAATACAAAACAGTCACAGCAAAATGTACAAGGTAATACTGCCCCAGCTTAACAAAAATATGAAATACAGATTTCTCAGGAAGCCCAAGAAGACCTTGAATTACTGTTTCTGTTGATATGAAATGTGTTGCAAAATACCCCCGAGTGCAGTCTGAAAATTGTCACCAGGTCATTCATAGTTCTGAGAGAGTAGAACGCTATCATTGGATCTCAGCCATCCAAGTTAAAGGGTATGAGAAATAAGGATTCATTACAAAACATTTTTACATCTGATATAGAATTCAGCTGAATTTATCTTCCATTTGTTTATTTGACTAAAGGGCCGTAATTTGTGGGAAAGCATCACAAAAGCCCCATTTGACATGTGGATATGTACACTCATTTCATATGCACACCCAGTCTTGGGTTTAGGTTTGAGAGGAAAAAACTTGTCAAAAGCTTAATCTTTAACAGGAGAAATAAATGTTTCCTTCAGTCCTCCTACAGATAGCGACTTGCTACACCAGAGTCAAGCAAAGTATCTCCATTTCTCCTGCATTTCACTGTGAGAACAGTTCGTTTCTGTTTAGCAAAACTCTGTGTATCCCCCCTACCACAAACATCGTCTGTCTGGGCTTCAGCATTCACAGAGAAGAATTAAATCTGCTCTGCAGGGTCGATATTTCTCCATACACTTGACTGATCAATCTTTCTTCTAAAACATCCTTCAAAGGACAGAAACGTTGCTTTAAAAATGTAATTTCTTTATGAGGAACAAAACTGGTTTTGCAGATCAACTTACAGCTTGTGTTTCACAACTTTACAGTAGGCTGCATTTCTGAGTGGTCTGCAAAAGCAGTGAGTAAGACAGAAGCAACAGAGACAAGAAAAACTATATGCAGAGGCATGAAGATGCTATTCCTACCGAGCTTTTTGGGAGTTCGGGTAAAGGTTCCCTTCACAGTTCGGCAATGAGAGTTATCCCCGCCACAGACACCACACTTATCTTCGACCTTATTGGAGCCAATTTCCTTGTCACAACCCACTTTCTGCAGAAGGAAGAGCAAGGAAAATAAGAAAACAACAGAAGAGGGTTGGTCGTTGGTTTTCAGTTTTAGTTCTAGTGAGTTGTCAGTGAGTGATCTATTTTATTTAAACACAAATTTCTTGCACAGTTGGTGCTAGATAACAGTTGTCATGCAAAAATTAAGAAGTGAAGCTTTATAGTCACTGTGCTTGTAGACTAAGAAAGACAAGAAAGACAGAAAAATAGACAGATTTTTTTTTCATATGTGAAACTAAGTGTAAAAAAGGCAAATTAAATGACCTATTGAGGAGAAATTGAGTGTTTCCACAGAACAGGTCTGTGCCATTGCTCTCAAGTTATTTAAATCTCAAGGAATGATGAGGAATATGATATGGAAAATATTTAATGCAGAAAGATCTGCAAGGTCTTATCTCTGCCTCATTGCTCTGATCTATCCTAACTAGAGCTGCTCTGTCATGGAGCACAGCCCAAACGCAACAACGGCCTTGGGCAGTTGTCACTCACCACACATTCTCCACGGACACAGATGCTGTATGGATCCTTATAGGAACAGCGCGTCCCATCGTGTGCCAGTTGTTTCATGTAAGCAACATCTCCCGTTTCTTTGGATTGGCAATACAGGTGACATCTCTTATGAGCTGAGTAGCAAGGAAAGAGAAGCAACTTTATAAATTACAGCAATCCAGATGTGCTTCAGAAAAATATCCCACTAAAGGAGTGAAGAGATAGAGAGAATCTGTAACAAATGGCTGTGGAGAAAAAAAAAACAACTTATTTGCTTTTCTGTGCAATATGAGCCCATCATTTTGAGATCTGTTCTCTCAGAAATCAGTTCCCTTCTCAAAAGGCTCCTAGGACTGGGTTCTCGACTGTTCTGAATATAGCTTTAAGTCTCCTCCTGAGTTTACAAACAGTTTACAAAATGATTTTACAGAGCTGAGTTTACAAAATCACTGGGATGCAGAAAAATGACAGCAGAAAAATAAGTCAGTGAAAAGACAACGCTAAAGCCTGGTGAAAAGTGCAGAGAATTTGGATCTCTAACCTTCTCTATCCTTTTTTAAAAATACCAGCTGAACACCTATTTCCTGCCTGAATCTAAGTCCTCAGTCACCCATGCAAAGGTATCTTAGGAGATATCTGCGGAAGAAATGCCAGCAACTCGACAACACCTTTCAGTGAACTAGGAATCTGGCTTTGTACTTGAAGCTGCCCTTGTCACTTGAGGTAATTACTGGGCTAGATTAATGTTAGTAGTGAAGACTGATGGAATTAGGCTAAGACAGATGGATCTATGAAAGAGTGGGAAAATACCAAGAAGGACTCCTCAAGCAGTGCCAGTAGAAAAACACTGCTAACGCTTTCAGCAGCTATGGTGAAACGTTGACCCTCTGCTTCCAGGTAGATGAACAGCTGTACAAAAGAGAGTTATTCACCAACCAACCATCAACTTTCCACACTTTGCCCCAAGAGTTGGGAACCAGGGCTCAGCAGTGCAGTGCATTAAATGCCATGAGCACCCACCAACTATTCCAGCAGGAGCTGAGAGCCTCAAGCCTCGCATGACATCTTGTTCTCAGCAAGAGAAGGAGGGAAGCAGGGCAAGCTAGTTGGTTTCAGGTTGGGGAAATGACAACGGTCTCATATGGCTCCTGCTCTTTTCTTATGAGGTCATCTTTTTCCCTGCTTTTTAGTCTCACCTACACTCACTGACACACTGATTATTTCTGGTTTCTGCATGGTTGATAGACAAGACCCCTAAGGAGCTCTGGGAGGTAAATAACAGAGCTTACAGTCAGGGTGTTCATAAGGCAGCCAGTGGTGCTTGCTGTTCTGATACTCAAAGTGGGAATTGCGTTGCTGACATTGCTGTGCTCTGAAGTCCTCGAAGTGCTTCGGGCACTCCTCTGTATTGCATAGTTGAAACTCAAAATTGACACCAGCACAGTCTTCACCTCCATTGATGGGCCTGTACAGAGAAAACATTCAAGAGATTTTAAAACACCCTGTACATTAGCTCTGGGGATTTTTCTCTGTCTTAGGTGAAATTTCACACCATTTCATGAGACAATTGTGCAAAAAAGGTGTGTGAAGTGACAGAAGTGGAAGCAGAGCAGTTAGACTGGAGAGCTATATGCTTGCAGTACAAGCCCAGTGCTTGCCTGTGCATCCCCAAGGCACAGGCCAAAATGCAGAAATAACACATGTGCACACATATGCTGCCAACAATCAAGTAGAGATGATCTAAATTTGCCCTGCAGCTTGCTGAGCTCACATGTTCTATGCTCTTCACTCTCTTACACATCAGCTAAATCCTTGGAATGGTTTTACACAGGCTTTCCTCTGGAAATTCTTGGATTCTCAAAAAATGACTCTGGCTCCAGCCACATTTCAAGGGGCTTGAACTGAATGTGAATTTTGGCAGACTCCATTCAAAACATAAACACTGTTTAAAACTGACACCTAGACTGACTCCCAGTTGCCTGGAACTAACACCTAGCCAGGAGACCTACATTGGATTGTTGCACTGGCGTGTTCGAAAGCGAACTCCAGTTCCACAGGTCCGTGAGCAGGAGCCAAATTTTGTCCAGGGTCCCCAGTTGCCATCCTGTTTCAGCTGGTTAGCATTCTTCCACATGCAGTGACCTTTGTAGCACCACTGGGGGAAAGTGGGCAAGGAAAAGAGGTGAGAACAGAAACAAAACTCAAACAAATATATGTATAATGGCAGCAAGAGCGCACAGAGGTGAGCTCAGGGCCACAGAAGGGACATCTCAGAGAACAGACTGGAAGCAGAGAGATTTCCCTGGGGACAAAGGGGGTGAGGGTCTACATACTGTGGGCCCAAGAGTAGTCGATCACCCTCCCTGAAGGCTGTCTGCTCCTAAATACTCAGGCAGCACTGCCAAACCTGAGTCTGAACCTCTCCATGGGTGGACACTTGGAGCTCAACACGTTCCACCCTCCACTTCAAGTCTTTATTTCTTTTGAGACTTAACCACCGCCATCTTTTTGAAGGAGTTTTGATATTCTGAATACTAGCAGGATAAGAGTTTTTGCCGAGGATTAGTAATTTTTTTCTT
>WBNH01001588.1:89752-183742 GCA_013401255.1 Urocolius indicus | reverse complement strand
CTCTCTGGGCAGCCTGTGCCAGGGCTCCCTCAGCCTCACAGAAAAGAAGTTTCTCCTCGTGTTCAAGAGGAACTTCCTGTGTTCCAGTTTGGGCCCATTACCTCTTGTCCTGTCACTGGTCACCATGGCCTCATGTTCTTGACATCCACCCTTGAAGTATTTATAAGTGTTGATGAGATTCCCCCTCAGTCTTCTCCAGGCTAAACAACTCTCACAGCCTCTCCTCATAAGAGGGATGTTTCAGTCCCCTCATCATATTTGTAGCCTTGTGCAATGGGAAGCCACATTAAATGGGGTCTGAGTACAGTTCTACATAAGCAAGCATTGTTCCTGCTTTGAAGCTATTCTAATGTAGCTTTGAAGAAAAAAAAAACAAAAACAACCAAACATATGGCAAAAAGATGACCAGAAAACCATTCCACTGGAGGAAGTCAGAAGTGGAGGTGGTGTTGTCTCACCACTGAAGCACAGAGCAGCCTACTTGTGTCTGCTCCTTCATGCTGGCATTGCCTCTCCTCTTTGCTGCCTGGCAGAGGGCAGCACACTGGCCCGACATCCCAGGAACTGCCAAGATTTCTGTTTCCTTTAGTAAAATAATCATCACTGAGTGCTGACAGGTCCTTACTGTATATATCTTTTGAGCTCTTGGCCGCTGCATCTGGACCAATGGTAGCGATGAAAGGCAGCCTGCACCAAGGGAGCCATGACACTCCCCATCGCTGTCTCATCCCCACATCTGTTCCCTTGCCCATCATGCTCCATTCCCAGCCTGTAACAGAGAATTGGCATTGGACTGAGCAGTTTCTGTGCTTCAATTGGTAAAACAACAGGAAAGAAAACAGTTTTTCATGCAGATATAATCATACCTAAGAGATCTGGTCTTTGCTTTCTACAAATATCACCTGCATTTCAAACTGATATTCTCTGATGCCAAAACACAAGGACTCTCTGAATACTGTTTCATTTACACTTTGTTTCATTTGCTAATACCAGGAATGACTTAAGTAGCTGATGACCACTTGTTATACTTCAGATAAAGGAAAACAACAATTCTGCTCGTTAGGGAGCAGTTCATTCAGACACTGAATTGTTCATATGGGTATACTCATTCAACAAAAGCACCTGTTTAAACACTGAGCTAATGCAGTTATGTCGCATCTCCAAGGACGTAGCATAATTAGCACGTTACATCTCTAAGTGTGGACCTCATACAGCTTACACAAGTGACCTGGTCAGCTGCACTTGGGCTAGCCTCCTCTCAGTGAGCTGGATGAGTAGCCTGCACTACTCAAGGACGACCAAGATCATATTCTCAGCATTGGCCATTAACTCACCCAGACAGCTAACAGAGATTTTTGCTTAATCAGTTATTCCCAATCTAACATTTTATCATTCTTGAAGAGGTGCCTAATCTAACAAATCAACACTTTCAGTCAATGAGAAGAAAGAAATTAAGGACATTTCACAAGCAACTGTCTCCACTGCCTGGGCCTTACAGGCCAGGTTTCTTACTGATCTCTTCCTCATTCCAGGGAAAATAAGTTCCTCCTGGTCATGGTTTAGCAAGGAGTTGCTTTTGCTTAGTAACAGGGGGAGCGGGTTGCAGTGAAGACCCCGTAAAAGTTTTTTAGACTCTCCCCCGACTCCTGGGTTCAGACCCACCCCCCGGCCCGGCTGGGCCAATCTGGCGCCTCTGCAATCACTATTTAGGGACGGGAATTTGAGGTGCCAGGCAGGAGGTGTAAGAGTGGTACAAGATGGAGGCGACCATGCGGACCCCACAGTCGGAGAAGGAGGAAGGATGGAGCATCAGACCAGAGACCCCTCTGCAAGCCGTGGTGAGAGTGCAGCCGGTACCCCTGCAACCTATGGATCAGCAGCAGCAACTTCATGTGAGTGTGCCCGGACGGGCCAGAGACTGTGTGGGGGAGGCGGTCATGGCACAGGACATGCTGGAGAGCCTGTGCACCGCAGAGCAGCCCCACACGAGAGGCAGAGAGGAGCAGCAACTTTTGGGACAAATGAGCATCGGTACAGCCCGTGCAGGGCTTTGGGACAAATGTGCGTCGGTGCAGCCCGTGCAGGGCTGCCATGTGTGTGTGGTACCTCACGGACTTGCAAGGAGGACTGGTGCGGAACCCACTTGCCCTGAGGTTAGACAAACGGCAGAAGCCACCAGGAACGGACTGACTGAAACCCCCACTCCCTGCCCCCCTGGGCCGTTCAGGGGGGACGGAGGTATAAAACACCGGGATCAGGGCTCTGAGCCCGGGAAGAGGAGAGGGGTGGGGAGCAGGTGGTCTTAAAGGGCTGGTCGGACTCTTCATCTCTGTACCATTCTGTGTTGTTTTGTTTTGGTTATGTTTTGGGGTTTTATGTTTTAGTTGGTATTAAATTATTTTTCTGTTTTCTTCCCCAAGCCGAGTAGCCTGGTCTGTTTTGTCCTGCACCTTAAGCGGCAATTAAGCCCTCCCTGCCCTTTAGCAATCCTTAAGTCTTCGGTACTTGAGGCTAATCGTGGTCTTTTGTTCCCTGATGGGCCTAAACCACCACACTCCTCTTTTCCTCTTCCCTTCTTCCCCTGCTTATCTTTTCATTGCTTAAGCCACTGATACATTCCAAGGACATAGAAATAAAATTAGGATAGCTTTCATATAGCCATCAAGATTAAACCACTTGAAGCGAGCGGGAGATGCAGTACCAGGCTTTGTTGGCAATCTAATGGTAGAAATTAGACTTACACGTGACCCGTTTCATGAGCAACAACAAAAGCTGATGAAAATCCATCCTCATGGTTGAGAGTACAGCTTCGCACTGGGTGGCACATGCCAGTAACAGGGGCATATCCTATTGAGAGAAATCATGTCTCATTCTTTTGCCCATTACATTTATTTTAAAAGAGACTCCCAATAAACTTACTACCTGAGAAGAACCTACGGTTGTTTTCTTTTGGCTGTCCATTTTTCCTATGTCTTTGCAATTACTGGCAGAGCAAATGGCTCAGACTAACTGGGTCTGATTCCACAGATATCTGTGTTATTTCACAGAATCACAGAATCTTAAGGCTTGGGAAGGACATGAAAAGATCACCTAGTCCAACCCCCCTCCCAGACCAGGACCACCTACAGTAGGTCACACAGGAACTCATCCAGGTGGGTTTTGAATGCTTCCAGAGAAGGAGACTCCACAACCCATCTGGGCACTTTTATTGCCACAAATGCACAAGATTCCTGTTTAATTAAAAGGCAGAGCAATAGGCTGAGATTTTTCCTGGGGGTTCATATTACTACCCTCATCTACATACTGTCTGGTACATACTGTATATCGTTTCCTCAGTAACAGCTAAAATAATTCTGATGAAGTGTGCCTAACATATCAACCTAATCAGTTTCACTCCAGGCACACCAGCCAAGACCTGAAGGAGAACTCAGACCCTTATGTCTCCCTGAAAAGTGAAGGGACCATGGAGGTACTGCATACAAACCTTGAAGGTGTACACCTCCAGCTGCACAGCCAAAACATGGTCTCACACAGATTATTATTTATCTGCACTGACATAAATCATAGGTTTTGAATTTACTTCTCATTATCATTAGTTCCTAGAGTCATAATGATTTATGCAAGTATCAAAGCAGCTGGGATGCTATCTATAAAAAGAAATGTCCAGTGAATGACACAATACAATAAAAATAAAGTTGAAAGCAAAGTGCACTGAGTGTTCCCAGTGATTCCTATGGACACACACCCCCACTACTCACCTGGAGTTTGAAGAAAGTTGATAGCTATTTCCTTACATCTCTCAAGTAAGAAACTTTACCTGCTATGGTTAGGTGTAAATGGCAAGGGCTACCCTGGCAAGGGCTACTTGCTTTTTAAAAGTTATGTGAAAAGAATGGAAGAACTTTCACTCCACAACAGAGTAACAAGTGCACACTTGGGCTGTACATGTGAGCCTTTTTTAATGCCAGAACAGGAAACATAAAGTTATGACAAATGTATGTGTCTTCCCCAACAGAACCAGGTTTCAAAACATCTTTAAAATGGAACGCTTCCTTAAGTTTTGCTGAGTAAGGGCCTAGGTTTCTTATTGTCTCAGGATGGCATAAGAGTGTAATTTTCAATTCTCCTCTTTTCTGGCAGGTGATAGCCATGAAACACCAAGTCCAGACAGTTTTGCTCCAGGTCAGCTGCATTACCTTGCATACCAGCAGGCCCAAAATCTTGCCTGGTTAAGAAGATGGCATGATCGTGGTGCTCAGAGTGGTTGGGGTCCGACTTCTGCTGCTGATACGCCCAGCGGCAAACATTCTCAAGGCTTCTTGAGGGATTCCCCCTTTCAATCAAGCTAATGGACTGAAAGAGCAACATGTTAGACCCGGAAGCTCCTAAAGGTCAGAAATCCAGACAAGTCTTGATTTTCATGGAACGCCAACCAGGTCCCTATTTCTCTCTTCCCCATTCCCTATCACTCTAAGCCATGACAGCCTTCTTTGAGAAGAGAAAATTTGTATGTTAGCAGTGACTGTGCATGTGTAATGGGACATCTGAACTGCCAGATGTCAATGTGGCTCAGCTGAGCTGAAGGAGCACATAGTGGTATGCACAGTCTGTATGGAGGAAATGAGTCACGTAGGCACATGGGGCAATGCCCGACTGCTGCAAAACTCTGTAGCACCAGTAAATGTGTATTGATAACACAGATTAAACATCTGGATCTGTCAGACTTGTGCCCACAAGCTTGGTAATTTTTTTTTTTCCAAGACAAGCATCTAACTGGTCTTTTGACTCCCCCAAATTCGGTGTCTGAATAAAATGGAAGAGATATGATTTCTTGACAAACCCTAAAGGCCATTGGTGCTTTCCTCCCACCTTAAACATTTTAACAAGCATTTCTTTTCAAAACTCTGTGAGTGTATTTTACCAGCAAAATCAATGTACTGTTACAAGCAGTGTCCAGAGTATAAAGTGGAGGAGTGTGCTGTGACACACTAACAGAGGCATAGGCAAAACAAGGACAGAAGATAGTTACACCAACTGATTGGTGCAGAGGGTGCACCAGCAAGCTCTGCTGGTCAACCAAGATGACTGCTTCTACTAAATGGATGTAATTCATGAAGGACTTGCAAGAGCCGGTCCTGCACCTGAGTCACAAATGGGACACTAGTGGTTAGCCTTAGGAAGGAGGGCACACACACATTTAGCACATGCCAAGCAGGGGAACTGGTTCTCCAGAACCGCTGTCTGGTAGACTTCTGTTCCCACAGCCCTTCATATCATTCATGTGGACTATAGCTACAAAGATGAAGGCAGAGAACTGGTTCAGAGGCTTGCTTACCTTTGCATACCCCAGCATAATCATTCGGACCAGCACAACATTTATGTGGACACCCAGAGATTCATCGTGATAAATTTCATTCACCTGAGGAAAAAAACAAGGAAAAATGAAAAACAGGACTTCCAAGGCCACATATATGTTATCTCAAGTGCTTATACCACTGCAGTCCTCTCAGCAGAGTATTCAAGTCTCAAATCACTCCCATGCAGTGGGAAATGTAGTCTACACTTTCTATCATCACATACTCCCTCACACAGAACATTCTGAAGCACGTGTCGAGACACCTCTCAAGTTTAATGGTCTTTGGATCAAGGCCAATAGAAAAGGTGACTGGGGAAAAAAAAAAGACTTCAAGTTCAAACCCTGCAAATACTCATCTGAATGCTTCAATTCAATGCTTTGATAAACATAACGAGGGAAATGAGTTTACTCCTGAAAGCAAGGTTATAGCAGTGCGCTCAAGTTCACTGAGGGATTTAAAGCAGATAGAGTTTGCTTTAACAACAGATTAACTCGTCACCATCCATCCCACGTGGCCACCTCTGCTATATCATCTGGCCACTCTAGCTGTGGATGAATTCCAGACTTTGTTCTTATTTGCTTCATCGACCATTTATTTCATTTGAGTCAGCTGAAACACATGGGATGAATATTTTAGTAGGGAGAATGAGCAAGCATATTTGTGCTCATTTTGTAAAAGATTCTGCTGCCAGTTGCTCAAGGAAATGTGCCGTTGCCTTCAGTGCAGGTTTGTCCTCAGAAAGTATTGAGGATTTGACTTAAAGCCTTTTTTGCATTCTGAAGCTCTAGGTGGGGAAGGAGGAACATTTAGACAACGACACCAACGAGGATCCATTTCTGCACACATGTAAGCATGTGTTTAGCTTTGAAGATGCAAAGAGTATTCTCCATTCAAAATCCATCTTAAAATCAATGAGTAAAGTGTTTCCAATCCCAAAAATGCTTTGGAAATTTTCACATGAAAGTTTTAAAGACAACAGCATTGCCAGAGTAGTATACCTTACAGGATAGTGATACCTTCAAATATACTTGATTTCTGCAAGTCAACATGTTAAAAAAACTTAAGCAGCTGCAGGAAAGCCTGTAACCTTTATGTGATCCAGGAATACTTCCTACATGAAGAGCAATGGCTGGCCTGAGAACACACTCATCTGTACTACAACTCCATGAGACCTCAACACTCCATCCCTAAAGAATGGCAGAAAATATAGAGGAAAGAGCAAACCTCGAGGCTCACAGCGATTCCTCATTAAACAGTCCATGACTTTGTACCCAGTGAGGTCTGCATAGTTCTCCAATGATATCTCCTCACATTATTTAAAGGCTGAATTTTGATTTGAGGGGTTTTAGTCTCATTCTCAAAGGAAATAAAGATCAGATGGTCACTCTCTCTCTCAGTTCTAATACCCCAATAAATTTTTGGCCCCGTTTACCACTTTCCAGCAACACTTGAAAAATAAGAAAGACCTCAAAGAAATTAAGTACCTGGGAGTTTTGTGAAAATAAGCAGGGGATTAGAAATCAGTCGCATTACTGCTCCTAAGGAAGGAAGGCCTGCATTCCTTTATCTCACACACATCCAGCAGCTTGGATAACAGCTTATGTCCCATTAGAGAGCCCAGCCATGAGACAGAAATCCAGAGGTAACACTGCAGTTCCACTGCTTGCTCACTCAACAACTGAAACATTTAATGGTGGGTTCTGTTTTGAATATTTTTTTTTAGAAGCAACTAATACTGCTGCCCTACTTTTGAGAGACAAATTAGAATTATGTGGTCTCTCTTGCACTAAAAAGAGTATTTGTGGAAGTGAAGTTAAAACCCCAAAATTATGCAGATGGATCAAAAATTCTTCTTCTTGAGGTCTTTCCTCATGTCTGGGAAGGTGAGAAATGTCCTGCAACCAGAGTATAAATTAGGGGATGTAAACATCTGCAGATCATCAGTGATGTTACTCATTCTCCCAAAGACAAAATTAATATGACATTATGAGCAATTGGTGAAAAATAAATACCCCTGTTTAGAGGCTGCTATATTTGAGCAGCATTTACAGGGTTGTGTTTTTTTTTTGAGTCATGCTAAACAGAATTTCCCCCTTCCCCTGAAGGAAAAAGGTCATTCTGAGTTGTTTAGATTGTGGGACCTGGCACAATGATTTTAGCCCATGGTTTCAAAAAATGCAATCCTTTTTAGGACCAGCTGAGAACACACTTATCAGCAGGGCAGCTTTACAAGGAGTGAGCACGTAACTCAGACTGTCTGTTTTGTGACGCAATTATTCCAAAGTTCAATGACTCATCTAATATTTTCTCCCTGTTAATGCAACAGCATTGTTCCCACAAACGTTTGTGTGAGAAAAAGTGTTCACAACTTCCCCCATGCAAAGAAATAACACGTTCCCCAGGACTGACTTAGAGACGAAAAATGATGCTGGAACTGGCCTGAAGATTCAAGTCTGCTTCAAGATTTCACTGAAACATCATTTTTGAACCCATTCTCAGTGGGTTGCTTTGGAGGGTTCTACTACAGTACTCCCAAGAGCAGCAAGCTCATGTATACTCTTGTGACCAAAGCACAGGAAAGTTTAGAAACCTGTAACCTCGCCAGAAGGACATAAATCTCAAAAAAGTCCTGAGAAAGTCAGTGTAGACTGCAGCACTTTCAGACTGCTGTAATTGCATCTACGCTGAGGTTACAATGGCAAAAGAAAGGACATTACAAGACAGTGGTACAAATGGTATACAGAAATCACACCCCAGGAAGCTGGACTTGTCCAATCTGGACTTGTCAAATACCTCACAGATGGCCAACTGCCTGTATAGCCTCTGTTGCAGTATTTAAAAGCAAAATGGAGGCAGGCGAAATCCACAGAATCACAGAATGTTAGGGGTTGGAACATACCTTTAGAGGTCATCTAGTCCAACCCTCCTGCTAAAGCAGGTCCACCTAGATGAAGTAGCACAGGAACACATCCAGGCAGGGTTTTGAAAACCTCCAGAGAAGCAGACTCCACGTCCTCCCAGGGCAGCCTGTGCCAGGGCTCCCTCGCCCTCACAGGAAAGGTTTCCTTAAGTTTAAGTGGAACTTTTGGTGTTTCAGCTTTTGTCCATTACCCCTAGTCCTATAACTGGACACTACAGAAAAAAAAAGTTGCCCCATCCTCTTGACATACACCTTTCAAATACTTTAAAATATTAATGAGGTTCCCCCCTCAGACTCCTCTTCTCCAGGCTGAACAGCACCAGATCTCGCAGCCTTCCTCATAAGTAAGATGCTTCTGTCCTCTGATCATCTTGGTGGCCCCGTGCTGGACTCTCTCTCTAAAATTTCCCTATCCCTCTTGAGCTGAGGAGCCCAGAACTGGACACAGGACTCCAAATGAGGCCTCACCAGGGCAGAGTAGAGGGGGAGCAGAACCTCCCTTGACCTGCTGGGCACACTCTTCTTGATGCATCCCAGGATGCCATTGGCCTTCTTGGCCACAAGGGCACATTGCTGGCTCATGTTTAGCTTATTATCAATCAGGACTCCCAGGTCTCTCTCTGCAGAGCTGCTCTCCAGCAGGTCAATCCCCAGCCTGTACTAGTGCATGGGGTTGTTCCTTCCCAGATCCAGGACTCTGCATTTGCCATTGTTGAACCTCATGAGGTTCCTCTCTGCCCAACTCTCAAGCTGGTCGAGATCCCGCTGAGAGTCTACTGACCCCTGTAGAACCCCACTGACCACAGGCCTCCAACTCGACTCAGCTCTGTTGATAACGCTCTCTGGGCTCTGTCATTCAATTCAACAGCAATATGCACAAGAAGTCAGCACTCTCCCTGCAACAGGGATGACAACTGTGAGACGCCATGGGCAAAGATGGGAAATATCAGTTTACTGAATGGATAAAAAATTGTTCAGACAGAATAAATACACCCAGTGACTGAAGTGTAAGGCTGCAGTGAGGAGCTCTGGAAGGAGAGACAACTACTAACCACAGCACTTAGTGCTTCTGTGGAAACCTCCCCGTGTGTATGCAGTATGAACGTTATGGGTGACTCCACATTCCCAAACTGATGTATTCCCAAGGCCAACTACAGACAAATCAAAGGCACCCTCTTGCCAGACCTCCTCCTTGAATGAAAAGTGACTGGATTCTTACCTGTCACAGAAATTGTCATCTCTTAACCCACAGCCAATCACACATCCCAAAAGTTATCTTGGATGGTTATTCTGAACACCTCTTGCAGCTCTTGGGAGCTAGCCTTCCAAATCTGGGACAGACAGCAGGCTGCAGACACACAGCTGGTTTTGTGCAGGTACTGTGTAATTCTCTGTCAGGTTGCCCACCAGCACCTGCTGACTCCATGGTGCCCAAGTAGGGGCTGCAGAATAATCCATGGCCATCTGCAGCCAAGACAAGGGCCAAAAGTCTCAAATGACTATTTGCCCAGCAAAGTGTCACCCATCATCACAGTCTCACCAGACCAGCTCCCAGGTCTGCCAGCACAGGTAGTCTCTTCTGGCTTTCAGCCACAGGAGGACCAGGAGGGATTGCTGCTACTGAGTTGAGGTACCAAGAGCCATGGGAAACCTGGACTTTGGTCTGGGAGACTCAGACTGAGTTTGCTCTCCTGTTCTGTATTTCAGGTCCTGCTTATAGTGACCTCTTTTGATAATTTTGATGAAAAGCTCTATATGACAACAGTATTGCCTTGATTCTCAGCTCTTCAGTTCCTTCTCTTAGAATCTGTGGTGTCTTTGACCACTTTTAAACATTACAACAGAAATAATTTAAGTAACTACTGAACTTACTGAGGACAGCTACAGTTTCTCTGCTGACATTTCCCTGTCTCTGCCCAACACACAGCAATTTCCTCTCCACTTATATCAAATGCCTCAGTTGACTCTCCTTGGCTTTTGGAGACCATATAACCCCAATGACTTTCTGCTTCTGCCTTGGTGAAGCTACTCACACTCCCATGTCTGACTTGCATGGGGGAAAGTGCAGTTGCTTAATTAGTATTCTAGAGTGAAGGAATGCTGAGTAATTCAGAATTTAGTGATTAATGCTATCAGCTGCTCTGCTCTCCACATCACTGGAAATGAAACTTTGAAAATGAATCTTTGAAAAAAATAGTCAACTACTGGTCTACTGACCATCCACAGGTATAAATCACTACATTAAATGGCAATGAGTGAGTTGTGCTCTTCTGATGACCCCTTCACATGCCATTAGTCTTTACCACAGGCTGAAGGCAATATTAGGTTAAAGTTCATGTAAACTGATACATGGGAGGAGTGAGTGTATGGTGACTGTATACCATAGAAACAGCTACCTCACTAGGAATCTTGACAGACAACAAGGTAAGTTATAAGCCTGGCAAAATCAAATATAATGGCTGAAGAAGGTGGCTTTGAAGGAGAAAGGGCTGCCACAGCCTCTTGTGATGAAGAGGGACGTCTGGGCCATTCTCAAAGCCCCACAATTTGGCTTCACAGCAGAGCGCACCAGCTGAATGAAGGCCAAGAAGGATGACTCCTAAACTCATAAGAAAAAGTCACCACCTAAAGAACAAGCTATTTGCCCATAAAGAACATCCCTCAGTGCTCATTGTGATATGGAAATGTGAGGAAATAAAGCAGAGACTTTCTTCTGAATTGTGCATTAATCATACTTGACTTGAGAGAATTTTTAAAAGCTGAAAACTTTTATGCCTGTCACCTCTCCCTGCATTTATTTTGCATTATATTGTCTTCTCGTTTCCTGTTTTACATGCATCTTGTTTAAAAGTCATATCAAAATTATTACCACTGTTAATATCTTGACAGAAGTGGCTAGACTGTTACAAACCATTCCTTCTACAAGAGATAGCCCATCTTTACTGTGGTTGCCCCACAGATTCCCGGGGAAGTGGTGTTCAGCTTGCCCAGGCTCTGCACTGGCATCTCCTCCCAGCAGGTGGGGCCACAGGCATTCAAGAAAAGATGGAAGAGCTTTGGGAGCCTCTGTCAGCTCTGCTGTGCACAAAGTTACATGTTTTTAAAACTAAAGAGACAACGTTTTGAAATCATCCTTAATGAAGATCCATTGCTGATGTTTCATGAGGTATGTGGTAAAAAGAAAAACTACTCTCTGCAAATACTGTATCGAGAGCATTTTGTTACTCACATGAATAGTAACTTCTTGTCTCAAACCTCCCGATATGATGATGGTGCCACATTCCCATAAATCATTAACCAAAGTGTGGTAAATAGGAATTCTCCTCTTAAAAGAAACGACCTCAGCTCCTGTATGGCACACTACTGTGTGAGAGCCAGGACCCACTCCTGACAAGCCTACAGAGTCACCTGTGGGCTGCTTGGGCCTTGGGGCATAATCCAGGGTGGAATAACAGAGGGAGGGTAGAGAGAAGTGGGGCTAGGCTTGCTCAATCCTACTTTTACCCTGTTTCCCTCTCCTCTACTTGCATTCCACTGTACTAGTGCAGGTTTTCTAAGGGATGCTGCACAGGGGACTGGGGACAGTCACAATGCTATGGCAGGGTTTGGGAGATGGAGGCTACAGCTTCTTTGGTGCTCCTGGTATAGGTAAGATCAGGAAAATGTTGATTCTGTCACCTCAACAAATTCAGAGGAAACTGCCCAGGGACAGAAAGGGCACCAAACTACCCAAAACAACTGTCAGGGAATGATGTTCTCTACAACAGGTGGTTCTAGCCTTCAGCCCTCCTGGAAGGCTGGCTCTCAAGGACTCTGGCGTCATATCGGGAGATAATAATGGTAAAGCTCCACCTAAAAGCTAGGGACTACACTAGATTTTATTGCTCTGACTAGATGAGCCTGTTTGAGCTCTTAACTTCTAATGCCGACTCCTAACAGCTATTTCCAATGCACAGCTGGTTTTTCGGGCCTGCTTCTTAAGCCAAGCGTATGTACTAATGTTAAGTATGAGGAAATATCTCAGGCACTTCTTTAGCTGAAACTGAACCTCCAGGCCTGGAATTACCAATGGTATGGCAAGGGCTTGCAGTGCTTGGCTCTCAGTGAGCCAGCCTTGGCACTGAGAGCCGTACAGTTGTGTCAGAATGGCACAGTGCCCAGGATAACCAGTCTTGGCACAAGGCTGAATGAATGTGATCTTACACTGCTTTTGTGCTCTCTAGCAAAATAGTGTTGCTCACGATGCCTGTATGTACTTGCTCTTTCAAAGGTGCTCTGGAGCTATCTTGCACCTGCTGCATTACATGTGGCTAATCTGCCCCTAATTTCCCTGCCTGGGGAAGACAAGTCTCAGCGAGTTACCATCAGCCTTGCAAGAATCCCCAGGAATGCTTGTAACATACATCACAAATTCTTTCTCAGCTAGAGCCTCCCATTTTTAGAATAGTTTAGAGTTTCAGAGTTTAGATATGCAAGGTTTGGTTCTTGGACCTTCACACCAGTAGATTGAAACATAAACATGAACCAAAGTCAGGTTTGTGTCTGTCAGGCCAATCCAGCTGTGTTGAACTGTGTCTGCTGCTGTCCAGGGTGGGTGGGACTGCAACGGCTGTGGTCCCAGGGGCTGGGGATCCTCTAGAAACAAGGAAAGACTTGCTTTCTAGACCTGCTTTCTAATTCCCTCAAGCCTAAAAAAGAAGCTTCTACTAACAACAAAGACGCACAGTCAAAAGGCATACATTCATGGCCATGAAAGTCCCGTTGTCAATTCGCTCAGAGGTGATCCACAGAGCAGCCCAGGTTCAGTGGCCTGTTTCTCCTTAAAGATCTTCACTCCCAGACTCCTAACATGCCACAGTCAAAGGCTTTCTGTGTGGGTGTCAGAGCAGCGGAGGAAGTCATGATTAAATGCTCCAAAACCAAATGCACAGACATTACTAAACTTAACAGTCCCTTTTTATTGAACCAAGATTCGACAGCATCCATTCACTTACTGTTAGAGAGCAACTTCCCTGGCATGCTGAAACATATAAGCTCACAATTACAGAAATAGTAGGAAAGACATGAGACTGAACAAAGCTTCAGGTTGTAAATCTAGCAGACTAAATTCTGGTTTTCAGTTACAACATGTGCCTATGTCTGGAGTTTCTTATTCTAGATTTATAGCACAGTATAATTCTACATAGAGTTATGCTGGAAAAGATATCAGGTTTTCAAAATTCATATAAATTTGGTTTTCCTCTCAAATTCTGTCGTTTAAATATTTAAACTGATGGTCCTCTTTTATGGGGCTAGAACAAGTGGGGCAGATTTTCAAAGATGCTCAGCCTGTTTATGCAGTTGGAAAACTGAAATGAGACTGTGACAGGCAACAGCTGTCTGGTGCTGAGGTGTTTGGGGTTTCTTTTTCTAAAAGACCTGGCTTTAAACATCTAAAAGGTAACTGGGTCTTACAACAAGGACACCATACCCATGAGTATACTTTGGTACTGGCTCTGACATTTAAGCTTGAGCAATTCTAGCATTCAGAGCCAGTATAGTACATGACTTTGAATGCATAGTGTGAACTGTGCTCTTCTGTAGAATGTGCTATTCTGTAGAATGTGATGATGTAGTTCAAGACTCTAAATATAGTTTCTTGCCATTGATTTTACAGCCAGAAAGTTATATGTAGACAAAAAAATACTTGCTAACCCCATAAGACACAATATGATAAAGCAGTTCTATAAGTCTTCGTACCTTTGCAATTTCTATACAGATACGGATATTGCCACATAAGAGACAGACATTACCAGGTTTGCTTTCTTTTAAAGAGCTGTTAGTTGTGTGGAACACTTTTTTTACTCTGCATGTTTATTCTTTATTTCTTTAAGGTTTCCTTCAGAACTGTGTTGCAGGAGAAGTCAGGAATTATGAGAAATGTATCAAGTACACCTTTTCCCCCCATTTTTCAACAATTTACAAAATCATGGAACTACTCTAGAAAAGTACTTCCAAAAAGATAAATTAAAGGAACATCTTGAAAAGAGAGAACCATCTCCATCATCAGAGAAAACAATTATGTTAATGTCTTTATCAAGCAATGTCCTGCAAGAGTTTACAAGAGCCTTTCACCCTCCCAAATAAGCAGTACAGCGCTATGGAAGATACTCACTATGTTCATGAGGGTGAGGAGGTAGTTCTGAACGTGTTCCTTGCCATGGAATCGGACAACAGAGTCATCCACTCCTAGCAGCACCTCAATGTTATAGTCGTCATCTCCTGCATGCCGGCGTCGCCGCAGGGTTTCATTCAGCTGCTGCTCTACGCTGCTGTACAGAGAACTCAGCTCTCCGAGGCCACTGAGAGGAGATTCTACAAGAAATAGGAAGATGACAACATCTACTCCAATTCCACGTCAGAAATGTTCTCCACACAACCTCCCCATCTGGAGAGTTAGCACTTCTTTGCTGAATCAGAAACTCTGGAGAGATTATTGTAGTGGTGTAGGAGTAGGTGAAATCACCAGGTATCTAATAAAAAAATTAATTCAACCATGTAGCTCCGTAATTTATCACATGGTTTTGATTTCAAACATAGAATTCATCCCTGAGGAGATTTAGGCCAAATACTTCACTTCATAACCCAGAATTTCCCCCCTCTTTTTTATTTTGCACCATATCAGTTATGTGTTATACAGTACCATAGACAAGGAATGCCTTAGGATTCACTGGAGGTGCTGCACAACGCTTCACTTGTGGCTTTAGTGCTGCAAAACAATGTGGTCAGCCCTGATTCGTGTTGAAAAGATCTCAAATAGCAGTGTTGCATGTTTTCCCCTCATATCCCGTCAGTGGAACAGCTAAACTAGAATTTCTGAGCTGACTTAGTATTTGTAATTCTTTGTTGTTTAGAAAGTACCACTGAAATGTCCTCTCCTGTGAGTATCCCACCATCCTAGAAAGACCCCTTGAAGACAAACGTCCAGGGGCAGAGTTCAGATGAACCATTCTGAGTTGGCCTTTAAAGGAATGTATTCAATAGCTTGTATATGCAATGACTTAAAAGATATTTCTTCCACTTAGGACAGCAGACCAAAACATCACTATGTATTTTTGACGGGAGAAAAATCATAGCTATAGGCTACTTAGTTCTTTCTAAATCTAAGCCAGCATGCCAATAGGCTCTAAGCAATAATCAACAGCAGAGAGACCTGTTTGCAATATCTTACAATGTAAACCACCTGCTATGTATCGCAGTCACTAGGAACAGGGCTGTACTTGTGTTCCTTGGCTCTGTGACAGAATCAGGGAGCATTCCCATTCCCCTGCTCTTGTCTTTAGAAGAAAGAGATCATACAGCCCTTCAACACCCAGAGATCTTCCTGCTCTCTGAAAGCAGCAAAAGCAACCAGTGACCGATAGATGGAAAGGGGAGGGCAGTCTTGCCTTCCACTTACGTTGAATCGTATCATAACAGGGCATTTCCCTGAATGACGGCACAGCTTTCAAGCACCTTGTCTCTAGGCTGGAGCTGACCAAAGCCGAGGTCATGAGAACACAAACTGGCCCTTTACAGGTTTCCAGGCAAGACTCCCAGTAAAGAGGATGCAAATTTTGCTTGTGGAAGGACAGTAGGACCAGGGCCAACGTGGTAAAATGTGTTGGATGGTCACGTTGTAATTCATCTTGAATAGACTGAACTACTGGCTGACTTAGCTGGGAGGCCTCTCCGTCCAAAGTATCACAGTGGTTCACAGCAACGCATAAATAACTCTCCCCACACTCCACATCAAATGGCAAGGTTGTTCTCAGTTGTTTTCAGAAGCTTAACCCGCCACGGTGGGTGAGAGACCAGGTCTGCAAACAGCTTTACAATCCAACCGCAAGTCCTCTTGCTCTCAAGAATGCCAACCCTGTGATAGCACACAAGTGGGAAATTCACAGACAAGCTCCAAGTCTAAAAATTGCTGCAGCTGGCAAAGCTGCCGAGCGCAACGTCCAACGGAAACGTACCAGTAATGTCATGGCAGCGCGGCGCCCGCTGTGTGAATGGAGCAGCTTCAGACGGCTTCAGACAGAACCAACATCTGCGCTGGGATGCACTTTGGGTTTGGCCATCACTGCCCTTCTTAAATAGGTGGTTTTGTGGTTCGAGTGAAGAAGAGAATCTCTTTTCTGTCTGCATGTGAGCAGGTGGAACAAGGCAGAAAGGATTTTCTTCACCTCACTCTAACATGGAGCCTATTTCTGCACACAGAGGGTATTCTCAATGTGCTGACATTTTCCACACAGGCACCCACAGAACGTTTTTCAAGTGTGCAATCCCAACAAAGCCAAAAAAAAAAAAAAAAAAAAAAAGCGACTTCACTCTAGAAAGGAAAGTAATGACCATTTTTGGCCAAGATTTGCAAAACCGAAGAAGTAGTACTGGAAACACTTTCAGGCATTGAGGCTCCCAGCTCCTGAAACACAGCTTGCATACTTAGTTCACACAAACCCCAAACCTCCCCTTGGCTGGGCTCAGAGGTGAAAACCCAACAATTCCACTCAGCCTGGCATGCAGCATATTCCCTGAACTGTACCAGAACTTCCAGGGATATTGAGCAGTACTTACTTTTTTCCTAGGGCTGACTGTCTTTTAATTTCTTGTCTGCTATTCTTGGCAATACTTAAGGACGTTACTCCTTAACAGAAACTCTAACATCAGAAAACTCTCGACCTTAAAGCTGATCTGAGCTACTTATCACCTAGTAATTACTCAGCAAGCCTCATTCTGTGTGTGTTGCTTTTCCCCATCCCTTGCTGGGAAGTGAAGCTGTGGAGTCCTCTCCCCAAACCCACTCCCTGTAAATTGCTATGCCCGTCCAAAACACTCAAGGGTAATGCAAGTTTATCTGTTCTCTTGTTTGTCTCCTTTCCAGAATCTAGAGCTTAAGTGACTTCAGAGTCAAACAATCGGAATCAAACACAGGTTTGTACTGATAGCTCTGTTTGCAAACACTGCAATATCCATCCACTGCCACACACTTCACAGAACCTAAGGGCAAGGGGTGATGGTGTGACACATGACAGCAGCAGCACAAAGGGAGAAAACACCTACGCTCCTATAGCCTAGCCACTAAATCTCTTTCTTCAGTTTCTCATGATTCAGCTGAGTATTAGGGCACTAGTGGAAATTTTAGAAGAGCTCACAGAGTCAACGAACCTTGTCACAGCATTAAAGTCTGTCCCATCAACCTCAAGTTATTTTCCATAATTGATCATCATTAATTTTGGCTAGTTTTAGAAAGTTTGTTACATGCTCACAGGCTTCAGCCAAAGCACAGGGAAGGGGAATCAGCAGGAATCCTTTCTGAGAAGCACAGAAAGCATCTTCACATGTGCTCTGTTTAGGCGATAGCATTATTATTCTTAAAAATACAAAATAGAAGTGTGCAATTCGTAACCTCCCAGGCACACAGACAGAGACAAACCCATTAGGTGTTTCTACAGAAACCTGTACAAGTTTGGGTCTGATCTACACATGCCATTGCTCCAAATGAGATTAATTGCAAAGACAAGCCCACTTTGTTTACTGGGAAGTTGCACTGAAAACTGTCTTCTACCTCTTTTCTGTGCTGAGAGGTTCCCAGCTATGGAAAGGTGAGCTTTTTGTAACACCCCAGCCCCTACAATTCAGAGGTCTTGCAAAAATTTATGGATGCTGCAGGAGGAGACATTATGGAAAAATCTTAGTGGAGAGCTAAGTGAACTCAGGACATAAACCACAGCTCAGTCTCTAGAGGTCGTGAGGCAATCATTAAGAAACACACGTGCTGTGACTTGCCCCACAGGCTTTGCATGTAATGGACTAGAAAGAAAACTGGCATTCAAAGAAAAATGCATCATAATGTTTGCATGTTAATCCAGGGCTTAGGAAAAACTGAGGTGCCTGAAGATGGTATAACTCTACTGAGCATTACCACTGCAGGGAGCACATCATCTGTAAATACAGGGGTGGTTTCAGCACTGGGATGAGCAGTTTTACATGTAGATGGTCCTGCAGATTTGCAAGCTAAAAGCCACAGGAATGCCTTTGGACACCCTCTTACCTGCATGTTCGAACTGCTGTCACTAGGCAATGGAGAAATCAATCCTTCTTTTTAGTGATCTTCTCTAGAGCACAGCAAAAGTAATTCAGACATTAGAAAAAGCTGGAGAAATGATTGCTGCCTTAGGAGTGGGAGGAGATCACAGCAACGCTTACTGAAGTGAATTACTTAAATTAATCGTTTGAAGACAAAGGTTCTTTGGAAGTTAATCTACCAAGCCTGCCCAGCAGCTCTGAGTGCATTGTCTAACACAGTTAAGAGAGATGACTGTTGCTGAATAGTAATGTTCTCCCTTACGGACAGAGGCAACTAGTCTGTTTGTTGGTGGATTTGTGCTAGACAGACTAATCCTTCCTAATCTCATTCTGGAATTAGCTGGTTCGTTATCTCTTCCTTTTTTTATTTTGCTAGTCACCTACATCTTTTACATTGTGATCTTACCTGTCAGACAAAGATTAGTCCATGTTCTTTCACCAAGTGAAATGGTTATGCAAACACTTGGATAGAAAGTAAAAACATACAGCATTATATGTATATGTGCAGGTGTGCAGGGTTTTCTCTTTCTTCACAGCACATATCAGGATCTGTCCATTATCTATCACCCAGAAAAAGGGAGGAGGGCAAAGAATGACACCTTCCTCCAGTCCGTCTGGAGTTCCTTGGCCAAGACAGGGCACGAAGAACTTTGTGACTGTAGCAAATGAAATAACAGAAATAGAACACAGACACACCAGAATGAAATCTCGCCCACACGCCCTGTCATTGTATTTTGTTGAAAACCATGGCTACTAGTTGCCTTATGCCACCTCTAGAGACTTGGAACCATGCTGCTGGAATCAGACAGTAGGTTTCTGTCAAGCACAAATATACCTACAGAGCCTCTCTGTGAACCCAGACATGCATATTCTAAAAGCCATAACCCCTCTGCAGATCAATAAAGTCTGCCTCTCCTCTAGATCCTTTTTCAGAAACACTGAACTTTTAACATAAACAGCTACAGCAAAAATTGGGCATGACTGTATCCCTCCTAAATGCCTTCCTATATTTTAAGAAAAAGATATTCTGGGTTATAGCATGTATCTCTCCTGGAGTGTAACTTTAAAAGAATGAAACTGTGGCTCTTCTCCTACTATTAAATAAATCTGTTATCTGTCCAAGCCTAATGTAATGAATAGTCAAATCTCAGTCAAATCTCTGTATACCTGAAGAGAACCTTAAGCATTCCTCATATAGAAGATTCATACAATCTTTATATTGTAAAATATGTGGGCTGAGTTCTATGATACACCACCATTGATATTGGCAGCATATATTTATGTATGCATTTTCCTCATAGGTGCTTATTTGCTTAAGGAATAGCAGAGTAGATCTGCATGTTGCATCCTTCAGACATGTTTTACTCAGAGTAGCAGAGCTCAGCATGACATACAGACACTTTGGTCTTCCTGAGCTGGCACTGGAGACCCTTGGAGACCTCAGCTAGCCATAGGCAAGCAAGGGAATGTAGGAATTGCTCAGGATGATCTTCAGGATGAGATGGCTACAGCCTGGTGCCTTGCTTAGCCCCTGACTGCTTCCCTCAAGTCAAAGAAAACTCAGCAAATAAGAGAATACACAGAGTCTGAGATTTGTAACTACAAGGCAGTGTAACTATAAATCTGCCCACAGCCAAAGTACTCATATACTCCAAGTCACACCATGCACTGGAGAACAAGGTGAAGCCTCTCCAGGACACCAGATCGACAAACAAGAGATCTGCCTTCATCTTAGCCTGCCGAATCGGTACAACAGCTGCTGCCCAAAGATTGATGCCTTCTCTTCTGTCTCTTTTGGAAGCACTTCTCTTACCTCAACAGATGTCTGAGCAAGCAAACAAGTGGTTCAAATTCATTAGTGCACAAAAAGGAAAATGTCTTGAAACCGCAGTAGAGCAACATCTGACTCACACTCCCCTTCCAAGTGCTGCCCACTGCCTGGAGACCAGACTGGCTCACCTTCCTCCTGCAGTCACATGCTTCCATCTGCAGAGCTGGAAAGCAACAGATGCTGTGGGCAGAGCTGTCTTGACTTATGGTGACATACCATGCCATTTCGGCATAGGTTTAGTGCCTAGTATTATTGTGCTGGGGTAATGGTTCATCTCCATCTTGAAAGGTCTTTTCCAAGCTAAACAATTCTGTGATTCTATGATTAATAGCACAACTCTTAATTGGAACTGTGTGGTACCGTCTCCTGAGAAAGAGAACAAATGGAGAAGGAGAAATGGCATTTCAGGATTCTAAGTATAAGCATGAAATCTGATCACCAGAGATAAGAACCATGGAGAGAAAGGAAGCACGAGGAAGACAGAAAGGAGATGGGGCAGGAGGGAGCTGCAAAAATGCACGTGAGATTCCTTTGAGCCAAGTGAAGACCTGGCAGCGGTGTTGTAGAAGGACACTGGTGAACACTGGTAAAACTGCTTGTGAGGCCAGAGGCAGGAGCTGATCCTCAGCTGGGAAAGCTACAGCTTCATCCCTGCACTGAGCCGTTGCTGCACAGCAGGTATGCAGGCCACACATTCAGGCTCTCCCAAAGCAGGATGATGTCACCCAGGCAGACACAAGCTAGAGTTTCTTTTTGGCAAAAGATTATGACCCGTGGACAAATTTAGGAGAAGCAAGCATTCAAGTGCCTAATTTAGCCTTTTCCTGAAAACACAGCTGGCACCAGCGTCTAGGGAAGCTCCACAACTTGACTAATTCAAAATGAAAATGATGAAAAATAATTTTGGAACAAATTGAGATCAATGTATATCTGTTCTTAATGAGTGTGTTAATATATAAAATGCCCCTAAGGACCACTCTATTTTGCAGCGACTAAAATATTCCATTACGCTATTTTCAAAGAAAGGAAATGAGGCCAACTCGTCATGTCACTTCTCCACTTGCACTAAGTAGCCGTTGCACATTTTTCTACTTCTTAACCACTGGATGAATGTGAATTTCCATGATTGCTTTCTCTCCTAGTTATCATTTCCTGAAGGTCTGTATTTTCAGCTCTCAAAACCTATGTTACCAGGGTGGATATAGGCATTCTCACTAAGTATTTCTCTGACCTTTTCCCCAGTCTTAACGCTCTGATCTTTCAGGCTTCTGTAGAGCTTAGTCTGTTTATTTTATTTTGTTGAACTTCCGTGCAGTGACAAGAGAAAATTACTGGACATAAAAAGTGATCTGTTAGCTTCTCTTCTGATCAAATGCAAAAAAAGTGTGGAGAAAAGGACAGATCCCTTAGGAAAGGCATACCAGGATATCAGTGGCCCAATTAAACTCTAAAGATAATGTTTAAAACTCTTGAAGGCAGCCTTGCTCAGGCACCAGATGAAAACGTGATTTCAGTATTTAGCAGGTCATATGTTTGGGCCCTGTGTTGGGGGCGAGCTTGGGTGAGGACATCGCACACTCTTCCCAGAGAAGTAAGCCACTTAGAGTTTCCAGCTGTTCCTGAGGGAATGCCATCGGCATTTTGGACCAACAAGTCGTAAAGACTGAATAACGGTAGAAACAGGGCTTGCTAATTGAACAAACTAGCTGAAAGTGACCTTTCCCCAACTTGCTCTTGGAATAAGAGTCACTGATAGAAGAAATGGGTTTGGAAGGGTCCTCTGGAGGCTATTCAAAGTAGGCTCAAAGTCAAAGCTACAGCAGGCTGCCCAGAGACTCATTCTGGCTGCTGCAAACCTTGCAGTGGATGAAGGTTACAGCACCTCTCTGGGCTGCAATCTGGGGGAACCACCTTCACAGTGAACCATTTTTTCCTGGCATCTGCATTCCAGGCTTCCCCTGTTCCAAGATGTGACTTGTTGCTTCTTTTTGTCTTCTTGAACATTACTAAGAGTCCTTCTCCATATCCACTGCATCTAATGTTCTCACCAAATACTCGCACAGCACATTACTTGTCTCACTCTTCCCAGAGGTCTGTATAGCACTCATCAACATGACCAAAGACGGTCATCTGACAATTGAATTGCTGTTTACAGCTGTTATAATGCAGCAAAGACAGAACAGGGGAAGTCTGGAACGAAGAAATACTTCCAAAATGGAAGAAGGACCTCTCAGCCTACAGCAGGACTGCCTGCATTTGCAAGATAATGAACAAATGGCCTGACAAAATATTCCATGAAATAAAAATAGCCATTAGGTTCAGACACAATTTCACTTTCCCAGTAGCTTAACCACACTGAGGAATTAAGAAAAGATGGAGAAAAAGGTTCTTGTGACTTCTCATACAGTCTGGATATCGTTCACTCTCCTGAGATGATTAAGCGAATTACAGCCTGGGACATTAGCTCTGTTTATATTCTCTTCGGTGGGAACCTTAGAGTGACAGTGACTGGTAGGACTACAAACAAACAGGGACTAAAGGAAGGTTTGAACTTCTAGGCTGCAAGATTATCCATGAAATGCATTAACTCACTGGGCCACAAACACAAACATTATCTTATTTTGTTGTTGGACTTAAAAGAGAAAAGAAAATATTTTGAAGTGCTGATTGCTTCCATAAAATATTTGCTTCTCTGGTACCTCAGCAATTCCAGCTGCAGAATAATTCTGGGAAGGATGGAAGATTTCTTGCACTACATTCCTCCTTGGCTTCATGAAGCCAGCTTTGCTCTGATGTAACAGGAAAGACTCTTCCCTTCCATACATCATCAGTGAAAATGGTTCTTAGCACTGAATTCCATGACAGATTGATGCCTGCAGCACACTTAGGAAGCCACGTAGAACCACTAAAGGCACAATTTTGTATGTATTTAAATCTGTTTAGAGCCAACTCGGGATAAACTTTTCCAGTGGAAAGGGCTAGAATTTTACCCCATCATTTTCTTGTCATCACTTCCCTACCTGGCACGAGGGTCTTCTATAACTGTAGGTTATCCTTACCTGGCAGCAAACACACATAAAACAAAGCCAGAACTTAGACATTATTAAGGAAACTATAATTAAATATATCTGAATCTGGGCCAACAATTAACTGTTCTTTTTCCATCCCATGACCAGAATAAAAAAACTACAAAAAAGTAAAACAGGAACTTCAGCCAATTTCTGAGTTCTCACCACTGGAGAACACAAGTTCGCTGGTGGAAGCTCACGCTTGACACACTAACAGGATAGTCAGTTCCCATCGCAACAGTTCTGCATTCACTCGATTGATGGTGAAAGCACTTATATATTTGTCTATGAACTTGTCATGCTCCAGGTCTTAGAAAGCACGTGAGAAACGTCACTCGAAGTGGAGCTGTCACTGTGAGATTCTAACACATACAATTACAGTAAGATAAAAAGCATCTAGAAAATACCCTTTGGGTGACGGGTGTTGGCAGGCACAGCACCATCGTAAATAACTGGATATCAAAGTTGAATAACTAAGTAACTCTATAGCCTGTAACCTCCAGAGCCAGAGTGAGTCTGGTTAATGTAAAGCAAGCAGGAGACATACATCTAAGACACACCAGCTTTAAAAGACAGGGGTTGTTTTTAGAAAAGAATGAAGGCCACAGCACGTGCCAGATCTACACCAAAGCATGCCTATGAGATCATTTTGCTTAAGACCTTCCTTCCATAGTCTTGACATCATATAAACTGGTTTGGTATTTACACATGCTGGAAACTCCTTCAATACATGTATAGCTTTAAGTAAAACCAGCTGTCACCACTGCTGTAACAAACCCTGCAAAGACCCGTGGAAGGCACTTGTCAGGTTCTTGGGCTCACAGAAACTGACATAGGTGCTGGGAGATGTAAACCACAAGGCATCTCAGAGAGCCCATGTTTATTGTGTGGCTGTCAAAAAGATGATGAGTAAGTCTCAGGATCAAACGGAGCTTGTTTGGAACATGCTGCCACTCTAGTGATCAAGCACTATCGGTCCTACTCTGACAATCAGGAGCTTCAGAGCATAGGGAGGATGCCCTCCACTGTAGCAAAGAGGAGAAGTAACAGTAATAATTCGCAGACTACTTTCTGTGTAGTCCCATGGCCCAAGAAACTCACGAACACCTTGCTTTCTCACCTGTAATAAGAGATCACAGCTCTGCGCTAGCTTAGCACAGGCCTCAGGACTTGTCTGGCCTTGCCCTAGCTCATCCACTCTTCACCTTATGTTTAGCTTGGTGTTAGCTGTAACGAGGGACTGGCCATGGGCATAGGTGACTACTGCTTGGCTTCTCTAACCAAAACAACCAAGGTAGCCAAGAGTCTGATGATTACTGTGTCCCTTGTTTTAGCTGTAGCTTCCCTTTGACACTACTAAGGAGTTATGCCATACATAGGTAACAACTCCAAGTGATCGTGGTAGAACACTACCTGCAGCCCTGTAAGAAAGGAGAGTTAGAAATAGCCTGCTTAACAACCTGTACCATTAACTGAGCAGACCCAAGACTAGCAAGGAAGGAAACACTGTCAGGAGCAGAATCAGAGAATTGTTTAGGTTGGAAAAGACCTCTAAGATCATTGAGCTCTACTGTTGCTAGAAGTCTCCAAGTGAGGAACTTGGGCAGCGACAACCCACTGCCACAGCACTGAAGAAAGGGGTAAATATTTGCAAGTTCCTGCACACCAGTTTCACTTGCATTTTAAAAATAATTAGATGATATGAATGATATGTGTTAGTAGTATTTGCTACTGTACTAGAAATAACTCCTGTATTTTGAGCAGGTTGATAAAATGTTAATAAGACTAACAATATTTTTTCATTGTTTTGGATCCTTCAAGAAGGTATTTTCCTCTGCCTACCGGCCTGCAGTGACCACCTGTAGTGCCTGCACATAGGAGCTCAGAAGCTACAGAACAGACTGCCTATGGAGAAAGGCTCTCTCATCTTCCTAAAGTGAAAGCAGGATTCTCCCCGCACCTCATATCTCCTAGCACAGCTGGGAGCTGGCATATTTAGCTTGCACACATGAATTGAGAACCAGAGTTGGAAGTGGAGATGGCAAGAAGGAAGTGCTGGGAGAACAATCTTTGCACAGTCAGAGAGTTGTTACTATGATCTGGGATGTTGCTAATAAACTGATAAGTGGTAAACATATATATTTGGCTTTTTTCCCCCCAGAACAGTGGAGTAAGTTGCATTTACACCTCTAGCCAGCAACAAAATGAAGTTTCTGCACTTTCACACTATGAGAACATTCTGCCTGGTAAGAGCCATTATTTATTTGTACACATGAAGAAGACTTGAGCATTTGGGTCTGTCTCTTTAAGAGAACTGACAGATACCTTATGCTGGTGGTTACACACAAATACAAATGCAGGTCACATACTAGATATTCATAAAGCAAGCAAATCCAATTCCTTCTTTACACAACATTAAGTTCTTCAAATAAATGTTAGTGTATTAGCATGACAGTTCATATCATAATTGTAGACAAACAACACAGCTTCATGTCCAAACAAGCCCAAGATCAGAACTCTGCATTTATACATTATGTTAAAATCACTCATGAAGCAAGCCCTTTAAACACAATTGTAATAAAAGATGAAAAATAACAAGGAAAACAGTCATAGATTGCTAAATGATGACATGTATCAGTGTCTAAAAGTATGGAAAAAGCGTTTTCAGAGACTCTGGCATCACTTTGCATGTAAGGAAAAAGTCAGCAAAAGACTGGTCCTCTGCTGAAATGCACACCTCTGCTGGAACTGAGGATACGATATTTGGATATGTGAGGACTTTTCAGTTTTTAAAGCTCAGAACAGCCAGGCCTTCACTTCTAATGTTTCCAAATAGTAAGAGCACAGAAGACATAACTTTAAAAAGAACATCAAAGAGGTTTGTGTGAACAACCCTAAAGGTACTCATGCCTTCAGGTATCACACATGAATCTGAAAATCATTTTTGTTTCACAAAGGAGCACACTCAAAGAGCCCTTCAAATTCATAATTTGAATAATGTATTATAAAAGGACAGGGCAATTGCACTCGTAATTTACCCACTTACTCAGAACTTGCTTGGCTTGGGTTGTCTGCATTTTGGGCAGCTTCCTTGAGATCCCTAAAGGCTTCAGAAGAGTTCCAGGGCCTAAATTCTTTAAACAGGTATTTTGAATAACAGACCACTATTGCAAATTTTCAGTGCTTGAGGAAAGGGCTTTATGGGAGATGTAGTCCCCCAGTGCTCATTAGGTAAGTTGTTATAATAAGGTTTCAAAAGAATTTCATTTATAAGCCAGCCTAGAAGTTTACATGCTACTAGAAGAAGAAGCACACCTATCCCACAGCTGGCTGTTGGCCACAGTTGGTCTTTAAAGGACGGTTGAAAGAATAAAAAAAATCGCTAAACATGAAAGCCCAGGGTTGGGGAAGGTGGACAGTAGAGGAACAGTCCTCATAAACTATCAGTAAAACCAGGAATAACTGCAGCAAAAAAATACAGCTCAAAGAAAGAGAAAATCCAGTCACACAAGTCCCTGTACAGATAAACACATTGAACACCACAGAACTTATGCAAAAAGCTTGTCTCTCCAACTCCAGAAATTTCACATTTAAAATTGACCACTTCATCTGCTTTCCCATTCTTGGACAGAAGTGTGACACAAATGACCCTCTTAAAACACATTTTTTATTAGAGAAGAAAGGTTCTGCTCACCTCCAGTTCACCACCTGCCACTCTTCAACAAAAAAGGTAAATTAGTTTCCAAGGTGTGGTAAAAAACCATCTCCCCAAGGGAGAAAAAGAGTTCCTCGGATCCATTCTAATGAGTATCAGTATTGAGCTTTATTGGTTAATTTGTCATAAGGAACCCTATTGTCAAGGATGTTTACAGTTACCAAAGGGCCTTTCGGGATGGATTGCCATCTCCCTGTAGCAGTGATAGTTGGCTATTGATTGTTTGATGCTAAGTTAGTCAAAATTACATTTATTTTGTTTGATTTCAATTCAGCAACATTGACCTTTCTTGTAAATTTTCTAAGCAAATCCAAGAGCATATTCATGAAAGAACTTCCGCTGGTCTCAGAGCACGTATTGGCAGTGGGAGCTCTAAATCTTTGGGGTGACCAATATCAGTAACACAATAAAAATTTTAAGTAGACAATGGCTTTGTAACTGAATGAGAGTAGATTTACATGAGACATTAGGAAGGTCTTGTCCATGGGGGCGTTGAGGCATTGGGACAGGTTACCCAGAGGCTGTGGCTGCCCCATCCCTGGAAGTGTTCAAGGGCAGGTTGGATGAGGCTTGGAGCAACCTGGTGTAGTGGAAGGTGTCCCGGCCCATGGCAGGGGGTTGGAATTAGGGGAGCTTTAAGGTCCCTTCCAACCCAAACCAGTATAGGATTCTACAATATACTTCAGGTAGCACAGAAAAGAGGAAAAGCAAAAATCAGAACATGTGCAGGTTCTTAATGATACAAGCTTAACAAAAATTCTTCTTGGAATAGATGTTCTTCACCATTTTCCCCCATATACTGTTTTCCCTCATTGAAGTGGCTCTTCTATATTCTGTTTTGTTGGACACCTAGGTCGTTTATTTCACTTAAGAGGAATGATATATTTACATACAGCTGCTCAGTTTTAAATGCTGTGAAAGAATTTCTTTCTAAACACATGAAACCTGTTATTGCCACAGTAAACCTGTAACAGGAGGCCTGGGCTCCTCTCTCCTCCCAGACCTTTACTGAGCAGCTCACAGTCTACTGTCAACAGCAATTACACTCTAACCATTGCTTTATCTGTCTTAAGCCTCTGAAAGTCTACAAAGCCTACTACACTGTCCAGACAGAACAGCAAGACATCATGACAGAACACAGTTCCGTTTGCCACAGGATTATTTTGAGCAGGAAGGCGTGCCTTGCTAAAAGCAGAACAGGAGTAAATAGATGACTGACTCTCCCCAACTCTTCTTGATGAAAGGTGTGGAGGTTGGTAACTGCTGTGGAAGGATTTCTCTGTGCCCCCAACATGCAATCGATGGATCATCCAAAAAGAAATATCTTAAAATTTGTGCTATGGACCAGCTCCACAAATCCCTGTAGTAGAGACCTGTCAGTTTGATCCGTATGAGGGGAAAGCTTTCTCATCGGCTCAGGGAAAAGTCTTTGCCCTTTTACAGGACAGCTTTTGTACTCTCTCGCCTCCAGAGAAGCAGAAGGAGCGACTCCCTTACTAAAGGGCTTCAAGCTGAAGGGCTATGCATTGCTAACACAGCCTGAGCCAAAATTGCCATCCAGCTGGATAAGAGAGCTGTGAAAAGCTGAAGCTGATGCAGCTAAGCTTTTCCATTAATGTAATTACCAACAGTGAAAACACATCATAAAAATCCAAGGAAAAAAATGTCAGTGGTGAAGAGGTGGGGCATGGTAACCTGCTACTTGAAAAATGCTACAGTACAAGAACATTTTGATGGCAACATATAACAAAATCCAAAAAGGTACCTTCTTTTTGTAAAAGCACACAAACACACTTCCCCAGTGCACACTTGCACTGCTTGGACTTATCTTGAACATCCAAGAGTTTGAGCAGACCACAAACACCACAAACTAGTGTAATGACCAGTCAATCCTGAGCTGAGTGTTCTCTGCTGCTTTAGCAGTCTTCCTCTGATGTCTTGCTGAGTGTACAGATGGAGCTCAGAAACCTGGACAATACAGCTGGAGGACACTGGCCAGAGTAGACATTTGGCCTGATGTAACAGAATGTCTGAAGTCTAAAAGGACAAAGGAGAAATGGAGGAGGGAAGAGAGGAAGCTCTGACAAAATGTCAAAGCTGGAAGCTTTGCACATAAAGAAATCAATGATTTTTTAATTTATTTGGACTGAAATAATTTCTTTCTATTTCTCACACCTTCACATCTGTCCACAGTAGAGGTGTAACAGAAGGCATAGCTGGGCCTATTCCCCTTTTGAACTGAATGAAACTCTTGACAGATATAAAGGCAAAGTTATTCTTCAGTATCTTCAGTCTTTCTTCTAATGTGGTTACAACAAACACAGGGCAGAGTTTGGTGGTGTTTTAATACATTCAGGTACCAGCTGTTCCTGATCTGGTTGTACAGACATGACACTAGTCTTCCTTTTGTCCAGGAAGGCTGATGTGTCTGCAAAGGAATAGCTTTGGGAGATAAGTCATATATATAAGGCGCTGGTCACAATAAATGTCTCTACATTATTAAAGACCATGTTTTGTTTCAGAAGAGATATTTAATGTTGGCATTTTGACAAAACAGTATTTATAGAATGAATGAGATAAATGATGTGTTATCTGTAAGGACAGCCTACCACAGCTATCCAGCAGCTGTAGGAGCACTCAAAGCCCAACATAGATGAGGAAAAAATACTGTGCTTGACCAAGATTTTCTCACTTTCATCACACTTGAGATTTCGACTGATATTTAGTGTCAGTGAATTTAATGAAAATAATTGAGCTTCATTTCTAAGGGAAGTAAGAAAGAGAAAATTATACAACTGAGCTGTTAGGGTGAAAGGAGAAAACAGTTAACCTAAGCCCTGAAAAAGATGTTCCCATAAAGTATGCTAATACAGACAAGAGCAAGCACCGGGGCTTGGCTAATGCCTGAACGTGTTCAAGTTTTAAAAAGAGAACTTGAGCATCCCTCAGCATTATCTCAGTGTACCCAGAGAAACATTTCTAATTGCCTTTTCAAGCACATCACTTAAGTCATTGTGAATAAGAAACAGTCATTGTAGGAGCGATACATAGTGAAGCACTCAACTGAGGAGATCTCCTCTCTGACAAAGCTAAAGCGTCGGAGCTTTACTACTACAGGTAAAAAACACTAATTACACTATTCCATTACTTCATCAAAAAGACAGAAAAGACTAGAGAAAGATATAACATCCCCCTGGCAGAGCTACAGAATGATGACAGGAAAGTGCGTTATAGTTTTTCAGTGAACATATGTCTTGTCCAACCTTTGCTGCTTCTTCTGTGCTTTTCAATTAATTCTATAAATAAGTGTGAGTACAGTAATAACTGCTGTACAGTAACTTTGCTGGGAAACTCCTGGCCAGAGACAAGTGCTTCCTGCCTTGTGAGCAAACTCCATTTCCCGAAGCCCAATGCGCTGCTGCTTTAGCAATTGCAACCCACTCCAAACATTTTTCCAGAGGAGGTTTCAGGGAATGGTACTCACTCCATGACTCCAAGTGTGCTTTCCTCACACAGCCATCAGTGCAGAGTAAAGCCAAGGTGGTGAACATAATGGGCAGACTCAGCTGTTTGATGGTGTATGCAAAGATAAACATTTAAAGGTGACAGAAGAATGGGCTCAGTCACATAAAAGGAATAACTAAGTGTGTAAAACTGGAAAAAATTGTGGGAAAATATTTATGCAGTCCATATCACCAAAACAAAGAGAACTTCAAACACCCTTCCAATGATGCCATGAGTCACAAATTATGCGGGTGTTCGACAATGGGTCATTTCCTTCCAATGTCTTACTAGGAGTTACTTGTTAATGTAGCTGAAAGCATAATTGTCCTTAATTGTTCAGTTGTCACTAAGTGGATTCCAACCTTCTGACATTACAAAGCCTGACAGCTGTTTTTTGGAGATTGGCCTTTGGATGAGCCCATGCACCTGCAGTGATAGTGACCCAAGTCCAGGGCAGGGCTCCTCCATGGCTAGCAACCAACTGCCAGGCAGCGTCAGGAGCTGGGGCTGGATAAAAGTCTGCATGCATGACAGGCTGCTGAAGGATGCAAAGCCCCCAGCTCTCATCCTGTGCCCTGACAGATGGCAACCAACGATGATCCTGGCAAAGTTTTCTTGGCAGCTGAAAAATAGTTCCTCAGATGCTTAATCCAGACTGGGGTAATTTCTATCTGAAAATCCCCAACAAATTCTGATTCGGGCAAATGTATAAGACTGTGGATCTAATCTATAGCCTGGGGACTTCAATGTAAAGAATCTTGCTGTGTTTGGGTCATGAATTATCTAAGAGATACTGAGTGATGCGTTTCAACATCCAAACCATTAACATCTCATCCTCTAGTAAACACTGTGCATTGTTACTGCACTGTAAGAAGGGAACTAGATATACACCACATTGTCTTTCCTAAAGTGCAGCACTCAATATACACACACACATATATATGTACACATGCTATGTTTAGAAAGGTTAGGTTATAATGTTTAGGTATTAAGGTGTATAAAACTGAAGTTTTGAGCACTATTTCATTTGGCTGTCAACCAAGCTGAAAAAGTTAACTTTTCAACTAACTTGTGCACAAGAACTGGCTGGAATAATGAAGATGGAATATGGGTTTTTTTTAAATTTACAAAAAAAAATGATAAAACCAACTTTGAAGTGGGGGATTATAAAGATTGTTGTGGATTTACAAATTCTCATTCTCCATTAGAAGATAACAATCTCACACACACACATTATACTGCAGATTTTGTGAATCACAGAAAGTCAGTCAAAGCCTCTCCTAGTCATACATTTTCTGTAAGAGAGAATTTTAAAACTGGATGGGCTATAAACAGACAGGGAGCAGCCCTGAACTGAAAGACAGTTCTCACATCTCATAATGTCTTATGAAGCAGAACATCTCCTACTCACAGCTATGCCTGTAATTGTCTAGAATATGACCCAAGTGTGATATAAAAAACAAGCGGTCTGACATTACAGACGTAATGATGTCACAGTATCTTTGGTGAAAAAAAAAAACAGAAAATATGTGGCTTCTGATTTTCCCTGTCATATCATAAAGCTAGTTTACAAACAGGAGAGAATCCCACTTTAGCTTTTTTGTCTCCTTTAAGGGAGGGAAAAAAAGTCTTCTGCAAGGCCCCAAACACCATGCCCTCAGTAACTGCAACAGAAGCCATTCTTCGATACTTCCCTTTTTTCTTATAGACTCTTATACAAAGAAGCACTTTTTTTTTCCTTTCCATCTCACCAAATTCCTATTAGTGAGCCAACCTTGACTGCACAGACGTGTTATGAATATAACTCAACAGTGTTTCCACACAGGATATTTTGATCATTCCCCTCTCCTTCTCCCTATCCCAAACCCATTCAAAATAGCACAAAGTCATAAATTCTCCCATTCTGACCTCCATCTCTTTCTGGCCTAAAAGATGGTGTCATTGATGTTTGCTTGAAAATGTGGTAACTAAGGAGAAAAAAGGTTTTTTCAGAGAGGTACATTTCTGCTCTGCCTGTGCCGTCTGACATGGGAGGTGAAGTCTGTTGGAAACACCTTCTCCAGGAGATTACTACACACACCATTAACTTCTTTATGTCCAGAACTGATCTTCTCCTTCCTGACACTCACAGTTTGATCTCAAGACCATTCAGATAAAACTGAAAATTAATTTGAATACAATACTTGAACTTCACTGATAGAACCTGACCATCACGTGTGAATATCCAAAATGACATTTTAATTGCGGAAAGGCATTCCAAGCAGCATTTCATGCCCTGTATCCTTCTCCAATAACACACTCTCTCTATGAAGCTGCTCTCTGAAGCCAAGGAATTTCCCTGTTAGAGTTGCCAACTTTCCCTATTTGGCGAGCAGGGTCCCATTCTTGCGCCTCTCTCCATTTCCTGTACAGTACGCTATAATGAGCCCTCCAGTCTGGTGGAAAGCTCACGGAGACGGAGAAAAAATAATAATAATAAAAAGAAGAATAACCTGAGATGGGAGAAGATTTAGGAAGAATTTTCCATGGAATCTACAGTGGTCTGACTATAAATATGACAAAAAGAGACAGTCCTCCTCAAAAGGCAGACGTGAATGCTAGAAATAAAACAGTCCTAGCATGCACACTGTTGTGGGGTTGGCAAGAGTGAAATAGGGGGAGAAAGGTGGCCAGAATAAGGCAAGAACTGTTTTAAGGTGTACATAAGTGACCTCTGGACATGCGTATACAGCAGTCTTCATTTTATCAGGGAACAATCCTGTACTGAATGAGGATGGTTAAGATGTCCAAATAATACCAAGTTCAAACTCTGAGGATTATCTCTGACATTAAGAAACTAGAGGTCCATATCGGACAGCATTTTACAGTCAATTTTGCTACTGAGTTTTCAGTCTGCCCTTTCACAGTTTTAGACACATAAAAGGATCTCTTAAGCTAACATTAGCCAGTAAATGTAATGACTTTTAAACAAAATTGCAAAGAAAAAATGTGTATATTTGTGTCACAGGAGAACAGGAATACTGTAGGAAGGGCAGCTAGACAATCCAAGGCACCAAAAGAAATCAAGAGTATGGTTTATGGAAAGCTGAAGCAAGAGTTAGAAGGTCAGTAGAGGATAATTTCTTTTTGCACAGGCAAGTATCTTGATAGCTTGTGCAACAGAGCTATGTCAGTGGACAGACACAGTTAACAACATAATAGATACAGTCCTGATATATTTTGTGATCAGAAAAGCAGTAGCACATAAGACTAGCTGAAGAACTTGTAGAGGCATCTTACCATATGGATTTATTACGAGACACTGGCAGCTGAAATTCACTGCTGATCGGCACTAAGTAGCTCACAGCCTACAACACAATGAAGCACACATTTGTGGACAGCATTGAGCTGCACACAGGAAGAAAGAAGCCTGGACAATAGGAATTTGACTCATGCAACACCACTAGAGCTGTAGATGTGGGACTCTCACCACTAGCCATTGTGCTCTGCAGCTCCTCTTATCCAGCAGCATTGCAAAGACAGACTCTTTCAATTCACAAGTGAATTTGGGGACCTGATTCACCTAAACATGAGAGCTGCCTCCTTCATCCCTCCCTCAGCACTTCCCTCTGCCCTCTGACCACGACAAGGCTGTGCCATGTTGCCTTTCCAGGCTCCGAGCAGTCTGGGATAACATCCCCCACCATATGTGCAGTGCAAGTACTGCTCTCTGTCCCCAAATCCTGGGTCTGGCCTTCAGCTCCTGCAGTATCACCCGTGGTAAGTGACAATAAGTCATTAGTCTCTTTCCAAGACGAGGTCCTGTGCAGCAGCTCAGAAAGAGGGACAAAAAGTGTTCCTAAAAGCTTTAGTGTCCTCCCAGTCCTCACTCTTTCCACAGGTTAGCTCAGCCCAGAGACTTGGCTGCAGTGACAAGAGTTGCACTACTGGAGTCTCCTTCTCTGGAGATCTTCAAAACCACCTGGACACGTTCTTGTGTGACCTGATCTAGGTGGACCTGCTTCGGTAGGGGGGTTGGACTAGATGATCTTTAAAGGTCTCTTCCAACCCTACCATTCTGTGATTCTATGAAATGCCCACTGCAGCAATAACATCTTTATTCTTCTGCTGAAATGTTTCCAGCATCACACCGTATCAGAGTACAATTTCTCTCCCAGTTTCAAGATGGTGATGGGCTGCCTTTCTGCATCTGGCAGACAGATGGACCACTGCAAATGCAAAACTTGCACTATGTCCCACGTAACAAGGACCTACACTGTCACTTCCATCAACCAGAGCACAAGCTGTCCAGCAGTATCCCTAATGGAGATAAAACAGAAGAAGAAAAAGCATAGTTTTGTCTCTCCTAGCAGATGTAACAGAGCTGTTGACAGCCACTTTTTCAGAAAGGCTTAGAGACTCACAGAAGGAGAAAAACTTTTGAATTTGAGCCCAGTTATATTCTCTTTTGGGAATCTTTCTGGGAAGGTTAACCCAACTGTTATCCTCAGTTAGATTCTAAGTTATACTGATAAATGGCAAAAGTTCTGTATTTCCAGTCTGTAGTATGTTAACGTAGATACAAGCAAAGGACTTTCAAACAGCATACAAAAATCAGGGCAGCTGATTGAAGAGTAATGCTAGAAATAAAAGTGAACTAATATTCTAAGTTACAGGAAAACAATGTTTCTTTTCTGACTTAAAAGCGACTTTAAAAAGTGGGAGTACTTGATCTTAAAAAATGAACAAGTCCATATGGTATTTCTGCTCTTTGTTCTAGAAAGGTTTCACGTAATTTCTATACTGTCACCCAAAAATGCAGGCTTCAGCTTGGATTCAATTACTAAGACACAGGCTAGCTTATCCCTACTCTGATTTAGGCTGGATTAGTGTGGTTGCACTGGCCAGATCCCCAAAAGATGATGGCAGTGGGAGTAACAGTCAAAGCCAGAGGAAAGGCTGTTTAAAATGATGAGGCAACAGAAGCAACCAATACAACAGAAAAGTAAAAGTGGCACAACAACTAATAATACCAATTTCAAAAGATGCATCAAAGCACCAGTCTCAGATAATAGGCCTCTCTTTCTTGCCGCGTGGAATTTCAGCCATTTTTCAAAATTCCACTGGCGTAAACATAAAGGAAAAGCTCCAACTATAAACTATCACTAAATGCTGTTGAACTCAAGTTCCTGCTTTTTTTTCCGTGAATGCACTGCAAGTCAGCATTCCAAGACCAACAAACATCTCCAAATCCAAGTTATTTCCAAACAGCACATGTACCACGATATTGTCCAAGGTAATGGCAAAAAAATGTATGAAGCCACTCGTCTCTAACACCACACAAACAGCTAAAGGGGGGCACGGCAAAGCCTGCTGATCTGCACAAATGAGGTCTTGGGTTTAAACATGTAAGACAACAAAAAGCTTCAATAAAACAACTAGAGCAAAAAGATTGTTCTATTTCTGAACTGAAAAACAAACACTACCCCAGTCAGCTCTCAGTTATGCCAGATGAAATTCAATGTAGCTCTCCGTGACATAAAGTACTTACTGCCCTGGATGGGGGAAGTTTAGATTTGGTTTTCAGTTCTGCCACTGACTTTGGAGCACTCTCTTCCTAACCCTGGGTATCAGCTTGCCCACATCTAGTTGGAGTGATCACTTGTAGTCTTTTTGAAAATCCCCCACAAACTGCAAATATAAACATCCCAAATGAATCTTCATAGAAGGTGCTGAATGCAGCTTATTACGCCTCCAGTAACTGAAAGGTTTCATGGACGCTCTTGTTGTCCAACCCTACTCTTCCAAGGAAAAATGAAAAATGGAGTTTCCTTTCATTAAGAAAAGAGATCAAGTACAAAACAGGGAAAACTTGCTAAGAGGAAAATGACTGAAATCTTTGCCTCCCTGAGTGACCTCCCTGCCCAGCAAAGCACCTGGCCTTCCATTTTACCATAATCTAACACGCCCAGACACGTTCCTATGCAATCTGATCTAGGTGAACCTGTTTCTGCAGGAAGGTTGGACTAGATCTCTAAAGGTCCCTTCCAACCCAAACCATTCTTTTTGTTCTATGACCTTTTAATACTTAACCTGAAACATCTACCTCAATTGCCTTCCAAGTGCATTCCATTCACAAGGCATGAGTTTCCAGTCACCTGTTTGAGGTCCACCTTTCATCAAAAGTGTCAGAGAGAAATATGCTCTCTGAGTTTAATTCTGCTCATCTTAAAGGTAATAATGGTTTGTCCATCCCCCCTCTCCCTGGGTAAGATGAATTATGCTTTTTCTTCATCATATGCAGTGTAAAGAACCATACAAACCTATGCTGGAAGCTGTGCTACTCTAGATATTCACCAGTTATGTGGAAATGCCAATATACACCAAGGTAATAAAGTTTCTAATTACTAAAGCAGAGACACCTAAAAGTAAACGAAGAATTTGTACGTGGATTGCAGACTAGTGAGTTACTGGAGATAATGGCAGATGAAAACAATTGTGTTCAAGTGATAAGCCAAAAAGGCACCAATTGTTACAAAAGGCACAGACACACAACAAGATTCCACTGCACAAACCTCCACCATGTTTGCTCTCCAGGCACTGTGTGCAGCCATCAGTACTGCCTTCACCAGAGGGACAGGGATAGGCAGCTGTGGAGAGGGTGTCAGGAGTGGCCACAAATGAGGAACTGCTTACAGAATAAAGTATTTCCATCTAAACTGGAATAGAGACAATGAGGAAGGACAGGCAAGATCTACATAAAACCTAAAAAAACAAAGAAAAGGATGTTCTCCTAACATAGGAGATAAAGTTAAATAAAATGAGCCGGTAACAGTGTTAAAAAGAGCATGTCCTCTATGGTACTAATAGAATTATGTAAGCCATTGCTATAAGTTGAGAGTACTAAATACAGGGAGGTAGGAGAGATCCAGGAGTGGCTGGTCAATGGTGTGCAGCAGGAGCTCCATGGAGGCGTGAGGATGGGCTGGAGGCAGGAGGGGAGAACTGCTCCTCCACACTTCCCTCCTGCCAGCTCCTGTCCAGTGTCAGAGACATGCTACTACCCTGAGCGGCTCTTTATTAGAGCTCAGCAAGGACAATTATCTGCTCCTGTACCTGTGTGACTTGGTGTATATAGCCCATACCACAGCTAAAGCCAGGGTTCATCAAATCATGTTTTATAGTGGTAGCCACTACAGTTTAGCAGCTCTTTCATATTAAGCAAGAAAAGAAGATTGAGGGTGTTTTTTTTTTTAATTATTACTGTAGATTTCTTTAAGCTTTAAAAATGAAGACAGGGCAGCTTGAAACAGAAGACTTTGGGTTTACAAGGTGCATTACATCTGATGCACAGCTGTGCATCAACCCGCATGGCAAAGGTTCAAGAACACAAGGTCTTGGCTTTTAAATTCCTATAGGTACAGACAATGAATAACCAAACATTAAGGTGTCCCCACTACGTGGTATTAAACGGCCCAGTTAAGAAACATATATGTGCATTGAAGTGCCTATCAAAATTGTTTCACTACCAGCAATTGTAAATCAGTCTGGAGACGGAAAGAGAAGGCATCTGCTCACTGCAGGGCTAGTAAGAAGTTCCTAATAACGAGGCACAGGTTTCCAAATAGAAAGTGGATGGGATGCCCAGATGTCTTTCATTGTCATATTTTTCCAAGCAGTCTGACAAACTTCAGATGTAAGAAAACAGATATGAATTATGAGTCTGTCTCGCCAGCAAAAATAAAAGGCATGTTTGACAAAACAGCAAACGAAGCAGATCTGCAGAGGTCAGAACTTCATCGGCCTCTGTCCAATTAAGTCAGCATATAATCAGCCACCAAAACATTGCGTGGCATTATGCAAACTGAACTGCTGCCCACTCAAATACCAGATTATTTTAATTGATTTATCTCACCTTGTGTTCCCTATTAAGGAGCAACTATTAACTAAAGGAAGACTTCTTTATGCTTCTAGTAGTAAATGTTCTAGGCATAAGAAACTTGGAACCTTGAAAGTGTTGGAAGTAATGAAAATATATTGTTACTTGTTCTTGGCAGGGAAAACTCTGAACACTGATTAAGAAAGAGTACTTGAAATAAATTAAGAATCAACGCAGGGAAAGCGAATTCACTTGTCATTAGTGATAAAAATCCCATTCAGTTGGCTGTGGAAGAACCTAAGAAGATCCCAGTGATATGGTAGTACACTTCCAAGGACTATAAAGACAAGCTATTTATGGTATCTATCAAAATGAATTCTCTGGTTCCTGCCTACTCACTGTGTGTTGTTAAAACTGAACTTTTTTTTTTTTAAAGGTAATAAACTATTTTTTAAACTGTTTTTCTGTTGCTATCACTGACCTAATACCCCCTCCCCCCCAAGCCTCGCAATGAAAATAAAAAAAATCTCTGATGCTACTAGTGATATAATCTGTGATGGTATTAATTATATTTTATTCATAAGCCACAGAGCATAATGAGTTGCCCTTTCACTGTAAGATATTTTTCAAGGATTTTCAAAACAGTTTTTGCCACAGATTAAATTAAAGCAACAGATATACATCAAATTATGCTCAATCTGGAAGCACCAGCCAAATTTTCCAGAAATAAGGCAAACTGAGCTTTGGTGAATAATAAAGGAAGCCTAGACCAGGTAATGTATCAAAACAAAACAACATGTGAGAATGGAATGGCCTTAGGAAAATTAACAAGCATGCTATATCTGACACTTGGAATCTGGCGCAGCTGAGTAACACTGCTCCCACATGAAAGGAGTCATCCGTATAAATTGCGTAACAGAGACTTTTTTACAATCTGGAGGAAATCAAGTGAATGACATTTGACTCCTGAAAGTACATGGGTGCAAAGGACCAAGTATCTTTGGACTTAACACATCCAGAAATGTTCAGCAATGTGATTTTTAAGTTAAGCTCAAGATACTGACTCTGTGTTGTGAGAAAACCTGGAAGATCAGAATGTAGCCTCGCTTAACCCAAAAACTGTTCTGTGTAAAGCACAGGAGATTTTTAAGGGCTTCTTAATCCTCCTTGGCGGGTGCTGCCCAGCTCTGGTTGCTCAGGTATTGCTGTTGGAGGCAGCAGCATCCAGCTCTGCCCTGGTCGTTACTGGTGAACACAGACCATGTGCCCTGCGGCTTGGCTAGTCAGCACATGCTGTTTTCAGGGAGGCTGTGGTACCCACACCACAATTTGTACACATAGTGTAGGAAGTAAAAAGCTCCAGTTTTACTTCAGGATCGCTTCTCTCAAGAACTGATCTTGCAGAAAAAAAAAAAAAGAAAAAAAATAAAAAAGCTAACGGACTTCCTTTATACCCTATCAAGTGAAAAAAGCCACAAAGAATCTTCAACATCAAATCACAGATATGCAAAAAAAGCCAGTTGACAGTGTACATCCAAAAATGGAAGATGCAAATGACTCTCATTTCTAGCTAGACTCTGTTAGGAAGTCCAAGACTTAAATGAAAAGTAAATCAAGAAAGGCAAAAAGCATTCTAAAATGCATTCTGGAAAGGTGGATGTGATTTGAAAGAGATATTTATGTTGTGTTTTTGAAACACAACTTTTGAAAGTCACAAGTTCCAAAGTTCTTAATAAAATGAAATTGTTACCTTCACTTTTTTTTTTTTTTTTCAGCAATACAAAAATCTTTCCCTGTTGGACAAAATCATGTCTTAACACCTTAAACGTCAGAACCATTTTAATAAAGTTGTGACAATGTCATTTATTCTCTGGGATTGCTCCCTGCCTTGCTCCTGATGAGCTTTCCAGCATAACTCCCCTCACATTAAGCCAGGACAGTCCATGTCCTGGGCACCCTGTCGCTAAGCCAAATGCAGTGGTGAGAAGGTAACAGCTCTAGGCAGCAGGGCAAAGAATCCATCCATCCCTGACAGGAATGAGCCTGGAATTCCAATTACCTGTTACTGCTATGAAAAAATAGCAAAGACTCATCCTCTGTTCAGCTCTCTTTAAAAAGAGTGCTGGAGAGACAGAAAGGCAAGCTTTCCTGCTGTCAGGAAGGTTTGTTGGTTGGTTTTTTTTTCCTTTTAAGGGGCACCCCACCTCAAAACCACAGCCTCCTCAGTGCCAGCTTGGAAACTGTTATTTATTTTATATAAACCTCTTTCAGAAACCAGCAAGGACTGTGATATTTGGCAAAGAAGCCGGCAATCATCCCCAGTGGTTCTGCTCAAGCTGCTTTCAGAGCTCTCAAGGAACATCCTTGACAGCTCTTTTCTTCCCCAGAGTCCTCTCTAATCTACGGAGTTCAGTACCTCCTTCTCCAGGCAGCACAGCTGGGCGATGCGGGCGGGAGGTGACACAACTCTGCATGCCATCACTTTGTGATTATGCTGGAGCAGCAATCCTTGGATTCTGAGAGAATTCCCTGCCAGCACTCATATAGCCAAGGTGTCAGCCAGGGCCACAGGCACGCACCGAGAAGCAGCCCGGCCGGGGAGCCACGGTCAAGGGGCAGGGAGGCCCTCCTGCATGTCTGCTTCACATTGGGCCCTGGAGCCTTCTCTCAGTTCATCGGCTCCTTCCCTGTCGGATCATTATTGGCAAGAGAAACAGCAAACTGTGGAAATCAGCATACTAAAAGCTACATGGTTTTAAGTAGTGGGTGGTGTGGGTCTTCTCAAATATAGGCACACCACTTTGCAGCACATGTGATTTATGTTCAAGAAGAGACTGAATGTAAGGGAAGACAGTATATACTAAACTGGTAAAATCACACAATTGTGAGGGTTGGAAGAGACCTCTAGGGATCACGTAGTCTGACCCCCTGTTAAAGCAGGTTCACTTTCACATGAAAGGGAGAAAACAAACCCAAAAACTTCAGGCCCAAAAGATTAATGAGATGCTCCCAGGCAGGAAACAGCCACAAAACTGTGACTACCTACCACACCTTGACTTTTGTAAATAATTAACATGCAGGTGACACTAATTTGGACCACTGCATTTCATTCTATAAGGCAATTTCATTAACACAGAACAGTGGCAAGTTGTAACCCTTTTTAGCTTAGCCACTTCATGACTCACATTCTTCTGGCAGCCTGTGCAAAAAGGTGTGAGCAGAATATTTTCTGCTGTCAGATAGAACAAAAGCAGCAAACAGCCTCGAAGCTTAATACAGAGAAAATTCTCCAATTCTATTCTGTTCCTGCAGCCAATTAAAAGTTACTTCAGTAACTTTCAAGTCCACCAGTGGGTCTGCAGAGCTGCCGTAGGTGCAGAAGCAGGGACACCACTTTGCCCTCAGGTAACTGGCCTTGAATACACAGCATAGTTTCTGCAAAGTTTCTTGTAAAAGAAGTGGGATACAAGAAAATCCTGCAAAAATATGCCAAAGGTCTGGTTTAGATTAAGACATTTTTAAGATCTGACCAAGATCTTTTCGGCAATGTGTATGAAGAGTACGAGGAAGGCCTCAACTACAATGTCTACTAAACCCCACACAGTCAGTTTTCCCTCACTTACAGAGAGGCAGAGAGGAAAGGTAATGACAGAAAAGGGCATGTCAACTCTACCTCTGTTTAGTCTTATGGGTAATTTAGCTACTCCAGTTTGGTGAGGCCAGATGAGGCTTTGAGCAAGCAAGGGGTCCTCATGGCGGGGCGGGGAGGATTGGAACTAGATATGATCATTCAGGTCTCTTCCAACTCAAACCTTTCTATAATTCTATGATAAACCTGCTCTCTGGCATGCATGTCAGTAACTTTTCAGGTGAACCAGTCTGCCTATTATCTGGATAGAGTGTTAAGGCTCGAAAGATACAGCAGAAAGGCACCCAAGTTGTTAGTTGTATCTCTCCTCCAGAAACACCCTCAGACCTTTACAGAGAATGTTTAAAAAAGGCACTGCTGGTCACACTGCAAGAGAAGACACGTGAACCAAAAGATTTCCTTGGCTGCTCCTAAAGGTACAAGCCAAGAAAGCTCTTCATCACTTTCTGGGTTTTCTTCCCAAACCACACAGCATTTGACAGTCTAACCCAGCTTTCCCACAGGTCAGGCTCTCCCCGTTGCTACGGCAGGAGCAGCCAGCTTCCCTTCGATACCAACTAGCTCTTTTCCAACTCAAACTGCAGACTCAGACTTGCGTGTCTTTTAATAACCTCCAGAATCCTAACTATCTCAATGATCTTATCCCATGTTATTAGAATACTCAAAAGAATTATTAGGCGAGGCATGCTGGCAAAAAAAATCCCACTGTTTTCATAGCAAACAACAGCTGTGTCATGCTGTTACTCTGCAGCATTTTACTATTGCGCTTGGGAAAGATTTACACACTTCTGTAACCCAGAAATGGATCTGAGGAAACGTGGTCAACTGGGAGCAAAATTAACTGCAAGGATGATGTTCTCATGTTAGTCATTTCCATACACATTCCTATCAGCTTCAGTCGTCCATGACTGTGTCATCCCACATAAGACACACAAGGCAAGTTTCCTCTTACTTCAGAGAGACAAAAGGAAGTGTGCAGTGAGCTCTTGGGGACATCTTAGTGCGATACACACAGTAAGGCATGGGATACTACACAGGAACTCGTGGCCCTTGTAGAGGAAACATGCAACCAGAAGAGAAGGATGGCCTGCCAGCCAGTCTCTGCTAGCACCCAAATCACTCATTTGAAGCACACAAGATCGTTTTTCCTTCTTGTTTATCATAAACTGCATTTTTTCAAAGATAAAAACTGAATAAAGTTGCCTAGTTCCCCTTTGGTTTGGGTTCTTACCTATTTCTGCATTTCTAAAATCTTTCTAAAAATATACAAACATTAAAACCAGGTGTTTCACGATGCGGCAACCTGCCCAAACTGCAGAAAATTCAGGAACAGAAAATCCAGCAACAGTCCTATGGTATGAAAATTACCATTTAATATTATGATACCAACTGCTACATTTTAATTCATTTTCCCATCAAACACATCAGTTGAAGTCAACTGCAGAATGCAGACTGATTAAAACCGGATCCTTCCCTTCAGTGAAAGATTGTCTCTTGGTGCTTTCATAGTATCCCATTTCAGTAATTAAATTTGTATGATGCTCATGTAAAACACATAAACAAGTTTCAGCCCCCACAAGCAGTGGGAGGATTGATTTCCTCATGTTCCTGACCTCTAATTCGCAAAAATTAATCTTGATAAGGCAGTACTTCTGCTTCCAATTAGTGCGTTTTCTCAGAGGACTGTCCTGGTCTGTACTCCATTTTACAGACGGAGGTGAGAGGTACTGAGGACTTCTGACAAGTCATTCCGACCTATATGAGGAAAAATGTGACCAGCACGACCCAGGCAGTGACCATCCATCCCTCTGTACTACTAGGCTGTATCTCGAGTGCTGTGTTCAGTGTTGGGCCCCTCACTACAGGAGGGACACTGAGTGGCTGGAGCGTGTCCAGAGACAGGCATCAGAGCTGGGGAAGAGTCTGGAGCACAAGTCTGATGGGGAGGAGGCTGAAGAGAGACACGATCACTCCCTGCAACTACCTGAGAGGAGGCTGTAGTGAAGTGGGAGTCAGTCTCTTCTCCCAAATAATGAATGATAGGACAAGAGGAAACAGTCTTAATTTACATAAGGGGAGGTTTAGATTGGAGAGGAGGAAAAACTTTTTCGCTGAGAGGGTTGTTAGACACTGACACAGGCTGCCCAGGGAGGTGGTGAAGTCCCCATCCCTGGAGATATTTAAAACATGTGTAGATGAGGTGGGGAGGGGCATGGTTTAGTGGTGGGCTCAGCAATGTGAGGTTAGAGGTAGCATTCGATGAACTTAAAGGTCTTTTCCAACCAAAACAGTTCTATGATTCTATAGTCTTTCCCTTCAAAGTGCATCCTCACCTCCCATCTCAAACCATCGGAATGAAACTAACAGCAGAGAGGCAATCTCATCAAGAGATGCTTACTCTATGTGTTTAGCTAACACTATGAATCTTATTTTGGGAATTGGGTTGCTCTGAAAAGCAGCCTCTTCACTTAGTTAACTACTCCAAACTGACACACATTATTACAGAAATAGCTCTGGTGAGTGCTGTGCTAGAGAGCAGACATGGAGTACTGGCTGGTGCTCACCATCACAGACATATGCAGGGTTTAGCATCTCCTTACCCATCACAGGCAATGGGGAATTCTGTGGGATGCTCCTCTCTGATATGACCCTGGACTTGTCCATTATGCTGGACACATGCTGAAAAGGGCACAAAGGGTGGTCCTCTCCTCTAGCATGTCTTTGTCTCTTGGGGAATTACTTTAAGGATATCATCTGTAAACGAAAAAGGCTCCCTTCACGTGGGAACAGCTGCTTATAGAGTATTTTAAAATGTCTGTTGTTACCACTGCTCATTGAAAGTTTTTGTTTTCCTTTGAAATCTAAGGGTATAAAGAGTTTTTACTGGGGAATTGTATAAACTTTGGAATGGCCACAAGTTGCATGTACTGATCTTACACCATTTTAAAAATTTTCCCTTCATACAGATTTCTGTGTGTTTTACCAGTCTGGCTTTGGGTGCCTGCAGTTGGAATCAAGCCTCTACCCTTAGTTTTATTTAAGAATATTTTTTCCTTTGTTATTGCCAAGAACTGAAGATGACTTTAACAGATGGATGTCCCTATTCCCCTCATCAGGAGGTAGGTGCAACCTCCCTGACACAGGCCGAGTGCATAAGTCACTTTTCTAGCCCTTTTTTGTCCATTCCTCCTCAAGCTTTTCTTTCTTAAGAAAACTTTACAAGCTTTTTTTCAGCCACAAAGTATGAATTTTTCTTTACTTATGCACATTTCAGAGCAAACACTATAAAGCCTGCAAAACAGAGACTAAGGCAATGTAAATGTAAACCTTACATTTATGTTTAAGTTTGCTTTTAACTGTAATTACAAAGAGACTCTTCCCCCAAGCACTGCATCACTCTGAATCTTTGCTTCATTACCACAGCCTCACTGACAAGCAATGCAGCAGGTCTAGAGCAGTGCACCTGATGAACATCTCTTCTTGGATGTACCTTGAATATAATTTCAATTCCTCTTCCTAATTCATACAAGTCTTTAAAAAATGAGGGATGAGTACTTTTAGCAAACACTTCTGTTCCTGCATTTGCCACAGACCTCCTGTTTGATCACAACAGATTACGTTCTCCACTTGTTGACCCTTCAGCCCTGTGGTCTAAAGTGTCCAGTTATAAGTCATGCAAATGTTTTTTGTGTATTAACTCAACCTTTAATGAAGAGCAATTATTAAATCAATTGTGAAAAGACAGGTGAAAAGCTAGTGAATCTGCCAGGAACTCCCCAGATAGCTTATTGCTTATTTCTGGACTTGGTGATCATTACTGTTACAAGAAGTTGATGAAAGGTAACAGACATTAGTTGGAAGAAAGAAAATTCCAGCTAGAAATGAGGAGTAAAAATGATGTCGTAACAAGGGTAATCAAATATTGGAACAAGGGCCCAGAAAGGCTGTGGGATCTCCATCCTTGGATATACTGAAAACACAATCACAAAGTTCCTGTGCTTTGATTCTGTGAAAAGTTGAGCCATAGAGGCCAAACAGACTGGTGCAGAAAGGTAACTGAGAGATGTCCCAGAAGATAGTATGTAATTCACAGACTACAGACAAGCCCTTGAATTTTTATTCACTTATATCACAAGTTGTGGATGCTCATCTAAGGGAAAAATTTGACTATTTTTATTTTTCGAAGCTGGAGGTAAATAACCACAGGCAGGAAGATATGAGCATTCATCACTGAGTTCTGGTGATTAATTGCTGAATTTTGCCATCCAGCACATTAGTGGAAATACATATTGAGTTGACTTGAACTGGGAGGAAAATCACTCACTGAGAAAACTCCATACTCAACTGTCCACTCTCTTTGTACGTCTCTGGTGACAGACATCATTAAGAACAAGAGGAGAGACAGGAAACATTAAAACATGGACACTTTCCAGGTACATGATTAATGTCACATTTCACCTGAGAACAAAGGAGCCAAGCTTTTAAACTCTGAAGGCAAAGAAAGCAGATCTAAAACCTAATCATGGGCTAGCCCTCAGTACAGAAGCACACAGGGGACATGCATCCTGGGACAGGTTCACCAGGGGGTATTTTGGATTGAAAACAAAGCAACAGTGGCTCTGTAGAACCCAGTAACACATGTAGCTTCTTGGTTATATTTTGCAGTAATCAGTTGATTCCACAATTGTGCTGCCTGACACCAACATCTAAGCAAGAGAGGGTAAATCTAATTCAGGTTTTGCCTAACCTGTCTCAACACACATTTCTGCCTGCATTGCTCACAAGCGCAAACCCTTGGAGAAGGCTGTAATTCCATTGCACTCTAAGATATTACTCATTCACTTCCATTTCTAAAAGTGCTTGATGGTTTTCTCATTATTTTTCCTCCCACTTCTCCTCCTTTGATCCCTTCTCTTTTTTCCCCATGTATTGTAAACACATTCATCACCAACACTCCTTTTCCTTTGTACCATGCTGTGCTGTTCCTGTTTGAAAAGTACTTTTTTGATTACCTTTTCTTTCATTAAGCAAACTTACCAGAAAGGGAAAAAAAAAAAAAGGAAAAAAACCCTAATGCCACAAACCAATATTCAATCAAGAACTTCAATGAAACCTATAAAGTTTCAATTTTACAGAAGGCAGTTGATTTAAAAGCAAAAGCTCAAGCAGCTGTGGGTAAGAGGCTCATTTTTACTCATCTTTAGATGAGTACATACACAGGTTATCACCATCAATAGAACTTATACAAGAATGTCTATGTTGTAACAGAGTATATTACAAAATGTACTGTACTAAGTCGCCACAGTTCCATCTTTCTCATCATTACTGACACACAGTCTTGTGTAATGCGCTGTGCAGTACCTAAAATATCCTCCACCAGAACACAGGTCATGAGAAATCATGCTGAGAGAGAGTTCAGACACCTTCTGGAATGACGACGTCTCTAAGAAACACTAATGTGCATGGGGAAGTGCTGAGGGAGGTCTCCAAAGAGGCAACAGTCTTCCCATTCTTCTACCTTCTATTCCAGAGTTTCATTCCCAGGCAACCATGAGTAATTCCCAAATCATTTCTTCCTCCTACATGTTTCCCACCTGGGACAAAGACACTCAAACCCAGTGCCATGACAACCCCATCAGCTACACAATCACTTTGGCGCTTTGGGGAAAATGAAAATGCTGAAAGGAATCTGGGAGATAAAGGCTCCTATTCCTTGTTTCCCACTGTTAGGCAGTAATTACAAAAAATACTTTAATCTGAAGTTCTCTCTGTGTGAATAGGTTGCCATTTAAAAAAACCCCAGCTAGAAGATCAAATTGGAAAATGTGGAGTATATTAACATGCTGTGTAACCTGCAAGTGTAGGGTTGGTTGTCATCATTATACTATATGAAAAGAAAGCGTATGGAAAAAAATAATAAATTAACAAACAGGAGGAAAAATAAACCAAACTATTTCTGATTGGATCAAGCAGAGCATAATCCAAAACTTGCCTCATCAGCCCACTTGCATAAATCTGAGTCTTCTCAGCAACTCCAGCAGACTTGGATAAGGATTTTATGATTCTGAGAAATACAATTTGGATTTTATTTTACTGTACTCATGAGCCTGATTTGGCAGAACTTGCAAAGATGGCCTTCTGGGTACAAATTTCATTCTAAACTCTACAGTTCTTTATCTGTTTCTACTGTTTCTTGAATGCTTTCAAGGAATAAGGTTAATGACCACACATCTTGCTGATGTTTGTCAGTTTACGAACAAAGCGTCCTGTCCAGACAGAATATCACCATTATACTTTCAAAACCTTCTAATTCAGCCTTATCTGGAGAACATTTATTTCCATTCCTAACCAAAAAGCTATTTTGGTAATAAAAACCTCAGTATTTACTGAAATGATATTTTAATGTGACAGCCTCATATCTTCTTCTATTTTTTTCAGCTTTGTATGCATAGCTTGTTCACTCTCTGTCCCCTAGACCCTTTGCCCCAATATAGAGTCTTTTGATCATTGTTTCTTGTTGATGTAATGAATAAGTATTTTTTTTTAACAGACATTATTGGGGAGGAACACTCATTATATGAATGCTAATCATTGAGTATCTGTAGTACTCAACTAAAATGAGTAGCACAGATGTTCAGCATCTTTAGGATCATGACTTAAATTATTTGGAAAGTCAAGCTTACAAAATGTCATCCCAGGGCAATCTGATATGGAAAAGCTGTTACGAGACAATTGTGCCTATTTACACCCATGAAGAGCTCTAGAGATCGTCTTGACTATACCTAATCAGATGCTCATCCCAGATGTTTAAACATAAACATCCCATGTCTTTAAAAAGAGAATGTCTCAGAGCTTTACTACTCCCTCCTCACTGCACAGCACTGAGCATCCATGCTCACATGGCAAGCAGAGCATCTTTTGCTCCCCACGAGAGTGACCCTACAGAGCAGTAAAATGCTGTAACAGAGCATGTGCTTGGTGGCATCCTGCAAACTGCTGCCCTGCAAGGTATGTCTGCATGAGCAAGGGATGCCAAGTCACAGAGCCTTCCATATGGCTTCTACAGTATAGCAACTCCCAAAACAGGAGGAACAGCCTTATGTAAATTGCCTTCATCAGACAGTACCAGACACGGACGATGCTGAAGTAGTAACACTTCAGAACAGGGTTATTCTCTAAGCAAGCTCATTCATTTCAGTCTAACGATAATAATTCGGTAGGTTCAACTTGGCAACTCATCATAGCTTCAACAAGGAGTTCTTCCCTTTTCATATGGTGGGATACATGGCTGGTCAGAGGCTGCTGGCTGTGGAAATAACACCGCATCCACCTCCTGTGTATCCATCACCTTTTCTAAAGCTGAAAAGATTCATTAGGAGTGCTGGGCTGCTACGTCTCCACTATCATTTTCCACAAATGCATTTCTGGGTTGTGTCTCTCCTGTAGCATAAGTCAAACAAAAGCATGCTGCATGAACCAGGAATTTCTACGACTTTCTTAGAGCCACCTCTTCCTTTGTATTCCTACCAAGCCTAGGGAGAAAGTCCTCTGCAGTCTGAGCAGCCTGTGCCAATTTTCTGTCACTTTCCGTAAGCATATACCTGTTCATTCATATTCTCCTACCAGGTTCATAACATCTGATTCCACCTCAATTTTTAGCACAGATATCAATTTTCCATCATTTTCTCTAATTCATTACATGCATTCTGTAAATGTGGTATGAGTATTCTTGACCTAGGTCATGACTACATTAAACTTCATGAGATGAGCAGTTTTCACATGGTTTTCTGTGTGACTCCTGTCTGACTCAGATCTTCACAAGGAAGAATAATCAAGAGTATTTTCTATTCCCAGGAGAGAAATCCATTTGATGTTTGTTGATTCTGCATCACATCCTACTGCGTTTAAGTGGTTTTCAATAGCTGGGACTTCCTGGGGGAGGCTTTGGCTACCATCCAGCAGAAGAGGAAGAGCTTCCTCTGTCCAGAAGAACTAACCCAGGCTCAGCACTTCAAACCAGAAAAGAGGCTTACCCTGTGCAATGGAAACCACACGTACCAATTAGGCCTTTGGTTTTTAAATGATTTTAACATTAACTGGTCAGAACATACTACTTCCTGTAGGCCCCTGCATTGCCTCCCATTAGCAGAAGAAAGATCAGATTCCAAGAAACACAGTAAAACAAGATCCTTTGAATTAGCAGATAGATTACACATGAAATACAAATAACCACTCCTGTCATAAGTCTGTCAATATATGGAAGATTTCCTTGATATTAGAGAGTGAGGTAAGCACTGCATAAGCAAAAAAAACCTACCAAGTATTCAGGGTCATTTATATATGAGAGATCATATTCACACCAGAATGGCTGAAAAGAGTGAGGTAGAGAAAGGCAATAATTAATGAAGGAACCCAAATTAGGTGCACACACACACAAAGAACAGACGCCTGCCAGTTCAAAGGTTATCTGTGCCATCTCTTTGAAGGCTCAGCCTCTGGTATATTTTCCTAGCTCCTTAACTTGAGAGAGGGTGAAATTTAGAAAAAAAAAATCCAGAAAGAAAAAAAAAGGCATGTGCTGTCTTATCATCTCCCTTTTCTTCCTGAAATACTAATTTTTTGCCATCTTCTGCTAAGTGTTTTGAGGGGCTTTTTCATATATTTAATGAAAGAGGTAAAAAAATCCCAAACTTAACAACATAACAGCATTTCAATGTGTGAATATGCAGAAGCTCCCCTGCACTCCTCCTACCATAGCCATGCAGAGGGATGGAAAACCAGGATCTATCCATAAACGTTAACAGGTCTGTCCTATAAGCATTCCTTAAATTAATGAGGCAGGATTTCCCATCTGATTTCCTGAGCATTTCATGTAACACATTTGTAAGGAACCAGTTTCTGCATAAAGCAAATGACGAAAACAACAGGGCAGTGCATGCCTCACACATCATTCCCTGAAGAGGCTAGACAGCGCCATGAAGACTGTAAACAGGAATCAGCATGGGGTGCTGCTTCAGGGATAGGGTTACGTCGCTGCAAAAGTGGAAAGGCCAAACCCACACTATTCAGTAGCTTGAGGCATCTTAATATCTTCTGCAGAAACTCATTCTGATTCCCACCTCTATAAGAAAGCTCGCTGAAACCTCATCACAAACAACTGCAATAACAAGAATCAGGAAAGAGAAGCAGATAGATTTTATATATGGGCTTATTTCTAGAAGAACACATACATTACAGAATTGTTGAGGTTGGAAATGATCTTTAAGCTTCTCTAGTTCAATTGTTGCCCCAGCACTGCCATGGCCACCACCCAACTATGTCCCTCAGCTCCACAGCAACGTGGCTTTGGAATCTCTCCAGGGATGAAGTGTCCACAGCCCTGAGAAGCCTGTACCAGTACACTTTGCATGACACAGGTTGAAATATAGAGACATTTCATATAAGCATGTGCATGATATATTAATAAAAGACCTACCATAGCATATCACAAACATGGTCTGCTGAACTGTGCCAAAGAATCACGGAATCAGTACAACTGGAAAAAGCTTCATTTTTGCTACAGTGGAACAGGATCTACTTCAGGTGACCCAGGATCTACTTCAGAGCACTCCTAGGAACACCACACTACATTTAGCTCTTTCAGGCCAAGACTGGCAAGCCTTGTAACCAAGTGGCACCTCCCCTCTCTCATACCCTCCACTTCCATTTAAAATAAAAAGCTGTACCTTTCATAGAGTTATATGAGATGCAGCAAGTTCTCTTTGTCTATGATCACATTCTGGTTCCTTTCATGATGCTCCTTTCTTAATGAATGCCTTCATAACTTGAAGAAGATAACTTCTATATCCACCTTTCTGATTCTCAGTTCCACTTTCCAAGATGACCTGTATTACATGCTGCACAGGATCATAGAAATTGATTCCCTCTGTCAAAGGATGGAATAAAGCCATCTACATGAAACAAGCCTTTTTCGTCTGAACTTCTTGATAAACAAAGAAGCAGCTACAGACATATGGCTTTGATGCCAACTAAAAAGATGTCTCTTAGCTAGAAAGAGGTAGCTGCTGTTCTTAAGTGCTCTCTCTGATCAAAAAAACAAAAACAAAACAAAACAAAAAAAAATGAGAAGACAGGAAGATGCTGAAGATATTAAGACCTTCAAAGGACTGACAAAATCCCAAACAACATTCAGAGACTCTGAGGTAGATTTTTATTGTCTCACTAATCTGCAAGCACTATGATGTTAGAAATCCTTTCAATTTAGAACTTTCTGAATATTTTTCCTCAGCTACTGCATGCTCCTTCCTAATAACCTTCCCCAGGTCATAGCTACCTGAAATTTGCAAAGGCTTCCATGGAGTCAAAACCTGTACAATTCATGTCTGTGAGCATGTGAAAAACTGTATTCACTGTGAATTCACTGAAACAGGCCCAGAAGGTCCGTTGTAAAGTCTGCATTGCCTCTGAAAGCCTAGCTGTCAATCAGACCCCAGAGATGCATGAGCTAGATCTGAGTGATTTTGTTGGGATATCAAAGGCAAAGTACCTTTGGCAGAACAGGTCTGAGAGAAAGACAAAAGCCAGGTAGATGAGCCTGCATGGTTTAGGCTGCTGCTGGTCCCCAAACCTGATGTGATACTGCTGTGTCCTATTGCAGTCAGCAGTCTTCTGAAAAACTAGTAAAAGCCTGTCAGGATTCTATGCAAAATGGCTGTCAATTCCTACATGCTTTGTCAGAGATCAAACTCCAAAATCACACCAAATAATTCAAGTCCATGAGGACTGCCAAGAAGGGACTGCTTGATTCTTCTCTGTTGAATATTTTTATCTAATTCTGGTTCTGTGTGTTGTATGTAGTTGTTCTTGTTCCTTTCAAAGCCTTCTAAGTTCCAAGAATATGTGAACACAAAGGACAAACAGGAATTTGAGAAGCTGAGAGGTGTTGAAAAAAAGGCAGAGCGCTGAAGGGGAATGAAGCTGCTCTTTCATCCTCGGCCCATAGTGTCAAAAACCTCAGTGTTCACTATGCAATGAATTAGCTTGCAAGCGTTCACGTAATATTATAAGAGGTGGGGAAAAGTCCAAGAAAATGAACTAAAGTACACGAGTATACAATAATTATTCTCAGATGGACTAACCACATTATCTTCAAGATGGAAGGGGATCCTTGGATATGTCAAAATATATCCAATGAATACAATTGCCTTGAAACTGTATTATTGCAAAGGAGGAAAATAGTACCAGTCATTGGCACAAATTAGTTACTACTCAGAAAGAAATAGAACTCAAACTTTAAACAGAAAGACAGGCAAGCTTTAATAACAACTTCAAACATTAAAGTCATATGAGTATTTCTATTAACATCTCATGTTCCACAATACCTTACCAGATTACGCAGAGCTCAGATTTGTTTCCACTTCAATCAACACAAACTTTGCCCTTGGTTTAAGGAAGGAAAAAGCAAGGATTTTACAACATTTCTGGATGAGAACAGTTTGTGGCTGAGTTCTGTTCTCTTAGATGAAGGCACATGTGTGCTGCTTTTGGCAGAGAAACTCCCTGTATGTCTCTCATGGCTTACTTTGCAAAACATTGAAATACATTCTTTTCAAACAGCTCAGTCAAAACTGCCTATTACAAAAGCTACCGTAGGCTAGACCTACTTGGAACAAATTTGTGAACAATCAGCACAGGGGTACGGTACCTTCTGTATGGACATCAGAGAGTATATCGGTAGGATATTGCACTACAGCAGAACGTCTGTACACCATGTGGATTCTTCCCTTTTCCTCTTCCATTTGCTTTCCTCTTTCCAAAGGCTCAATGAAGTATTCATCCTTATCAGTTCTTATCATTCCAGTCTGGTGAGAAAGACAGAAAGCATACCAATATATCATGAGAGCCTAAAGACCTGGCCTGATGCTTCAAAAACAAATACCAAAAGGGGCAAAGCACAAAACACTCAGTTTATTACTGCTGAGTCTCAAATTACCACTACATTTTCTTTTCACAGACTTCTTGCCAGAGGAGATATTCCTTTGCACCCTGGCGATGTTCACGTGGCCAAGGCAACTCTTCAAAGGCATTAAGAGAAGATCTTGTATATGTATGAGATACACTACCCCTTCAAAAACACAATTAAGACCCAAGTCATATAGGAGTTGACCATTTTGACATTATGCATGGCTATTCTGTAGTATAAGTGTGGCACACTGAGCACTGTGTACTGCTATGTTTTCCTAATCCTTAACCTGTACACACTCTGAACCCCTTACAGCTCAGGTCCTTTATTCTACTTTATTAAAATCAGCATAAGCCATATGATTTCCTACTTAAATGAACACACACTGTTCCACCCTGGAACTATGTAGCTACTGACAGTTCTTCAAAATGGTTTTTCTTTATGTTTTCTGCTTAGAAAGCTGCGGGAGAGGTTTGCAGACAAGGCAAACTTATGCTGGTGATCACCACAATTGAACTCATGGAATTAACTCACACTTGCCTAAGTCCAGTTTAAGGGAAGAAAGACTCATGCTCAGGGGGAAAAATTTCTTTGCTGGCATTCAAATATCAATCAATCAATTAATCAACCACAGCAAATAATGATTAAAGGAATTCTGACAATACACTCAAGGAGCTTCAAATAACCCCACTAATCCTTAAAGGCAGCAAATGTCTTCCAGTAGTCAATGAAACAACATCATTTAGGGGAAAAATTGATACAGAATATTTCAAAATACTGGAAAACACCAATAGGATACATATTGGAATACGTAGAGAAATCTACAAGACAGAGACATACAACAAACATGAACATTTGTTTAAAGTATGAATGTTTAAAGTATGAATGAGCAGCTACTAACAAGCATGATCTTGACCTTTTCTTTTAGAACATGTTCTCTTCCTCCTTGCAAGTAAGCTCCCGACACACTCCGTTGGCCCTCCAAACCCCAAAAACCTCTGGCTGCCTCCCTGCATGGAGGGCAATGGTAGCACTGATAGCCACCAGCAACTCTGAGTGAGTGCGCCTGGACGGGCAGGAGACTATGTGAGGAGGTGGCCATAGCACAGGCCGTGCTGGAGAGCCTGCAGGCCACAGAGATCCACACAGGAGGTGGGGAGGAGCTGCAGCCCTCCAGCTGAATGCATGTCAGAGCTGTCTGTACAGGGACCCTGCCATCAGGAAAGGACTGACTGCACTCCCCACTCCCTGCACTGTTCAGGCAGGGGGGAGATAAAGACATCAGGATGAGGGCTGATTGTACTCGTCATCATTGTGTCATTCTGTGTTGTTTTCTGTTTGTTATGGTTTTGGTTGATGGTGGATTAAATTAATTTTCTTTTCTTCCCCAAGTTGAGTAGTCTTATCTGTTTTACTTGGGACCATAAGGGGCAAATGAGCCCTTCCTGTCCTTAGGGAGTTCCAAAGGCCCTTGGTATTTATGGTTGATTGTGGTCTTTTGTTCTTAAATGGGGCTAAACCATGCACTCAGGTACTGTAAGGTAGAAATTACAGTTATGGCTTTGACTGCAACCATAGACACTGTGGTGGTTTAGCCTTGGCTGGATGCCAGATGCCCACCAAGTCATTCTATCAATTCCCCTCTTAAACTGGACAAGGTACAAATATAACAAGAGGTTTGTGAGTTGAGATAAGGACAGTGAGTTCACTCAGCAATTAGTGTAACAGGGAAAACAGACTCAACTTGGGGGAGAAAATGTTTGATTTATTAATAAGCAATCAAAACAAATCAGGGAGATGAGAAAATGTTAAAATACTTTCCCCCACCTCTCCTTCTTCCCAGCACTCTCCTTCCTTTCTCCCTCAGTGGCACAGGGGGATGGAGGTTACGGTCAGTTCATTACAGATGGACTTTGCCACTGCTTCTTTGCAGGGGGAGGCCTCCTCACACTTCCCACTGCTACACTGTGGGGTCATTCCCACGGGAGACAGTCCTCCACAAACTTCTCCAATGTGTGTCCTTCCCATGGGCTGCAGCTCCTCATGAAATGCTCCAGCATCGGGCCTCCCATGGGGGCAGCTCTTCACACTCTGCCCCAATGTGGGTCATCTACGAGAATAGTCCTTCAGGTACTGACTGCTCCAGCCTGAATCCCTCACATGGTCACAAGTCCTTACAGCAAACTTGCTCTCTGGCATGGGCTCCTCTCTTGTGTGTGAGCTACTCATAGGCTCCCAGGTCCTGCCAGGAACTTGCTCCAGTGTGAGCTTCCCAGAGAGTCACAGTCTCCTTCAGGCATCCACCCACTCCAGCGTGGGGTCCTCCACAGACTGCGAGTGGACCTCTGCTCCCCTGTGGACTGCAAGGGGACCGCTGCCTCACCATGGTCTTCACCACAGTTCACAGAGCAGTCTTTCTTCCATCGCCTAGGCACCTTCTCCTCTCCTTCTTCACTGACCTTGGTGTATATGGAGATGTTTTCACATTCTCACTCCGTTGCTGCTGCAGTTTAGCAGCTGTGCAGCAACTTCTTCTCCTTCTCAAATATGTTATTCACAGAGGTATTACCTCAGTCACTAATTGGCCAGGCCTGGGTCAGCTTCGACTTCCTCTTAGAATTGACTGGCCGTAGCCCTGTCAGTTACAGGGGAAGCTTCTGGCAGATCTTTGTTTAAAGGAGCCAGCGCGGTAGCCCACCGCTACGAAAAAACTGGCCCAGGCAAAACTACTACAGACATACAAAGTACAGACTAAAACCCAAAGGAGATGATCCCAACAGTTTTGTGAACTTCTCCAGAGCCTCTCTGGCCCTGTGGGAGGAAGCACAGTTGTACAGCTGTATACCAGCTTTGAATGCCATCAAACTTATTTATGGCAATGCTACACAGATTTTTTTTTTTTTTGCAACAAATGGAGATTATCGTAGTCAAATCTTAGAGAACTGGTCAAATACAGAATTGTGAAAGTATTTGACAGAGTAAAAAAATTACTATTTAAAAAAAATAATCCAAGTGTCACAAACTGTAATTAGTTGCAAGCTTTCCATGCTCTGTGTCTTCTTACATCTACACTCCAGTTTTCAGCTACTGAATTTCTTCAAATACTAGCTACACCACATAAATATAAATGCTACATTCTTCCTTTGTTTTCATTAAGTTTGCAGCAGTATATAAGTGAGTCTCTTCAACGGAATAACTCGCGTAAGTGGCACAGGTCTCTTTTTCATGTGGTATGTAATGAGACTGGGCATTAACAAGTGCCCTTTGCATATTAGTGACTTATTTGCTTGCCATTTTTTGGAGCAAAATTAAGCTTTGTACCTACAGTTACTATGTTACTGATGTAGACCTTGCGTTGGCATAAAGAATTTTTTGTAAATAACCCATTTTCCATGAAGCTGTTGCCTCTGAGTTGAAAGCACTTCAGTCCAAAAGCAGTGTTCAGCACAAAACCAAAGCTTGGCTTTGCTTTCCAGCTTCAACGTGTATGCTTTTTCTAGTCTGGGTTAAATCTACAAAGAGTGAGCCACAATTATATTTTTGAGAATGGGTGTGCCTTGCTGTAAAAGGAATATAAGAAGAATCTGCGAGCATCAAGTTCAGTTTCCATTCTCCCAGCTCTCCATAAAACACTTTGACAGACCTAACACATTCCACCCCCCTTAAGCCACAACTCATTGTCTGCTCCTCAAAAGCCTCCTGACTTCACAGATGCTGGTAACTCAACCCTATTAATATGAGACAGGAGCAGTTGCTATTTTAAAAGCCTAATTGCTCATTAAGAGGAATAGTAGCCAAAGCAAATATCTCATTCCACCTAATCATGCTAAACTGATCACATGGTTCACAGAAAAAAAATCATAAAATATGCAAATTTACAAAGCATAAGCACTGAGTCCAAAGGTGCTGGTTCAGGGTGCCCTCAGCCTGCAAACCCCACTGGCAGAGTAGAGCAGCACCCAAATGCACTGAGCACCCAGCTCGCTGTTATCCCACAGTTCCCACATCCCCACCAGCTTTTCAGTGCAAGATGCACAGCAGTCACTTCCCTGGCACACATCTGGAATCACACACAGGATCAGGCCCTTTCCCTTTTACATGACAGTTCCATACCCTCCTTTTTTCCCCTTTTAAAACAGCTTTAATGGATGATTATTTATACACACATAAAGTGTATCTCCACCTTTTGTTCAACTTTGTGGCAGTGGGTAACGCCACTGATTTCAGTGGATTTGAACTGTGTTGAGGGGATTTGCTTTCACTATCATGAACAAACACGATACAATTTCTCAACTGAATTTGCAAATTAAGTGCAATGGCTAGATTTCCAGCCACTGGTCACCAACACAGGCTTCCTAGGAAATCCCATCTCCTGTACGCCGTGTGTGAGAGCAAAGACCTGACCGCCACACAACTCGTAACCTTCCCTGCCAAGGCAGAGAAGTTAATTAAAAATACACTAAGTCCAAGGGCTCACAGGGGCAGAAGGTTGCATACATTTACCACCTGCAGCGAGGTGCTTTTGGGAAGAACAGCATTTCCTGTGGTCCCAAGAGAGAAAGGAAGAATTCCAGTGGAGAGCAGGCAGTTATAGTTTCAGAGCCAAACTTGAAGGGCCAAGGGAGGAAAAATCCCTCCCACACCTTTTAGCCTTGTTTTACTTTTTGCTTCATTAAAGGGTATGATTTTGTACCACCTGTGTAGAAGTTTAATACTTTTCACACACTTTTGGATAATTAATTTGCCCATGCTTTTGAGATACCTTTGCTTTGCTTCACCGCTACAGTGAACAGGTCAAATATTAACATGCTCTGCCTGACAGTTAAGACATGAGTTAAAATTACTATAGTGCCATTATCTTACAAAGCATGTTGTAACTGACAGCAGATACATTTTATATTTTTTTTCCCCTTTTATTGGAAAATGAGATTTTGAATCATCAGGGACAGTTTTGGTCCATTTTAATAGCCTACAGGTAAGCACCAATGCAGAATCCAGCTTGCCTTTTATTCTGACTTCCTCTCCACTTCCCCAGATTTCATCAACAAAAAGAGCCTGTAATTTTCCAAACAAATGGAGAAAGAAGGGCATAAGCAGGTACTGCATAGTCACATGAATCTTCACTGTAAATTCTACTATCTTTCTAGCATTTTCCTCCCCACCAGCCAGAGAGCAAAGCATGCAGGTGTTTAGAGCACATATTTTTCAAAGCTCACTTGGAGAAAAGACTACAGTGGATTTTCAAGAAAGAAGTATGTTGTGGAATATTTTTTTTCCACAAAAGCACATTTATGGTGAAACACAGAAAAGCATAGTCTGAAATCTGAGAATACTATTAATTTTACTATTTACAAATTGATGACATTCAAAATTTCCACTAACTGAAGGATACAGTTTGAAACCAGCACTTCTGTAAAGTTTATCTAGAACTGTCCTCGTTATTCTTAAAATGCGAATGGTAACGCAACAAAACTACCAAAAGCAAAAAGAAGCCTTTGTGGCACAGTGGCTGGAAATAAACTCATGTGTTCCCAGCACTGTTTTAACCTTGACTGAGACTCGGGGAAACTGGATTAACTTCTCAGCTTTCCTACAGACTCACATCTCCCATTTTGCAAAGGGCAGTGAATTCTTCTCCGAGGAGTGAGTGTCACAGAGGAAACCTACGGGAAGTTTGTTGAGCACCTTGTGAGCACCCATCTTGCTGCCTAACACATAGTTGTCTTGCAATGACTCACAACCACTAATGCATATCACTCCTGCAGCTCTTTTCATCCTCCTCGATCCAAAAGTAATGGTGCATAGCAAAGCAAGGGAAAACCTTTCCGTGGAATTAAACTGATGCAGAAGCCAGTCCTGCCTGAGCTCCTAATAAAAGGTAACAGGGAGAAAGGCCAAATCTCATCTGGCACAGGCACCCCACCTTGGAGGACTTCCCAGAGGACAGCAAATGATGCATTCTTTACTGGACATTCTGCTGATAAAGCAAAACCTGGAAAAGCACGTATATACTTTTTTTTTGAAATACAAAAAGATGCAGACATTAATAAGAGAATTAGAAACAATATAAAGCCTTGAGAATATAACCTACAAGGGCAGGTTAAACTCAGGAATTGCTTACTGAGCCAAAATCAACAGCATTTAAGGGGGAACATGATTCCGTATAAATATGCATGGAGTATTAGCTTCAAGAGAGGAAAGAACCATTCATTCAGACAGCACAACAGAGAACTGTGGAGTGACCACCGAGAATGGACACATTTAACTTTAGTATTATAGTAAACATCACGGGTGGGATTTTCAAAAGTATTTTAGGATGTTAAATGCCCCATTTCTAGCCGTTTGCAGTAAAGGCGAGTCATTTAATTCTCAGGTGTGTTTTGAAAAGCCCACCCCCAAATGTCAGAAAGTATGAGAATTTGTTTAGCAAGGCAGTAGAGTCACACTATCAGCCAGTATCAAGTCCGGCACTGGGAACACTTGCCATCAACTGTTACTTGAGGGTAGGAAATGCTTTGGGTGGTTAATGTCTACAGTGCATTTATTTGACTAAATAAACCTATGACAGAATATCCCCATCCCACCTATCATCTCATGTTCCAAGCAACGAGGTCAGTCAATGCTCTCATTTTTTATGCCATTCTCCACTGCCCACTTCTCTCCCAAGTTCTGTTTTGGTGGTTTTTTTTTTCTTTACTGTTCTGTGATAGACTAGACCTTGTACCTGCAAACATGAAAGCTTTTTCTCACACAAATCGCTCTATAAACCACTCATTTGCCTAACTGCCTATGAAAAAAATCCCTGATAAAAGTGAGGTTGCTCAAGTGGTGAGGCCTCTGTCTCCTGTACTCACCAATCACGTCTTGTTCAGCCTCCTGTCCTGTCTGTACCTGCTCCCTCATGACTCTCACTGAACTCTGTAAGGTCTTCACAATCTGTGTCTGCCCAGCATCTAGCATGGCAGGACACTTCATGTGTCAGTAGATAACGCTATAAACCAAATATATTGCAGGCATGTTGTCAATTGAAACCAAATACTTCAGGAAAGGGAGGCTGGTGCAATACCAGGCAGAGTAGTGAGTGAACAACTCCCTGGAGCCAGTGAGGCCAGCACACCCAGCCATGCAGCGCCAGCTCCCTGGGACCAGTGAGGCCAGGACACCTAGACTTGCAGGTCTGGCTCCTTGGGGCCAGTGAGGACAGCACACCCAGCCATCCAGTGCTCAGACAGCCGACTCCTGACAGACACAAGCCAGCAAGGTTTAGGTGTCAATCAGAAGGGGTCAAAGTTGGTGGTAGTAGGGAAACACAGGGGATCTTAACCAGTGAGAGAAGTCCTCCATTTTTTCAGCTTGGCCAGGATTCAGGATACATTTCACTGATGCTGTTTGGAAATGATGTGCAAAGAGTTGCAACTGTCACCAGTGAGGCAGAGATCTCTTTTTGCCCCAGCACCAAGGATGCCACCAGCACCACCATCATGCTGAGCTCTACATATCTGTCATATCTGTCAAGGTTTCTGTGTTGCCCATTTTTGTATCACTAAAAGTTAGACATTTAAGTAGAATGACACTGAATTATAGCTAAGTACTAGCCAGTTCAACTATTCTCCATTGGCTTAAAGGCAGTGAGTGCACCATACTATAATTATTTTCATTGAAGAGTGCTTTCATCCCAATCTTTTTAGGGCTTTGTTATTATTTTAATCTATGTATGCACTTATCTTCACAATGTTATATTTCAGCTTGTAATTGTATTTTGAAAACCTTGCATTTTTCTTAGATATAATGAATCTACCACAGAGAAGGTAATAATGCAAATTATGATCTTAAACTGTCCTTAGTGTCCTTGTACTACAAAGAAACAGTTTTTAAAGCATTGATACGATATTCTGAGGAACCGTGGTGTTAATGAGCAGCTATTTCCCCTAAGCCAGCTTTGAACAGTGAGAAAATTGACCATGTAAGGCTGCTTTAGGCAAATCAGAAATACAATACTCAAATATTTGCTAATGGTGACATGGCTGCTCTCAGACCAATGTGGCATACCTGTGAGTAAAGTGTAAAGCCTAAGAGCAGTTCTGTTGCCAAGCTGGTTTTGGAGGCTGGTCTCTCTCTCTCTCTTATGTTTTGAGATTTTTAAGAATTACCTTCCTTTTTTGTTAGGTGAGAAAGAACTGAGATCAGATTCTCCGTCTCTTGCAAGGATAAACTGTATCTCTCACCACACCTGCTCTCTGTGCTCTATCCGTGTTTTTCTAACCAATTCCTTTGTCTCCAGATTTGTTCCAGACTTTAAAACTCTGTCCTTTTTGTTATTTTTTTCTTAATTTATTTTGTCTTTTCTCCCCTCCCAGCTAAAAACTAGGAGCAATGTGTAAATATTTCTCATTCAGTTAACTGTATTTAATTGCTGTCTTTCACAACTTGAGGACAAACGGCACTGCTCTGAGTTAGGTACACCAGGCCCTAAGTGGTTGGAGCCAGCTCTGAAGATGCTCTTGGTGCTCAATATGGCTCTTCAGAGGACAAACATCAAATGCTGTGCTCTGCTTACAGCACTCAGTGCCCAGGTACATGATGTGCCATGCTGACTAGCTCTGTATTCCTCTGTAAGAGCTCACCACTCTGAGATCGAATGCTATTCACTCACATTCCATGGCCTTGATGAAGACACAGAGCCTTTGTGCTACCCTGAATGCATTGAACAAGGAGTTCAAGTCCTTCAAGTCCTTTCACCCTAAAGTGAAATGTCTACCTATTTGACATAGCTTTCTTGGAACTAACCATTCTACAGGCTTTTAGCAAACTGGTAACTGCTGGTAACTGCTCTAGCTGGACACACAACAGACCTGTTTTTTCTGTACTCAACGCATAAAACTTGATTGTCTAAAAAAAGTCAGTCATCCAACATGCAATGGATTACACTGCACTGTGAGGGATGTATGATCAATACAGCTTCACCGCATGAAGGATGTGGAGCTGTTGTAGTAGGTTCAGATGAGGCCACAGAAGATAATCAGAGGGCTGTAACACCTCTGCTGTAAGGAAAGGCTGAGAGAGTTGGGGTTGTTAGCCTGGAGAAGAGAAGGCTCTAGGGAGACCTTAGAACAGCTGCTAGTCCCTAAAGGGGCCAAGAAAAAAGTTGGAGAGAGACTTTTTACAAGGACCTAGAGTGAAAGGAAAAGGTGTGATGGCTTCAAACTGAAAGTAGGAAGATGTAGACGAGAGACTGGGAAGAAGTTCTTCTTTGTGCAGGTGGTGAGGCACAGGAACAGGTTGCCCAGAGAGGTTGTGGCTGCCCCATCCCTGGAAGCTGTCAAGGGCACATTGGATGGGATTTTGAGCAATGTAGGCTAGTGGAAGCTGTCTCTGCCCATGGCAGAGGTTGGACTACATGATCTTTAAGGTCCCTTCCAATCCCAACCATTCAATGGATCCATGAATCCCCTGCATGAGAATGTCCATTTGTATTGCAGACACTTTTTAACTGGCTTAGGATGTGCATACTTTTCTGTAATAATTTGTAAATACCATGTACTGTGTATTCACTGAGAAGATTTGAAATAGGCAAGATTAAAAGCTTAAAAATTTAAATTTAACATCACGTTCAAGGTTCTGTATTCATCTCTGCATGGAGTAGGTTGTCGGTAACATAAGAAGCAGGTTAATAAGCAGGCTAGAGTTTGTTCAGCAGTAGGAGGCTGCCTGTATGAAGTCAGCCTGCAGTTACCGTCCTTGATAAGAAATAAGCAAGCTACGTAAAGAAAAAAAAAAATCAGCAAAAATCCTTTTGATCCAAGGATGCAAAAATCACCTTCCATCTAGAACAAAGTTCCAACTTCAGACCCTTCAGTAGCACACAGGTACACATATGGAAGAATAAAAAGGGGCTACACAGCTGAATTCTACCTAGGAGAGAAGCAGAAATGAGAAGAGATAACAGCTCTCACCAGAGCATGTGGTAGCAGATATGTATGAAAGAGCCAGAGAGATACTTTTCAGCCCAAGGACAGCTAAGAATTCAGTGGGAAAAGGGAAAATTGCCACCCCTGGTTTAGTGGAGTGACTATGCTTGGGAGGATGAAAGGAAAACTAAGATCTAAACCTGCTGACTGCAACCAATATGGGAAAACACAGTGACAAGTTTTGTCTGCAAGATGTACAGCAAGACTCTCAGAGCTCACAACTGTTCAGGTCAATTGTCACTTGTGAGCAAAGGGACTGTAACTACCCAAGGTCAGGAAAGTAGAGCCCAAGTACACTTAGGTTTGTGAAATTACATACTTCATCATTCTGTGAGTGTGTATGACAGCTCTAAAGGATTTCAGCTTATGTTCAAAGAGGAAATGAGCCTGCTTCAAATGAGGTTCTTCTCTCATCTTGATGTCTGTCCTCAAAAATAGAGAAAGAAACTCTTGTTCCTGTGCCAAAAGACATGGCCTCTCAGGATACGTATGGGTCAATGCTATGCACCATCCCTCTTGCTTCATCACTTGGTGAAACTGGCATCTTCTCCAAACCCAAGACATTTCTTCAAGTGGATCAGTGTAGGCAAGAGAGCCCTTAGACACAAACTTTCTCAATGAAAGGAAGAGAAGTAGAATACTGGCAGTAGCAAGTCCAAGATAGAATCAAAACAAATAGTGATTTATTGTCCAAGCTTGCAAAAATGCAAAGGAACTACTCCCCTCCTCCTGGAGATTTCTCAAAATTTCTTTTTTTTGTTCTTTTTTCCTTCCATTCTTCAAAGCATGTGGTGTGGGAAGAATAGGGCTTTATTTGACTACTAGAAGCTGAGTATCTTTCTCTCTCATGAAGATCAACAGAGGTGCTAGGTAACAAAGAGGGATATTGCATATGCCAAGCCCAGTTTCAACTTTCACCAGCTTTTGTGAAGAGTACCTAAGATGGACACGCAACACTCTGGTTTCCTGTACAGTAACTAAATGAATCAATCGTCATACATCTTCAAAATGAAATCACAGAATCACAGAATCTTAAGGGTTGTAAGGGACCTCGAAAGATCATCTGTACAGCATGTGTGTCAGAATTGGGATATTTGAACCTATTCTCACTTCAGGGCACAAATTGCTCATTTGGCTCATAACAAAATCTCTTACAAGATTTTCCACGTGTGATAAGTGAAAATAACCAAGTTGCTTGTGCTGACCCACGTGGTTTCAGATAACATCATCAGTAATTTTACCTACCAGTAACACTGACCAAGCCAGGGCCACAGCAAAAGGATTCAAGAGGAGTCAAACCAACACAAATCTGCTGCCTCCCAGAAAATGCTTCCTTCTAATCGTTCTATGGATGAAACTGGAAAATGTTTCCAGGGCTCTCCCTGCACCCCTCTTATTTCTCCCTTTTTCCCTGTTGGACAATCACAGGTGGCTGACAGCTCTATCCTGCTGCTAACTAAATAGAAGCCCTATTGAAAAGCATCAAGAGCTCTGTGTTCCCTCAATTTAATATCCCAGCACCAGCCAAGCAGACACTGCATCCTGCCAAGACAAACATATGGAACTTGGTGAAAGGGGAGGGGGGCAGCTTCTGGAGACAGCCCTCCAGTCTAAACTTCTTAAGGAGTCGATATAAACATGCTTTTATAAAAAAGGTGCTGCCTCGTCTAAAAACACAGATTCAGCACAAAAACACTACTACCTTTCACCCTCTCTGTTAGTTTAAGGTGTGTTCAGCTCAATGACTGTGCAAAACCTGCGTCACAGCTACCTGCTGCTCGCTTTTTTAATCCAAAGACGAAAACTTTTTGGAGTTGTGCTGAACACTGGTTGATTTATTGGAAGAAAAATGAAAGCAAAGAAGGATGCTTTGCCGGCAGCACATTTCCCTCTGCCTGCCTCCACCAAAACAGCTTTGGTGGGTGGATATTATTTCTCACACCCCATGGGATCCATATTTTGTCAGGAATCAACTGATTCTCTGGGTTTCTTCTTCAAAAATATTCTAGAAACTTCTGAAGTTGTAGAGTTTGCCCCTCTTCAGTTTGTGACTATCAACCAGAGTGCTATTCTCAAGGATTTCTTCATCTGCCAAGCAAGTATTGCTCTATTTAGGTACAAGCAGAGATCAAAATGCCTCCCACAGCATTATCTCTCCTGCTAACTCAGCGTTACAGACTATCACCTTGCAGTATGTGGACAGGGTCTTCTTTCATCATCTGATCTGAAGGATAAGGCAGGTGAGTTGGCTCTGAGCCTGAACACGGCAGCACTCTGCATTCACCCCTTGCTCCATGTCAGGGACTCAGACACCGCAGAACGAAGACAGGTCATAACCTGGCAGGATAATTCACCCAGCTGGTGAATTCACTCCCTCCCCTGGCTTTTATGTTTTTAATGAGTGCTGACTCCTGCAAGACAGCATGAATTGGGCTGAGATTTTGACAAATCATCCTGGTAGATCCAGTGCAAACAGCTGTAGCCTTCTTGCCAGGGGCGTTTCTGCCTGCCCCATCAGGCCACAGACACACAGGCACCACTGAACATGTGGAAAGGCTGACAAGAAGTCCAAGAGCAAGTTGCATTAGATGCTGCAGTACCAGCAGCCCATCCCCAGTGCCCCTTTGTGCCAGGGCAACTCAGAGGGGTAATCTGCCTGAACATATGCACTCTGTAAAGCAGGCAGAGCAAATACCATGGCTGTTAGATAAATGCAGCTGGGCAAGATATTATCTTGCTGGAATAGCTGTGTATCACTGGCCTACTCAGCCAACTCCTGACACCCATAGGAAACAGGGCTCAAAATTTATCAAAGAATATATCATATGAAAAAGACAATAACAGTAATAATAAAGGACTATCAGAGTGCAGTGTACCACTAAACAAAACTGTCAAGTAGAAGCACACCTGCATTTTCCTATGGCTTCATTTATTAACCTAGCATAGATATACATGGATCATTCTCATACTAAAGTATCATCTGCTGGGGTTAATGTCTGTGACAAAATGCCTATAGATGCCTTTCTCAATGCAGACACACTTCCCTGCTAGATAAAAGGTTTGGTTGATAAAGAGTTTCCATTTTAACTTCCCAAAGCATCACTGGTAGTCGACATCCACAATCTTAGTGCTCAGTATCACACAAGAATGATTAGCTCAGTCATTTGCACAATACTCTCACAGTATAGGTCATAAATTTCAATTCAGTGAAATTTCTGTGGACAGATGGAGTCAAGTAACTTCGTATGTACTGATGAGTCCTATCACTGGCATACAAAACACATCTGCTAGGACAGGGAAGAGTTCCTCTCCTGCCCATAACGCTATTGAGATATCTGTAACGCTTACCTACTTTTTTCTCATTTCTTCTACTTTCTGTAGTTATTGCTTGCCCAGCTTGCATAGGTCAATGTACATAATGATTAATCAAAATAAAGTCAAAGCAATCAAATATCACACATTTTCTTCTATTTATGATACTTCCAAGTAGCTCAGACCCGTTGATCTGTATTATTTTATCACAACGTTACGTACAACATACAATACTGATCTAAGTGGCTACAGATAATTTAAAAGTTATGTAAAGTATGAAGAAGATTTAGTATCAGTACAGAAGGCTTACCAGAGTGACCACGAAGAGCAATCATTTCAAATCCCAAGCAATTATGCAAAATCATCTGTCTCTCCTATGAAGACAGAATAAGAGGTTGTTTCTCAGAAGAGAAGGCTCCAGGGAGATCTTAGAGCAGCCTTGCAGTCCCTAAAAGGACTGACAAGAAAGCTGGAGAGAGGCTTTTTACAAGGGTCTGAGTGAGGTCACAACTGCAAACTGAAAGAGTTGGTTACCCAGAGTGATTGTGGCTGCTTCATCCCTCAAAGTGCTTAAGGCCAAGTTGTATGGGGCTTCGAGCAGCCTCGTCTAGTTAAAGGTGTCTTTGCCCATGGCAGGGGGTTTGGAACAAGATAAGCTTTAAGGTCCCTTCAAATTCAAACCAGTCTGTGATTCTATGATTTGCTCATGCAGCTCAAAGCATGACATACCAAGATTTTGACAATATTGATCTAAACACATTGCCACCGGATGAAGTTGCAAGCAAATCAAGGCACGCACTTAAAGCCATCCTCAAAGAAATTTGCAAATCCAGGAGACAGCACTACAAGCCAAGGAGGGTTTCCAAGGCCTGTGATGACAGGGGCTGTCCTCAGAGACCCAGGGTGGCCAGTACATCACCTTGAGCCTGCCACCGACACCTGTGGCAGAGCCTGCGAAGCCATCACCTGAGGGGACCCGGGCCTTCTCATAAGGCTGGCAGGGAAGGGGAAAAGTCGTCCAAAAGGACATACTTCTCTCGCTGCACATCTTCTGAATGTTAAAGTATTTATGGCCTCGACATACTTGGCATATAAAAAAATACTACACATTAAAAGAATGCTGGAAAAAAGTAATATGGCAGCACATTTTGAGAAGCAGATGTTATTGATAAAGTTGCTGAGTGCCTACAGAGGGAAAGAGAAGGTTTGCAGACAAAACTCCTTCTCCCTCATGGATGGGCCTCTAGCCTTCATGGATACGCACAGGTTTCTGGAGCTCTAAGGCAAAACATCTGTGCTTGCCCGTTTCTTCAGCACAGGCACCCTTGGAGTTATTGCTCATATAGCAAGCAGGAATTCAACAGTTCATTTTGCCTCTTTGGAAGATCAATGGGATATAAAATCCATGTCATATCACACGTTTTACCTGTTGCAGAACTAAGGCAAGAGCTCCTCAATCATTTTAGCCTCAATTCTTGAAGGCTATTGAACACAAATGACATAGAACAGTGCTAAGGTTTTTCTTATTAAATAAGTGCTAAGCCTGAGATCACATTTACTTAAAAACATCAAAATCAAATTTGAATCAAATGCAATATTCAAACAGCACACATTGCTCAGGTTTCTTAGTCAGCTGAATTATTCACACAGCAGAAGTTTGTGACTGATCACCCCAAACCAGATTTTTAAAACAACAACAATAAAAATACTCTGCAGCTCCAAAGAAAAGTATTATCTCTTCAACTGAATACCAGGATGAAGAATCAGAAACAGGATGAAAATGTAGGAATGTTTAATATCCTCTTCCAAACTACAGACACAATTTAGGAATAAGAAGCTAAGACATACACTAAAACACTGAATATCAAGCTGAACAGAAACAACACACTCATTTCCTTAAGGAGAGCTCTTCCTGTAGCTAATAAATTCGTTTTAACTAGCAACATGTTCTTCATTTTAAACACATCTAGCACACGAAGTGTACTCTGAATAATAAAAACACTGCTATGAGATGACTTAATCTAATTTCAAACTATGCTGTGAAAAGTCATCTAGTCAAAATCCACCTCCACAAAGGACCATTCTCTAGTGTAGTAGAAAAGTAAGAACTAAGAAGATCAGGAAGCGATCAGGATCACTAATGGTCCATCAATACAGTAAAAAATAAATAAAAAGAGATAAGAGATAATTAATCTATATGAATTTGCATCAGAAATATGCAGTGTCTTTCATACCTCTTTCCAAAAATGAGGATTCTAATGAGTGATTGGTGCCACAATGAACCTAAACCATAGCCAAAACAGAAGGTTCGGACTGAGACAGACATCTCTCCAAACCCTACAGCCTGGTGCAGTCAAGGGTTCCTCAGCTGGTGGTGAAAAACTGTCCATAACCTACAATAAACAAGATACCAGGCTAGATAATAAAAATGGAATAATGTTTCCACAGGAATCTACAACCGCATTTAAAATGTACTATTCCTTGTTAATCTCTCTATCCCATGTGAATGCAGAATGCCTTCCCACAATTTCTGCTCACTCCCCCAAGGAATCAAAGCCCTCTCATTACACTAACTGAGGCATTGATTTAAGGAGCAGAAGACATTTGGAAAAGCCACCAAACTAACCAATATTCTGTTGGATTTCCACAAAAAGAAAGGAAATGTTGACGTATTACTGGGTCATTGTGCAGGACTGAAAGGAAGCTTTTTTTGTCTACTCTATAAACTTATAAAAGAAAATTCCTTTATGCTGAAATTTCTCATGCTTGGTTTTCCTCCAACTGTTGGGTTTCTATTTTCCTCTTTCAAAAAAATCTAAGAAAAAAAAAATCAATGGAACCCCTTAAGAGTTATATGAAAGCACAAAGAAAAAAAACAAACTTTGATTTTATGTGGAAAAATGTGTCTCTATTTTTTGTTCTTGGAAAACCTACACAGATTCATTTTAATGGTGAAAAACTGGCACGTAAAATGCTTTGTCCTTAAAGAAGGAATTGTAGGTTTAAAATATCAGTTACTAAAACCTGAAAAGTGCATGGAACATGCTCAGTGCAGTCAAGTATCTTCCTGAGCCCAGCATATCTCTGTAGAAACATTTACTGAATACAAGTTTTGCCTTTGTGGCGGTTACAGAAGCTCTGTGCTAGTAACTCATTTGTGGCAAAACGATGTGGCAGACCTCACTTCTGTCAAAAGAGTCTGTAGTGGGTGCATGATAAGAGGCACTCAAGCCTTTTGCCACAGACAAATGTTACACGCCCAGGGTTGCTAGTTTTTGCAGTAAACCCAGTGTTTTCACAACTCCTGGACTCATGGGATTACGTGAAGTCATAGCTTCCTCTAAAATGCGGAAAATGAAAAAGCAAGGACACCAATAGCCTTCAAGGAAGGAAAAATAAGAACTTCAGATCAGTGCTGAACGCTCCAAAGCTACACAACAAATAAAACAATCCCAAAATACGAAGACCTCATGGTTTGGAAGATGGAAAAGGGGACACTTGAGGTCAGCAGCAACATGTCTACTGTGACACAAAAGCAGTATTCATCTGCTGCCTGTACACAGCAGTCAGGAACGATGTTGCAGGACTCTCACCTGTGACAGACGCTCCAGGCGCTGGCTGAGGAGCAGTGGCTGCAGCAGTACCCGCGTGCCCCACTCCGTCCCAGAGCACGTGAGCTGTCTGACAGCTCCCAGGCTGTCAGGGCCCCTTTACCCATGCACTTCTCAACACAGAGTATTCTATGCTGTGGCAGATTGAGACACCTGAACAGCTCCAACACGACACCAACTCTGTTTGTCTTACAGGTGGCAGGTATCTCATGTCTGAATGTACAGCCAAGGCAGGTACCTCTTCCATAGCACCCATCAGAAATGCCCATAGAAATGTACCTCAGGTGACCTTTGAGACTCTTCCTGACTCAAAGGTGTTTAAGTACACATTCATTACTTTTTGCAACATTTTCACTTAGTTTAGAAGCAATCAAGCTCATATGGGGACTGAACTGTGGGCTGCTCTATTCATGGCTGGCTGTAGGTTCTTTCCCCATGGAAATTCTTCTGTAGGTAATTTTTACATATGGTATAGAAGATACAACTCTAGATGATCAAGTGTAACTCACATGCTACTGAGAAACAATAAGACACTAGGCAGCTTGGCTCAACCTTACTGAAGTGCATTTCCACAAGAATGGATTTACAGATTTGCTAAACTGTGTTTTAAAGACCAGATAGATCAGATTTGCAAAGCACTTGGCCTTTTATCATAGATGAAAGGGCTGTGCTCACCGGTCCTTTGCTACACAGGACTTAATGCTACTGGCAAGCTACCAATGTAGGTAACAAAGATGTCTCTATTTAAAAGGCCTTCCAAGATAACAGAAAATTCAGTCAAAAGTAAGGGTGAAAAACAGTCACTTGCTCAGACACAAGTTAGAGCAAAAAAAAAGAGAAAAATGATCTATTTTATCCAGAATGGAAATATGTTCTTGATCAAAAGCTAGGAAGTACCATTTCAAGTACTGAAATGCCAAAGCTAGTAATACTTATATGAAACTCATTATTTTAAATTGGTTCTGCATCTTTGTGCAAAGAAAACCCAACATGGTAAAATCTCTCAAAGGAAAAATACTTTTACACATTAGCAATTTAGGTGTACAACAAGAAAACCAAATGATAGTGTGATTTGCATGAGGTTAGAAAGTTAATTTACTGTTGCATTGCTACTGCTTATAGAAAAGAAAGTTAGAGTAATTTATTGAAGTTACCAACCAAGTCACAGTAGTAGTCTATGAAGACCAAGTATCAGTTTAAAATGGAAATGAAAGCAAATACTTCACCCCATTAACAGGAACAATAGTGATGCAGCTTTATCCACCATTTCAAGAAACTCCTGATAAAACACAAGGTCAGGAGGTTAAACTGACTAAATTTCATTTCCATAAGCCTTCTAGAGCCAGAATTGGAGAGTGATTCTTAGAGTTGCAGTGTGCCCCTCTGAAAATGGTGAGTACTAGTGTGCAGATGATGTGTTTCTACAGCATGAAAACCTATCTTGTCTGTCTTCTATGTTTCTCTTTTTCCCCAATAACTCAGCACAGTATTTTCTGCCCAGACTTGTTTCTTGCCCCCTTTGCAAACCTCAGACCTCAGCAGCTCTGAGGTCACATTCCAGATACAAGGAAGTCCAGTGCTGAATAAACAAGGAACATCAAAAAAGGCATTACTGAATATGGCTTCTGTATCTCTGCCCTACAAAATGGTGTTTCCAACTCAGTACCAACTCTACCGTCAATAAGAACCTTGAGCAAGGTTACAAGGATTAAGTTTTGAGAGCATTGATTATTTCAGTATCTATTTACTTCCTTTTACTGAGACACATACTTGACCACATGTGATACGTGAAGGCAGAATGTGAATGAGAGCCTAATTCATGTGCACTGTGTGCACTATCAAGGGTCCACAGAAGTTGTACAATCTGGTTTTTATTACTAAAACTATAAAAAAGGGTTGTACTTGGTAATTTGGGTTATTTTATAAACTGTTAGCTGTGAGATTCCAGGAATTAAAAGAAAAAAAAAAAAAGAAAAAAAAAAAGCATATGCTAGTTTGGTAACAAAGAGCAAAAATCCAGAAAGGGGATTATTTGTCCAACTGCCTTAAAAAGCACTCTTTTGTGAAAATGCATAGCCAAGGCTACAAGATGTGATGCAACAACAGCTACTAAACAGACATCCAGAGCAGCACCCAGTCACCAGGGACTGTTTTTAGTGCTTTTTTTTAGCCATCCACACCGAGGACAGTACCACCTCACTGAGCTGAGACACAACCACCAATAGCTTTCCACCTCTCCAAGTGTGGGCTTATCTTCGACACATCAAATAGGGAAGCAGAACTAGATGCATCCTCCTTGAAACAGAGTAGGTCTTCACATGTGAAATAGAGGTTGCCACTGAAGCAGCAGTTAGTAGAGTAGAGAAGCTGCAAACCGGAACAACACATAAATCCCCAGTTTTCACTTTCACAGCGCACTTCTGCTCTTAGTTGTGTGAGAGAGTTGAGGGGAGCTATACTGACCTGTAAATAGCAGTCTGAGACCCTAAGTATACTGCTTAAAAGGTATGAATTACACACAAACCCATGCTCTGTCATCAAGAATAATTTTCAAAACCAGAAATAAAGTCTGGAAATTGTGGCAACCAAAGCTGAGACATTTCAGTTTTATGAAGAGTCATAGCTTTTTCATGCAGACTTTCTACAAATGTCTGTTCCTACATCACTTTCTAGAGAGGATGACCTGATTAAAACACCTCCATATTCAGCATTAGCATAACCAGTGCAGTTTAAATTTCAAACTGTCTGTTCTTCTCGCCTCCATCTAACTCACAACATACTGTGAAGAGTCTTAATTAACATTCAAACACATTTTCCAATCTAGAAAGTTGGGGGAAAAAAAAGATACTAGTGATGTCATTAGTTAGACTTCTTAGCATCACATTTTCCACTTGTGGCTACTTAGCACAAGCATATCTTGGCCAACCTGGGGAAGTTCTTAAGTTCACAAATCAAGCATTTTGGACTAAAATCCAGCTGCCCAGGTAAGAACTACATGAACTGGAGCAACAACAGCTCTTCCAGCCATTTGCTTCTGGTGGGCTCCTCATTCAGGCAAAAATCAAAATTTGAACTTTCTACAATCAGGTGATATATTACACAAAGTCAACTATACAATTAGGCCTTTCTGCGAATTTCAGTTAAGGCTGGTTATTTTGGTACCAAGCTGCTTTCTTTTGTATCATACAAGCAATACTTTCTTCAAATGTTCACTTTCAGGCAGGACATCACCTTCCGGTGCTGCTACACAAAAAACATGCAGACAGTCTAGGAAAAAAATCACTTCTAGTGAAGTGTTGCCTAGCAGACACAGCAGTTTTGGTTTACTGCTGCAGACAGCTCATTTGCCTGCTCCCTCACACGGCTCGGCCATGAGTCCTTCTAAGACCGGCTCTCTGTCTTGGCAAGGAGAAGAAGGTGGTAAGGCTTGAACAAGGGAAGACTATTGAAGAATGCATCCTACAACACTCTTCATGATTGCTTTTGCCATGGGGTGACTGCAAATTTCTGTTGAGGAGGCCAAAAGGCTGTTTGGGACGCTACAGCAAGCCGTGGCTAAATCCTGAAAGCTTCAGCAAGGGGAAGCAACTCAAGTCTCAGACCAACCTCATTTTTCAGCCATATGCTACCTAACCCCAAATGTCAGCATAAGTTTTTTTACTACACAGTGATACTTATAGAATAAATGTTGATAGAACGAGTACTGAATTGCACTGGGTTGTTATTAATGAAACAGATTACTTAAAAAACGTGCCAGGAGGAGGACACTGAATATTGGGGAGTTTTTGATCCAGATAGCAGTGTGACACCATAGCCAGCCCTAGCAACGCCAACTCCATCACACCCGCTGCTGCCTCCGACAGGGACTGCGAAGTGCTCAGCACCTGCTCCTGCTCAGCCCGGGCTTTGCTCAGTCTGGGAAAATCTGGACTCAAGAGCTGGCTCAGTGGTATTCTGAGTCTGAAATGAAGGGAGAATGGTTTTGTTAGGTTACACAGAAAGAGGGTAAGTTACTTTCTTCTCCTCTGCAGAGCACCCAGAACCCAGAAATACTAGTATAGGTGTACTCTACATACAAGGGCAAAGGAGCAGCTTAGCAAAATTTATTTTCTGTTAAGATTAGCTCAAGAAGGGCTGTAAACCCACATCTGTTCTGTAGGGACACACTGTTGGAATATAAACTGAAACCTGTCCACACAAGAGATGTTTATTTTCACGTATTCATAGCCATAAACAGGCATTCCTTTCATAGCTTGAGCACTTTCTCGCCTGTGTAAGCTCCTCCATCAGTGAAATGAAGAGTAAGCAAAGAAAGATAAGAACACAGTAAGCCTGCTTTTTAAGATGCAACACCTCCAATTGCGGATGTGTGGACTTAAAATACACTACTTTACACAGACTTCCTTTACTTAAAATATGCCACATTAGAAAGATTTTAAAATAAACTAAAAAAAAACCCAATAAATGCTATTTTCAAGTTTAACTGCTACGCTACCCTTGAGAAGGGAAAGGTTTCTGTTTATGTAACATATTCATACATGTATGTGCCCACACAATCACTCTCAGACAACCAAGTGGGGGAGCTGGAATGGAGCTGACACCACAGCTTTCCTGGAACACGGAGGGATGACTGAGGGGAGCAATTATAATACAAGAAAAAAATTGCTCTAGAGGTTTGTACATTAAATACCTTATTTTCTGACAAAGCAAGAGACACAAAGTTCTCTCCTGCAACGGAGGTGTGGGAAATGTGTTTGTGGCAATGTGATGCTTGACTTAAAATGTGCAAAATGCAACCAGTCCCAGGACCTTCACATCAGATACAGTGATCTCAGTAACACCAGGCTGGGACAGTCCTCTAGTGTTAAGTCAGAGACATACATAACTATTACCTAGTAGGTTTACACACAGTTCAAACCTGTGTTATGTTGAATTTGTTTGTGCTGTTAAGTGGAATGCTCTGAAGTCAAATGCACATAGTATTAAGTGATGTGTTCAGACATATTTTATCTGTCTAATAGTGTGGAAGAATTAATAAATATACTAATCTTCAAATGGACTTGCTGTTAAGTAAGAAAAATGTCATTTCTCAAGCAGAAAATGAGAAACACTATTAAACCAGACATTTTTTTAAGTTAGCTGTTATCAACTAAGAAGAAAAGGGTTTTTTCCTCCTCTTCTTTTCTGTTCAAGCATCACGTGGCATGGCAGAAATTAAGAAGGAACTTAAAGCATTTAGTCTTTGAATAGATTATATAGGAGACTGCCAAGCTCCTTGAAAAAACACTTAAAAAATTCTGCAGTGTCACATAGAGACACCCCGACTAATTTCAAAGCCCACATTACAGCAGCATTGCACATAAACCCTGGCTGGGGCCCTGGAGGAACCACCTAGGCTCCAGCAGCCCCTTGTTCTATCAGGAATCACGAGTCCCAGTTTTAAGCAAGGAATTACTGCAATGAAAGCAATGAGGGAGAAAACTGAGTTACTTCAAAGGCAGGCTTCAAATATGTTGCTGAAGACTGCTTACAGTCACAGTTCTGGCTCTTTCCTTCTGCTCCTAAGAAACCATGCTTGGGGAAGGAGAGGAGGAGGAAAAAAAAAATCACTTCAAATTTGTCCATGATCTCTTTTCTCTGATGGGATTTTCTCGGTCCTGATCCATACTCAAAGGCCAAAGAGGTCTGTAATCCCTCTGCTGATGTTCTCCAGCAGACCTTTCATGCTTTGCCAAGGCAGGAGCTCGTTTCTTCCTTGTATCATGATTCAGACAGGGCCCATGGTGTGAAGATGCACAATGTTCTTCATTTATATTAGTTATTTAACTGGATCAAGTCACATTCCTAGTTATTCCTGTGAATCCTCTCAGCACCTTTTGCAGAGGGCGGCAGCAGCAGCAGACAGACCTAAGCCCATTCCTCTCCATACAGAACAGCTCTTGCAGGAAGAATTTCTTCAGGTCAGTGAAACCTTTTGCTGTTTTGTTCCATTTCAAAATTACATGACAAGTTTTTCCATTTGGAAGACCTATTACCCAAACAGATCACATATTTTCGTGCTATGAAGGATATTTCAGCTCCTTATATTTCAGCCCAATTTGATCTACATTAGGTCCATAGCAGTACTACTGTATATCTATTCAATTTTTCCTATGACCACGCAATCCTTGGAACAAAGGGAAGAGCTGTAGCTCATAGGAAAATTATCATTTCAGAGAAGGATTTACCAATTCAATCAGCCTTAAAAACATAAAGCACAGGACTAAGTGGAAACTCTGAGCTTAACCCTTTTTACTACTTCCTACTTTGTACCTTAAGTACAAAACATAGAGGTTTCCCCCATTCATCATCCTTTAGCAGTCAGACAGAAGTTGGTACAACCAACAGATTTCTAAAACTATCTGCTGAAGAAAAGTGATTCTCTCTGCACCTCTGACAAAAAGCTTTCTTTTGTTGAATCTTACTTTGGTCATGGGCTGGTGTTCCCAAAGGACATGTCAGGAGACAAGAGCTGAGCTGGGACTTGGATGACCTCAGACCGTCTCCCTGCTCATATCATCTTTTGCAAATCCTCTCCAAGAGAAGAATGGATCTACCTACAGTACCTGTCTTGCAGACATTTTTTTGGTGGTTTTTTTTGTGTTTTACTGTAAGAAAAAGAGAAATGTAAGAATAGAGAAATTAATTTTCATTAGAGCTTTTGGCAGACAAGGGAGGTTTTATGTGGGAAAGGACAATTTGTTCTAAGCGAGAACAGTACAAATGCAAGGCAGGAGGAGAGAAGGAGAGGCAAGGGCTAAGAAGTGAGGCAAATCATCATTGGCTCAAGTCCAAAAACATTAGAAAAACTTACCAAAAAACCCAAGAAAAAAATAATTGGAGTGTGAGCAACCATCTGTGTGAACTTTGGCTTCTCTACACAAAGTAATGATGAAGTATCTGCTTGTTTTAAGTGACAACTTCAAGGAGAAGCAAACTAGATACATAAAAGTACTTCTGCATTATCTTACACCATATTGACATTTTACTTCAATCACCATTACACCCCCTCTCAATGCTCCCTCCCTCCATGTTTTATACAAAATGCCTGAAGTCCTGAGTAAATAACATGATGGCACTATGTTTTTCCAAGTTTCTGGAGATTCTGAACTTTGAGAAATCTTTACTATGGATTACTACATCTGAAAAGTCTGTGTTAGCCTCTAGGAAGTGCTCTGTACTGGAGAGGTGACAGGGAAGAAGTCCAAGCCCAGTCCGACCGTGACCACAGGCTACTCAGTCCAATGGGGAGGGCAGGTTAAGGGTCTGTCTATTCAAAGAGGCAGCTGCAGCCCATCAAGCCCAGTTCCTAAGTGTGCAGGGCTGCCAAATACAGCAAAAGGCAAGTGGTAAGAACAGGCATGGCAGGTTACAAGGGTTCACTGTGAGGATGTAATCACAGTGGGAAGCATGCGGCAGGGCAGAATAGCACAACTAGAAGGTTCCATCACAGTATCACAGTAGACAGACTCTGCTGTCTACTGCACAGAGTAATCTGCAGGCCAGACATGTTTCTGTCTCCATTTATTCTGTTTCCCTGTTTCCTGCTCCCAGGAGTTACTGCATTACTAGGTGTCCCCTCGGCCACAGGCCAGGCAGTGGAAGGGCACAGCTTCCCATGGTGCCCCCACGGTTCCCAGCTGGACTGAGAGCACCTCCATGGCCAAGAGGATACACTCATTTTGAGCCTTGATGCATATCCGAGCCCCTGAGCTTTCCCTCCTGTGCCCCGTGACGTGCTCACTGCCATCACGCTGCCAAGTGGAGATGATCCCACTACCTTACCACAGCAGTCCTACTCGACAGTGAATCCCTAATAAAATTCTTCTTTAGGATGCTAGAATTACTCTCATCAAGAGCTTCCCATGTGCTATAACCAGATGCTCAGGGGCAGCTGAAGCGTTTGTTGCCACTGAGATAAAATATTACCAGTTCCTTAAAAGCTGTTTCTCCATTTAGTAACATCACCTGACCAGCTTAGCAGAAATTATGTTGAAACAATACATTAGTAATAACACATGAACAAGAAATAAGGCTTAATACTTCAGTCTTGATGGAACAACAGTAATAAAAAATCATTTTAAACAAATCCAAAAGCTCTGAAACTACTTAGGTCCCAGCAGGCCCTTAACCATGTGTCCAAACTTAAGCATATTTATAAGGCTTTTCCTGAACCAAGGCTGAAGTCTTTGTGCAAGTACCTCTAGTCTGAGATATCCAGCCTCTATTTCAAATACGTTAGCCAAAAAAGAGTAACTGCGTATCTCTGTACATCCTTCCATTCAGACACTCCAAATAACTCTATCAAGTTAAAAGTTGGCATTTAAGAAGACCCTGCTTTTAAGAGATCTGTGCCAGGAGATTGTCATGTCAGATAACCAAAACCAAACTTTGAGTATATGGTGACACTCCCAAAGTACTGATGGCTGCACATTGCTTGTGGGAAAGCTCTGATGGCAAAGACACACGCAAGATTCTTCACATCTTGATATCCTTAGGAAAGAGGGATAATGATAAGTAAATGAGGAATAATCTGTCACACGTGACAGTAGGTTTGGGCTCTTTTATTCTTGACAGTTGGTCGATGTTCAAGGATTTCCTTGGTTTGAGAGTTGAACACTAAAAGGCAGGGAGACTACTGAGACATTTTCATTTGCAAGCAGTCGTCCTTTCAAGCAACTTTATGCAGTCCTGGGCTTAAAGGCCAGGGGCTTCCAATAAACAAAACAAGTCACATTTTATTTGGTACTTGATGCTAGAGATTAAAGATTTCATCACATTGAGTCTGGTCTTTCATTTAAAACAAGTATGGTTAATGCTCTGAAAGAAATGGAAGATGACATTCACACTTAGCATTAGATATCTGTGAACAGAAACCAGATCACAACTCAAACAAGGAGGCACATCTCTATAAAAACGTAGTTCAAAGTGTACGTACAGTCAATTCAAAGGCATTGCACAGCAACACTTGCTTGGGTCTTGTTACAAAAGGCAGAAAACTATCTTAGAAACGGAAGCAATTTTCTCTGCAAACAAAAGGTTGATTTCAAGCTTTACTTGGTTATTTCTAAAGGTTAACTTTGCAGTGTTATCTTTATTTACAATTACAAACATCTGCAGTGGTTTTTGAGGCTGGTGATTTTCTGCATCCTCCACAGAAGGCACAGCATTGCACCCCGCAGAAGCCACCCCTGAAAGCTGCCACCTGCCAAATCTCTTTAGAACTTAGTCCACTTCCTGCAACATCTTGCAGTTATTTTCCTACTTTTCTAAACCATATGCTCCTCCACTTGCATACCATTTCTTTCTTAGCCACAAACTACATGGTCAGATAAATTTGAGTAACTTTTGAACAGTTAACCCATAAAACCTCCTGCAGTGTCTTGGCACCTTAGAACAGGAAGCCTACCACAAAAAAAAAAAAGGGACAAAAAAGTACTGACCAGTATATGTTCACCTGGGAGTGGATTTACCTTTTTTAGAAATCTTCACTGGATTAAACATTTCATTTAGTGCAGAAACACATAGAAAACATTATCCAGAAGAGAAAGCACCGTGAACACAACCTGATATGCTGAATCAAACACTAAGTTAAGCTCTTCACAACTATTTGAACAATCCCATCTTCATATTAAGGACAAAAAGGAAGATGCGGTGCAGATGTAAATAGAAAGAGTCTGGACAACTCATCCAAGAAGGCTTGCCATAAACTTTAAAAATACTTACACCTCCTTAGTAAATCTAAGCCTAATGAGATGGACAGCAGAAAAGTATTAAGGTGAGACCTTACTGTACAGGCACTACACTGAAAGAAAAACAGGAAAGAGGCAGGAGACACATGATCACAAGAATGTAAGGACTACAAATATATGAGGAGCATATGTACCCTGCCAGTGCTGTCTGGGTAAGTGGAGCCTTCTGCCTGGCTTCAACATGCCCTCACAACAGCATGTCCTTCCCTTCTTACAACATACTCTGCCTCTGAACATTTACTAAACTCAGGCCAAATAAACAAAAAGCAGGGAGATCAGTGAGTGCACAAAAATTTCAGCTGCCATCTGTGAACTCCAATTTCACCATCTGCAATTCAAAGTTATTAAGAGTTTTTCTCCTTTCATGCTTCTCTGGTAGGAGATCATAGGCTTCCATTTCTCAAGCCCACAGAACCCAAGGATGCTGTTACTTCCAGCAGTATGACAGTGTCAGTATGACACTCATTCACAGGTTTTGCTGCAACTCTGGCAAGTACTTGATAACCTCTATAAATATCACGACAATAAATATCAGTATTTTGACCAAAACAACAGCAGAAATGCACAAAAGAAGCTTGCAGAAGCAGTGGCTTTCTGAAACACAGTAAGAAAACCAATAGGCAGCTTCTACCTGACTAATTGAGTGTTACTCTGCCATAAACAGGGGTCCTTTCAAGGGATATTAGGCAGATGTAAAGATAGGAGTTTGTAGAACTGATGGTATGCAGATGACTTGCACTGCACAAGTCTGTATGTAAACTATTTCAAAACAAAAGTGTTCAAACTTTTTGGGTTTTAAATGTAAGCTTAGATTCAGGAAGAGATCATGGGCAAAATCTTGTTGTACTAGTGCCAACGTCCATTATTCCACGTATTAACAATCAAGTAACCAAATCTTAGCACTCTTATGTTCCTCATAACCATACACCTACTGCTGAGAGCAAACACTAAACAATATGAAATTCAGCAATGTCTGTGAAGTGCACATTAGCACGATACACAATTCTGCTCCACTATCAGCAGGTGTCCTATCAGTCTTGATTAAAAATCTCCTTAGGCACAAAATAAAATTTGCAGGGTCTTTTGCTAACTGGTGGCAAGCCAAGTGCTCTTTCTCTGTTACTTATGATATCAAACATCTTTTATAAGCTGTACATTGAGTGAATTGCTGTCACAGTGATTCCTTGTCCCTCAGAGCTACACTGGAGAGTGTCTAAATTCCTTTGAAGTCAAAAGTAAATCTTTCCAAGAGACATAGGGCCCTAGAATTTCTCACTCTTGTTCCAGGTTCTGTTAAGCCGTATCATTTCACTCTTCACGTCTTTAGGATATACCAAGGATCAAATATTCTAGCGTGGTTAAGAGAGGCACAGAACAGTAAAAGAGAAGCCAGAAATGCTAACTTCAAGTTACTTCTGCTAATCTTGGAGCTAGCAGGAGCATAAAAAAAAAAAAATCCGAAAACCCATCCATCTTCAGGTTTATTTATTTCAGTCACTTGCTTAGAGCTCCAAAAGACTGTTAAAACAGCTAGGTGGAGTGAGCCTCATGTTTTTCCACTACTGGGAGCACTGAGGCCACTGCAGCAGCTTTCTACCAGCCAGGGCAGCCCTGTGCAGGAAGCAAAATGCAGTGTGGCAGTGAGAGCAGCAGCTGAGGTCAGGTGCTGGCAAGGTGGAGCAAAAGCAGCATGGGGAGGGAAGAGAGCCATGGCAGCTTCACAGCGCAGCTGTGCTACACTGTGGGCATCCAATCCTGTCACAGACGGTTCTTGAAGGGGCTTGAAGATGCCACTCAAAGACTCCACGAGACAGCCTCAGTTGAGATGAGCAAAGACATTTACCCACCTTTCTCCTCAAACAAAATTTTCTCCTAGTCCAGTCCCTAAAACCATGGAAGACACACAAAGGGCTTCTCCAGGGTGATACAGGAATTATTAAGGTGTTATTTAGGTCACACTTGGTATCTGTTGTCTTGTTACACAGGTGGAGGTTTGTGAAGACAGCAACTACCTCATTTCAGTTAACAGAAAACACAACACGAGCAGCTTGTCAGCCACATGGCTACCTCCACTGAAGCTTGCTGTACTACTTAATCTAATTCCATTTAATCCAATTTACTGTCTCATCGTGCTGTCTCACTTAACGCAAGAACTTCATTCAAGATTGCTGCTAAAATACAGCTCTCAACCTGAAGGTCTCATTCATTGTAAGAACTACATCGGAAGCTCCATCTATCCAGGCAGATGTCCACATAGCCTTTGTAAACACAGCACACTGCCAATGGATTCTCCAACAAAACACACCAAGTTGACATTATCACCTTGGATGTAAACACCACCAGTATGTCCTTCCTTTAAGGAAAGGCGAGAAGTTTTGGTTGTTCATAGCCCTAATCTCCACATCAGGAGCTCCAGCCACTCACACCATTACCCATGCAGTGGCTGTGGCCCACTGCAGAGGCAGTGGAGGAGGTTTGCTAGCCAGTACTTACAACAAAATGGGATCAAATCACTAACACGTGGCATGCAAAGGGAAGAGAGAAACCTGTTTCCAAGAAGGGATATTTATTGCACACTTGTTCATATGATTCCTCTCCCCAATAGCAGTAGAGTAACCACTATATTAATCTTCCTGGAGGTTGCAGTCCTATTCCTCCACTGCTCCTGCCACTTAAAGAGTACAAGGTAAGTATTGTTAGCTTTCTTTACCGCATGAATGAATTAATGAACGGTATGTGTACTCAATATATGCCCAGCCTTTCAATATGGGATTTGTGTACCAAGCCAGTCACGGCATCTGCTGAAGCCACAATGAAATACCACGTGTCTCCAGCTGACACAGCCATCACGCCAGCACAGCTTTAAGAACAAACCCTTTATAGATGTGAACCACTCAGTTCTCGTATGATACTGTCTGATGAAACAAAACTGCATGTAAGAAAACAAAAAGCATGCTTATATTATAAATAAACCCTTTAAAACTTAAATCTGTTGCTATTCTTGGACTACAGGGCAGCCCACAATTTTGTTACTTGAGAATTAGGCAGTGGCAATTCATATGCCAAATTCCACATTCACTCAACCTGAAGGTCGTCTTTTAAGCCTTAAAATGATTTAATTATTAATTTTCCCATTTGCAAGACCTCGTGAAAGTGAAAAGGAAAATCCACAAAACTGAAGTTTGATTTTTCTCACATCGGTGACATTAAGAACTTTGCTCATCAAACTCTGAGAAATTGCCCCAGAATAAAGCAGTAGGACCATATACATCAGTATGTACTGAGGCATTTTTTAAAAGGATTTAACAAACTAAGTTCTTTTAATGATATTATTAGCAAAGTGTGGTTAAAAGCTGTGTACGAAGTGGTAAAATGCCAGACATGAAAGCCATTAAACAAGCCTTACCAGACCATCACAATTGCTAACAGCAACAGAAGCTCCAGGGATGTCAGTGATGTCTCCCACGTACGCGCAGTTGGTCCACAGAGGCTCTCTTTTCCATAATCTCTCTGCAGCAGCTCTAGGCTGACTCGTGTTACCAGCATCGTTTCCAGTTTCCACAGAGTCTTCATACCACTCCACTACAGCCTCAGGAGCCACTAAACGAGTGTTGGGTTTCAGCCGAAGATGGAATTCCCTTCCAAATGCAGTGACATTAAAATACAGCTGTTTGGGGCTTTGGGATACCTCCCGCGTTGATCTTCTTTGGTGACTTGCAGAGAGGATATTGGAGATGTAGCTTCCGTCTGCATTGGTACTAATTGGAATCACTAACCCGTATGGTCTCGGTCTGCTTTTTCGTAATTCTGCCAAGAGAAATACCCAAAATCAAGCTAAAATTAGAACATGGAATGAGCCTGAAGACCAAAGGCCAGATGTGCAGCTACAAGAAGTGCATGTCACCAGAACGAATGGTAAATGGAAGGATGTGACAGGCCGCTGCCTTGACCAATACAGGCTATGTTCGTTCAGAGGGCCCTCAGCTGCAGCTCATTCACTACACAACATACCCAACTACTGCATGTTCCAGTCTAACGTCCAAAACCACGTGTGCAGGACCCCTCTGCCTCACATCTCCTCTTTCAAAATTCCCCATTTAGGATTCCTGTTAGGGTTACTCTACATCACTCTATTCTGATGAAGAATGATAAAAACTTGTGTCATTTTTAAAAGGACAAAGGACAGTGCCACTTCCACAACAGTGTGTATTAAAGTATCTACTAGCTAGCTTGTCTGGATATATGCACTCCAACCTAATGTTGTTTCCAAATGTAAGGTGTGTGCCACTGCTCTTCTTAACTGGAACACTCCAGCTTATAAATCCTTGCTTGGGAACCCTCCAGCAAGGCCTTGAACACTCTTTGTACTATCGCTATCATCAAAATGCTTCATATTACTTTTACACAGACGCTCACATAACATGCAAGAAAGAAGAAAAGCATTTGGCACATCACCATGTTAATCAAAGTGTAAGAAACCAGAGATAATGTGAGAGAGAGGCCATTATGACTCCAGGGAAAGCACATGGATCACATCATGGCAGTCAAACACAAGAAGCTGTGCGCAGTTATGCACCTCAAGCAAATATAGGCCACAGATGCTGGGATACACGCTAAAGAAAACATTCTCCACATGCCAAAATTTTCAAGAGTGGGTCTTTTGTGACTCTATTTTCATAAAACTTATAGAGAAAACTCTGAAATATTCACGTACATGTATCTGGGGAGTTTACTGGGATTTAGGTTTGCTTAATAGCCACGAAAGAAGTAGCAAAAGTTTTGGACTCACAGAATCCTGGAATGGTGAGGGCCCTCTAGAAATCATCCAGTCCAATACCCTGCTAAAGCAGGCTCACTTCAATCAGGATGCACAAGGAATGCATCCAGGTGGGTTTGGAAACCTCCAGAGAAGGTTTCCCTTCCCATGACTTCCCTGGGCTCCCTCACTTGAACAGCAAAGAAGTTTCTCCTCACGTTCAAGCGGAACTTGCTGTGGTCAATCTTGTGTCTCTTATCCCTTGTCCTGTCACTGGCCACCACAGAAAAAAAAACAGCCCCATCCTCTCAACACTCACCCTTTAGGGATTTATCAACATTGGTAAGGTCCCCTCTCAGCCTTCACTTCTCCAGGCTAAATGGACCCAGAAATTCTCTTGTAAGAAGTACTACCCAACTCCTTCATACACTCTGAACAGAATTGCTTGATCCGGGGTTAAGACCTCCATTAAGATTTTGAAAATTAAGCACTATGTTTGGTTATAACTGCAATTTGCACATGTTTCTGCAGTCTTAGAACTGCCATAGGGAAAAGAATCCAGTAGGTATCACATAAAACTGATAAATTAATCAATATCCGCAGTGGTATAAGCAGTGACTTTTCTCTCTACTGATCTCCTCTAACAAATCTCCTTAGCCAGCAACTTGCTGATGTGCTTCCTTGTCAAGTAACTTGAGTAACAGAGTTTGAAAACAGTAGAGAAGCTGATTATTAAAAAAAGCCCACAACACAGAACTTTACAAAATTGTACCTAAACCTTTCACTTTACTGCAAGACACAGGAGCTATAAACCCAGTAAAACCATACTCTGTGGACAGCACTTGACGCTTAGCTAAGGCCACATGTCTCCAACATATGGTGTGCTTCCAAGAAGTCACCACTACAACACCTCTAATCAGTGCTGGCACATCCCTGGAAACCTGAATGACGTGGTCAGAGGTGGCTGTGGGAAACTAGCTATTAGCAGAAGCTATCCCAAGGCTAACCTGCTTTAGCAGAGGCATTGTTCAAGCAAGCAAAGCCACGGTAGAAAAAAGGTAACAGCAACGAGAGCCTGGCATCTTTTTGTGGTTCCCACCAGTCAGCTGAGTATTTCTGTCTAATTAGCAGCAACGTTGGCTGTCTGGACACATTCCAATTGGGTTGGGAATTTGTTTAAGTGAATACAATACCCTCTGCCCCCAAAAAACCCTCGTTCTGTGTAGTCCCTTACCTGTGTCCTGAAAATAGAATTATTATCCTAAGAGAAGAAATTCTCCTTCTCCTCTCTCTTTTATTCTTAGGCACTGGTGAGAAAAGGAAGAGAATCTTCTCTCTTGCTCAGAGAAAGACCTCCTGTTATCGCTTACCACATTTACAGCCCTGCATTGGGACATGCACATGTGCTTCCCGTTGCCTTCAAGTAATTTCACACTAATGTAAAGCATGTCCATCAAACGAGTTTCTCTTCTCTGGGAGACCTTGGTAATATGGAAGTAATCAGGATATTCAGTGTCCAGTTTTTATCTTGTAAAAGGAGGAGAGACATTCCCTGGACCAGGTCAAACTGTGGGCTAAGTGCTGCCAAGAACTAGAACAAAGCCTAAGTCTTACTGCCTGTATATTAAGACTACATGAGAGTTAAAAAGACACTTAGCACAGAAATAATTATTCCCTAGCTCTTCTCTTCCTGAGAGAACTGGCTAAAGCAATACTAGAGTAATATTTCTGACACTTTTCTTTTAAAGCACTCCATGCCTGGGTAGCTCAGATGCTACCGCTAAGTGCCACTGGGAATTCCTCAAATAAATATACTCAATTAAATAAGCTGTATTTTACCCACTCCCAGTGTGAGTCACACTTGAACTGAGAATTAATAGAGAAAAAGCTCAGTAGCTAGCTCCCCTCTCCTGGTAGCAGTGGCTGCTTATTTTAAGAGACTCATGCATTTTGAAAGAATAACTGTAGTAGGAAAATATTCTTGATGGCTTCACACGGCTGTTTTTTTCTCCAGTTTTCTTTTATGCCAGTCAGTGAGGGATTTGACATGTGTGTGGACGTTTCAATTCTTGCTCTATCAGTATCTTTCCATAATACACAAACACTCTATCCTAGGCAAGTTCCTTACCCTGTTAAAGGGGATTATTGGGAAAAGGTGCTCCACATCCTACAACCAGTAGTCACAACGTGTTTCCTGGTAGCAGCCAACTCCACTTATTTTGTCTCATACCTACAAGGTCAGCTTCTAAAACTGCTATCCTAATTAGAACATTATCCTTAGGATAATTCCCATATGAAACTCTGGGAATACTGAGTCAGGATTGCTCTCTCCTTAGAGAGGGACCAAATTAAAACTCTAAACTAATTTTTATTAATTAGACACCAGGCCATGAACAGGAGCTAGAGCTGCTGGGGTTTATACCCTAACTCGGTCAAAGCAAAACTCTAGATCCTCACCCTCCCAGCACTTCAGCAGTGAGATTTCAGTCAGGGTCTGACATGCCTCCTTTTAACTCACTGAGATTCCACCTGGGTTTTTTTTTTTTTTTTTTTTTAAAGCGGGATGCTCAGTGCCAGAGCCCACAGTCTGCTGATCAAATTCTGTGTTCACCACACCACTGAGAAAACACTTTGCACCTCTTGCAGCAGTATTCCCAGATTTTTACTTGTCGGGGGGGGAAAGGTTATTTTGCTAATAACAAGAACAGCCAGCTAGCCACAAGAAGGTAGGAACAAAGGGTGGAAAATAAGAACTGTCAAGTTTTTGAGTCAGCAAAAGCCTTTTCCAGAGTCTCCAAATGCTGAGCTAGAAGAGGAAATGCCTTTTGTTCAAAGGCAATTAAAATTAAATGTGACATGACTGAATGCTGAAGACATTTAAACTCCTCCACTGGCTTATATTACCCTTTTTCCATAGACTGTATGGCCTTAGGAAATGCTATTCCAGCTGTAGGTGTTCCCTTTCCTATGCTAAAATTTCAGACTCGATCTGTTCTGCTAATTCAAAGCTTACAGTAGCAATCAGAGAAGAAATACAGAGCAATAGAAAAAGCACTTTACTTCAAACTTTCATTTTTTTAAATCTGGCTTTAAACTGCTGCTGCTTCACTTGCACAATGTTTAAGTTGAAAGGAAGCACTTCAGAAGGAACATCACATTCTTTCATTGTGTGCCAAAACATCATTAGCTAGAGAATGCCTCTGAAGAGGGCTGCCCGAACTTTTTTCCCCCTCAAACACAGATGAAACTGAGGAATTCACACCACTGGCTCACAGTAGCTGTCTGCACTGTACAACAACCACAGACAACAGGGCTTCGAAAGTCCCCAACTCTTTTTTGTTGTTGTTGTTGTTATCACCTGCATTTGGAAGAGCATTGTTTTTTAGATATAAGATTTTGGGAAATACGTTAATAAAAAAATTGTTCATACGGTTGCTTACTGCAGAATTCCAAATGCACAAACATCTGTTTAAGAAAGAAGGTTTCTAAACCAGAGTCTAAATTGAAATCAATGGAATCAGTGGAAAAGGAAGAGTTTCTTAAAGTTCAGACAAGGTATTTTATGTTCAAATCAACCTACCCAAGTTTGAAGATGTAGCCTTTTTTTTCTTAAAAGAAGTATTTAAACCTCATTTAGTGTTCATTATTCTGATGATTTTTTTGTTGTTGTTCACACTGCAAGTAAACACATTTTGATAACAGGGCTCTCTTTTTTTCAGAGGACTAAGTTTTGCAGGCAGATGAATTTTTTGATAAGAGGAGATCCTTCACCTCTCACCATGACCTGTGCAATTACATCCACTAAATGAAAGGGTTGGCAGCATCATTTTTCCCCCAACATTTCTGAGCCATGGCAATGAAACATAGATTAATTACCACATGCAGTAACTACAGCTTCCTCTCTATATTGCTAGCAGTTACTTCAATTAGTAACAACAATGTGGAAATCTATGAAAATCATACTAAAATCACAACTGTTTGGACAGAGACACTGGACATTGCACTAGGAAACAACTGTGCAGGAACTCCTGGTAACAACCCATCCATGTTGCCCCAGCACTGGCCGTATTGCCAAGTCCCAGACTGTCCCATAGAGACACGATGGGATGACCAGAGAGCTACCATCAGCCTCAGAGCTCCCTCATCTCTCTGGAGGACAGGCCTGAAGGTAGCTTGTAGGGTCAGGAAAGCTCAGCTATCTCGGCAGGAGGACTGGATCTAATGTAATGCCTCCAGCAGATGTGCCTGCATCTTCTGAGTGGAACTCACAAGCTATGATGCAATCAGATCAAGAGATGGCAGACACCCAACTGTGCAGTGGAAGCACTAGGAAAAAAATAGTCACCTGCTGCTAAAGGAATTAACAGCATTTCAGTAAAAGGCCTGCCCCATGTTCTGAGAGATTACCCTTCATTCCACAGATAAGCACAATTGGATGAGCACTGAGCTGGTCCAGTCACTCAGAAAAGTACTGCTTATTAACAAGGAAAGACGGTGCAGTGACAATGAGATGACCCTAACAGAGGTTTTGGCGTCACAGTTTTCTGCCTTCATTGTTGGTTGGTGGTTTTCATAAATAAATAAGTGGTTTTGGTTCCTCTCAGCAACCTTCCATCGACTTCACAACTACCATTCACTCTGTATTTCATTGCCTTTAGGTGGCAGAAATGCCTAGAGAGAAAGCCAAGTTAGAAAAGGGAGATGGACTGCGCCTGAACAGGGATGAAGCCATGGAGTATACTTCTGTGTTATCCATTGCAAGTGGGATGAATAAAGGCAAGGGACTGCAAAAGAGAGGCTCACTTGGTGTACCTCTCTCCAGTGTCCTTTTTCCGTTACTTCACTGTGAACTTGTCCCAGGCATATAAACACCTCAGCAAATTCTTTGTGTTATTTTCTCAGCATCTGCTGAACTTTGCAGGTGAAGGTGTCAGATCCAGGCAGGGGGGCTGCCTGGCACTGTTGTTTTGCAGAATGGCCATCTGGGTTTTCTTCCAGAAGTAGCACTGAGCAGCAATGGAGCATCTCTCTGTGGGAGGCTGAGGCAGGGGGAGTGAAGATGTAGCACCAGCCTGAGTGCCAGCACCTTCGGGCTTACGCTAGTAGCAACAGTATCATTTCCTCCTGACAGTTTCCAGGCATTTGCAGTACATTACGCACTAATGCAGTTAATTAAGCTTGGGTAACTCCCTATCTCATACATTCCTTACTCATATTTTAAAAAATTAAATGAATTAAAAGCGCTGTATGCTTTAATTTGTCCTAAATGACTTTCCAGGCTACGAGAAAAGATTAGCTGCTGACAGCAGCCAGTCCCGGGCCAAATCAAAATATACAACACTGATGCAAAATGACACTTAATAGAGACTTAAAGGTAGGCCAGCCTGTTTGGAGGCAATCCTAATGCAGGGTTTAACTGTTGGCATTAGAACTCCACAGTAAGTTGTACTTTTTGCATCAGAATTTACAGGATCAAGCATGACTTTAAACATTAACAGCTTAAAAACATCAAGCCAGGACAAATCACAATGAGTTAACTAGCTATTAACTAGTATTAGCTAGCTATTTCTGCTTTCAACACACAGATTTCCCCTTAACAAAACGCCATCGATCCCTGTAAGCCAGAGCTACTCACAGTCTGCCCTCCGTAAGCCACCAGCCTCTCAGTCCTGCCAGTCTGAAGCAAAACCCACCAAGATGCCATGCGGTTGTGCCATGCCAAGAAGATACAGACAGTCCAGCAGCTCATTCTTGCTGGCAACCAACTGACATCAAGTCCCATCCCAAGAGGGTCCTGCACTGCACAACTGGGCGTCTGGGATCTGTGAACTGTTACACCCACTAGCCAACGTTCTCTTCCTCTCCACTTGTTCCTTCCCAGGTAGAGGAAAGCGAGGTGACCTCAGCTGCAAAAGCTCCAGAGGTGTCAGGAACGACAGGTGGAGAGCTTGTACTACACTGAGCACACAGACTGGGCACTGTGGGCTTGGTGTGAACTGCCCAATTCACCTGCTGCCATGCAGGACCACCTCTCTTGCTCTTCCTGTGTGCCTCAAATGCTCCCGACTACAGCAACGCAGGGAACGTGACAGAAAAGAAAAGGTTAAAGGACAGAAGTTATTTTCCAGATTAAATAATTTTCTCTGATGTACTATATAATTTAGAAGACACATTCTTGTATAGCTTATGGTTTCTGAAATTCAAATACAATCCATTTCTCATGGAAACAACTAGAAATAAAACACAGGATCAACATACCACTGGAAAAAAAAGTCTGTTTGCCAGTTAGAGTTAAAGGTACCTAACTATATCAGTTGCGTTATTCACTGATCACAGTGGAAATCAACCTAAGCCCAGAAGAACACAGTGCCAGAAGTGAAATGGAGACAAGACCTCCAAAATTTAGAGAAATATTTTAAATTCTTTTCTGAACAAAACCTGAACCAAAACCTCAGCACTGAAGATCTAACGGCATCAGGAAATAGAATTGCTTGAGGTCCCTTCCCAACTGCTCCCACTCCTCTACTGAAAAGCTTCAGGGCATGCTCCAGCGTGCAGATACTCGCACTCAATGGCTAACTGTTGCCAGGCTGATTCCCCACAGGACAGGCGAAGGAGCAGGTCAAATGGCAGACCCTCACACCAACACGCCAGCAGAGAGCATGCCAGCTTCTGCATCTTCCCACAGCCTCCTCCATCCCACAGAGCATGTTATCCATTAGCTTACATAGAATCATAGAATAGAATCATGAACATAGAGCTTCTAAAACTAAACTGCATGTGCATGCTTCTCATGGTACGAAGCTTTCCGACTTTAGAAAAGAGTCTGAGAGGCTTGTTTCAATCTAAAGTGCCCCGTAGGCACTAATGAGCACTCTTCACTTCAGTAACCACCTTCCCCACACACACCAACTTGCTGCACTACACTTTCTTACCTAAGTGTATCAGTTGACAGTACAAGAGTGAACAGCTACCGTTAGGCATGCAGCAGGCACACTGGGCCAGCAGCAGAATATGAAGAGGCCTCAGCATTAGGCTTTTTTTTTTTTTTTTTTCTCCAGCTAAAACAAAAGGTTGAACGCTTCCAATACAGAAGAAAAGCTGGTATTAAGACTAGCCAAATGGAGTAGGCATTTCCTCCTTGATTCAGAAATGAAGACAAGGTGTTTGACCCAGAGCTGATTTGATGCAGTACTCAGTGGACTAGCTTAAGCACACTGCAATTTCTAACTTTTGCTGGTTTATATTTGAAAAGGGAAGCACAGACGTATCAGGATGCAAAAACACATAATGAGAGGGCATGCAAATTCAAGTCATGCCGCACCACTGTGAAACTACAAATGCTCCTGGGTGGTAATGGCATGGGGGTACATAAGGGAATGCACGCCTGAATACAGATTCTTTTCCCAGAAAATAAACTAGTGCCTTGAGCTTCCTTCTTTTATTTCCCTTTTGATAGCAGCAGTAACAGTTAAAAAGACTTACCTATTTGGATCTGTTGTTCTTTACCAGCCTGCAAAAGAGAAAAGAAACATATGCACAAAGTCGTTAGTACAACTATGATGCAATGTGGGACAGCAGAGAGCTTTGAGAAGGCTGAAAAAGGACTTGGGTCTGTATTGCACCATTTTTTACATTTTTGTTTTTGGTTTCCCAGGGTGGGATTTTCCCCTAACTGAATAAACAGCCGTTCCCACCAATATACTAACAGAGTCCATAGTAAGCTTAACACAAACAGAGCTGCTAAAAAATCCCGATTCTGAATGACCCGTTCTATATTTCGTGACGCTGTGCCAAAAAGTTCGGTGGCCAAAGGACTCCTTCAGGTCCACGAAAGCAGCGCGCTCTGGGCAGCGCGGGTGCCAGGGCGGTAACCAGGCAGGCGTGATGACAGCTCTCCTCCCTCTCCGTGCCAGAGAAGGGGGAAGTGAAGCGGACGTCCCGCGTGGGACAGGAGCTCTGTACCCGGCAGGGACAGAGACAGCAGCCCGATGCTGCTGCCAGCTCACCGCCGCGGTACCCCAGCCCTGGCCCGGCACGGGGCGGGAGAGCCTTCCCGGGGATGCTGCGCGCCCGGGCGAGGGCTGCCCAGGGCTCGGCGGGGAGGGTCGGCTGCAGCGGCGGGGCCGGCGCACGCTCGGGACAGGACCTGTCAAAGCCCATCCGCAACCCCTCGTCCCCGGGACGCCGGCGGAACGGCTGGCCGGTCCCAGCCCCGGGAGCCGCGCTCCCGCCGGACAGCGAGGGAAGGGGGGGGCGCGGCGGCGGCAGCTTCCCGGGGCCGCTGGCAGAGGGACCCCGCGGGCAGGGCAGAGGCCCGCAGAAAGNGGGGCCGTCCCTGGGGTGCCCGGGCTGCTGGCCGGTAGCGCCGGCGCCCCGGGGCCGGCTGGGCGCGGGCGGCGAGTGACCCCGCGGCTCCTGTTGCTCGCTGCGCCCTCCCTCCGCCGCGCACCGCGACCTGCCGCGCTAATAAAGCCGCACCGGCCCCCGGCCGCGGCCCCGCCTTCGGCACGGCCCGGCACACCGACGTCAGGGGCTGCCGCCGCCACCCCCGGCACGGCACGGCACGGCACGGCACGGC
>WBNH01001588.1:11731-89475 GCA_013401255.1 Urocolius indicus | reverse complement strand
GGCCCGCAGAAAGGAGCGGAGGGGAAGGGAGGGGAGGGGAGCGGCGGCCCCCGGCCCCCCGCCAGCCCCGCCGCCACTCACCTGCCGCCCGGCCGCAGCGCGGAGCCCCAGGAGCGCGGCNGCACCGGCCCCCGGCCGCGGCCCCGCCTTCGGCACGGCCCGGCACACCGACGTCAGGGGCTGCCGCCGCCACCCCCGGCACGGCACGGCACGGCACGGCACGGCACGGCCGGCGGGTCACACACCACCGGGTCACACACCGCCGGAGGCAGCTCCCGCAGCAGCGACGGTAAACGCATGGAAACTTCGTGGCTTCACGCACAGAGAAAGGACTTCACCTACTGACCTGTCACCGCGCGCCTCGCTACATCTTCGGGACTCCCTGACCCTTCCTCGGCGTGCCCGAAATCCACCGGCTAGCTGCAAACGCAAAGCTCACCCACTCAAAGTCCTGACAGCCATCAGCTGCCTTGGCCGGGACACTAGCTTTACACCTTGCTCCCCAGCCCATGACGACACCCCTATGTTTCTGACACCCTAACATTTCTGTATTTCCTATCGACCCATGGCAGTGCAGCGAAATCAACAGTCCCCAAGCCTCCCACCAGCCTAGAGACCCACGACTTCTCTTGCACCCTGCTGGGAGCTTGGCACACAACTAGATCTCCACTGAGCAAAAGGAAACATTGCCTGGCCTGATCAGAAACTAAAATCCCTTCGTGTAGGGCCTTCAGCAGACAAAAATCTCCAAGAAGTCACTCTGAGCATTCACAATCCCTTCCATTTGCCCAGCAGATGTTATGTGGTTGAGGCTGTGCAATTACAAGTTGGTAATAGGGAGTTATCCCCAAAGGGGAAAAAAAAGAGAAAAGTTTTCATGGCACTCTTTGAGGAAAGAAATAAAACACTCCTGCCTCAGTGTACTTCAACAATGTTTAAAGTGAGGACCAAATTCTGTCGGGGTCAGGGCTATCTAGCGTTACGAGAGACGGTCAATATGGGAACATCATTCAAAATCCCACTGTTGTACCTTTTGTATTACAAATGCAATATGCCAACCAAAATAAGTTTCTGCTGGCCGCCATCTAGCACAAACCAGCACATTGCTGCCACTCAAGATTTTCAGCATAAGCCTGTGAAAGCTTAACTGTAATAACCTCTGATGTTCAACTGCTTGCCAGAAACCCTCATATCAACATAAAAAGTACTGGTTCTACTAAACTCGAGTTGCCTCAGTAACATTTCAGAGGAGGAGACCTCCAGTCTTGATTGTCAGGAGATATCCTGAATATTTAAACTACACCAACCCATGGAGCAGCCTTGCTCTTTCTGAGAAGATAGGCCCTGAACCACATCATATTCTCTCACAAGGCAAAAAAGAAAGAAAGTGGAAGTGCCCGGATAGGTCTCTATGATTAGAAGTGTAAGATCATTACTGTACATCAAATACAGGAAGCAGCCTGTTACATGCAGCATGCTGTAACAGTAGCAGTTGCACGCTGCTTAAGAGACACTTTTTGGAAAGACCAGAACCAGAAAGGCTCAGATCATGTAAATTGCTAGCTGTGTAATTATACATTCAAAGGTAAGGTGAGGAGAGCAAGTTAGCAAAGCCACAGAGTCAGCATTGTGAACCCAGAATTGCCAAACTCAGGACGCCAGTCTAACCTTGCTTTCGTCTGTGTATGAATTAAGACCTTGACTGGCATTACTTGATAACACATCTCTTGTCCCAGAGGACTCTTTCCTCATCCAGTGCACAAAACAGTACCACTGACTTAATTTGCAGCTATTCCACATTTTACTTCCCTCACTGATGTTCATTATGTGACCTCAGACCTTACTGCACATGAGTCCAGAAAACAACAATGTTGATTTCCTTGTGGGTTTTTCCATAATACAACATGCCTGAGTGCTTTGCAAACCATCCCTATTCCGAAGTGCTGCACCAGTACATCCTCTGGTGCTAATTATAGGTGCAATTCATTACTTGATCTCGTCGTCTTCCATTTTATCTAGCAAATCTCTGTTCTGTGGTCCTTGAGAGCAAAGAACCAAGGTCTGATAACCGTAAGAGAGCAAAACCAAGGTGTTAGAATTAGACACCTCATCAGCTGTTCCCAAAAAGAAACAAGACTGAGTACCATATTTGTAACAAACGTCAGCCAAGGCAGCATTTGAGAGTTCAATTAAAGACATTTCTTGTCCCTAACAGCCAAGTTTGGACATACTATTATCAGGGAATCATAGAATCAGGAAATCATAGACTTTCTTTCTGTACGTATTTCAAGTCTGATGTATGTATATATGTGTATCTGTATTTACATATGCATGTACATATATATGGCTGTTAAAAATCTGTTAAATATTTGCAATTCTAAAATAATTCTTGCTAACAGTACATCAGACAGGCTTTCTGCATCTGTGCAGTTTCTGTTGATGCACCAGACTGACAGCTACAAATATTTTATGAACCTGAGGTTAGGCCCTGAAGCAAAGAGGCACTGAAGTCTAAAGGATTTTGCAGAGGCACAGATTTGGAAGTATGGTGACTGCAGCAGTATTTACATGGCAAGAATAATGCTTATAGGAAAAAGCACTGAATGGTGTGAGGAAAATGTAGCGTGACCTGATAATAAAGGCTCTGGAACATGGTCTCTATAAAATCTCACATTCTCTCACAGCAGAAGTGCCTGCAACACAAAACAATTTCAAAGCAAGTTTTAATTGGAACAAGAATTCAAACTGAGAAACTTTAAAAAAGAATATTCCCTCTAAGGAGCCAAGAGAAATTATGTTAACAGGAGCTTTTGCAATGCTATTTAATACAAACTTTCAAATACCTTTTTTTTTTGTTTGTTTCTGAGATGAACCACTAGTAAACTTAACTATAACATCTAGGAATAATGTATGTGGTCTAGACAAAGTCCAGTCTTCACTGATCATGTACACACACACGGTTTAATACTCACTTTTGCAGTGACATTTCTTGATTTAGGAATTGTTAGAATTTACTGAGTTTCTGATGTACAGTGTTCTTTGCCAGTCTGCATTTGATGGCCTTTCTTAATAGTGGCCAGTTGGGAGAGTATTAATTCTCCTCTTTCCAAAACAGACATCACTAAAAATTACTCAAGGCTAAGACAAGTCGCCTATTTAAGTAACCATCTTTGAGTGCCTGGTTTAGAAAACTGAAAATATTTCCCAAATGTCGTGTAGATGGTTTCCCACTTTCACAGGAGCCACAGAGGACATCTTTCTTTAAGAAAAGATGATGCAGACTAGCTCAGAAAAAGGTACAGTGGCAGTCCAGGTAGGTTAGTTCCAGATCACTTTCTGGATTACTTTCTTTGCCACCTCCACAAACTGAAAAACACATCTCTTATACAATGCTTGGTTTTTTTTTTTTTCTTCCCCTTCTCTTTTAATCTTTACCTTTAAAATCACACTTTGCTATTTGCTTCCAGATCCCAGCTTGGCTGTAATTTGGCTTTGGTGTCAAAAACTACTTTCCCTGAAGGACAGATACACGGGGCCTCAGGTTCTCACTGAGGCATGCCTTGATCTCAGTATAACCCAAGGGCAGGATCTCCCATGAGGCAGGGAGGCTGGAAACCCAGGTCTTGTTCCCGTGCAACCAGAACATGTGTCCACAACCTGCTCAGATTTCTAGTCTGCTAACTGTTGCCTTAATGAAAAGTAGAAATATTTTTCCTCAAGTAATTAGAGACGCGGGAGGCCTACAGCACGATCATTAAACCTGAGGCAATATAAATCAGTTTCTTAGCACAGGGTATATCTGAAAAGAAGGCCTGCGCCTCATTTTAAAAATTCATTACTATTTGCATTTCAGGAACGCCCGAGGTCCCATTCATGGACTGGAGACCCATTGTAGCCAGCATTGTGAGCGCACACAATGAAAAGGCCATGAACAAAGACCTTTCAGTTGAAGGGCTGCAGTCATACAACTGCAAAAAAGCCCAAACCCTAAAAGCCTGGATATACAAGAACCAAATTTTTACGTTGTTAAATGGAAACTCATCCCTTGTTACGCACCTGTATAGTCAGGTGTACAACTATCCTCTGGCAGCAGAGCTTCAACTGCAGCTTGAGCATCTCTTGCTCTCTGACAACTTGGCCAGTGGTGCAGGAGATGCAGGTGTCACAAATGGCTCCAGACCTTATCGCTACCGTCCTGCAGGTGTACATGTATTGCCACTGCAATTTAAAAGACTACCTCCTCTCTGTCTCCACTGTACAACAGCTCTAGTTATGCACTCCAAATGTGTAAAAGCATTTTCTGTCATATTTAAACTTTTAGCCTTTACTTGCCATCCAGAGACTTCGATTATTTGAATTCCAAAACAATGCAAGAAGCTTTCTGTGATATTACCCTTCTTGCGTGTTTACCATGCAGTGTAAAAAAGGGATTTCAGTACCAAGGTGTCAGACAAGAATTGCCAGACAGCACGTGAAAAGCAAACACTCTATAAAATAAAAATGGCTATTGTTTCTCCTTCATGGTGCCCTAAAACGGGGAATATTAAACCATACAACCATATTTAATTGTTTTAAAGACACTATTAATCTAGCAGATTGTTAAATGAAGAAACATAGTAGAGCTGTTATTTTTAACAAAGCAGTGTAAGATTTATGGTCAAGATTTAACCACAGGACATAGGAAACTGAAGAGAAAAATGTGAGACATGAAAATTACAGTTGTAAAATATGTTATGAAAAATAAAAAGTAATGGAAAGGGGCAGTGCTTGTGATGATTTCGTACAATAGATACACTCCATAAAATTGTTGCTATTTTAAGGTAGTTAATTTGGAAACTATGTGTGCCAAATAAAATGCAATTAGAACCACAAATCCTCAAAAGGAAGAAGTGAATAAATATCCATAAATCACTCTAAAAATAGGATCCAGTAAGACCAAGCTTTTAACGGCCTGCGGTTCCGATACAGAAATCAGTGGTATTTGTGTTGTAAGAGGTTCCTGGCACTGCTGCAGCAGAACCCCAACACACCGTACAGATTCTGACAGCATTGAAGGCCCATTTAATTGCTAGCGCTTACCTTAAGCTCTTAGAAGAAAATGAAGATGGGAAACACCTTTCTCATCCTGCACAGCCAGTGCATGGTATGCGTGTGCTGCGCCTTAATGTTCTAGAGAATTGCCTCTCTATCTGTGGGACAAGCTTGGGTGAATGCTTGCTCTCTGCTGGAGGCATGGGAACAGCTGTGGGCTATGCAGGCTTGTTTTTGCTACTGCTTTTCTAGTTGTAAAAACTCCCAATTTACACTTTTATACGCAAGCACTTCTCGACAGCAGGGAGCCGTGCTGTCTCCTTGTGTATATAGTCAGACAGATGATTGACACCTATAGATAACAGGTGAGGCTGAGCACTTCCTGAGTGCACAGAAATGGCTGCTCACACACTCTTAATTATTCTTTCACTGATAAGAGAAACAGCAATTACTGGCTTCTGGGAAACCTGCATCCAGAGGTCACAGACAGGGGTTGTATTTGCCAGGGATTTATTTACTTTCATTTTCCCTTTTATACCCCATTGACAGGGCAAAACAGTACTTTCCACTAGGAAGCACTCTGACTGAAGACTTAAGGAATGCAGAAAATGCTGTCCAGTACTCTCTTAGAAATGGAAATCTCCTCCTGGTTCTGCAAAATGGGAGACAGGCTATAACTGTTGTGACCACAGAGTGGCTGTTCTTCCTACAGCATTTATTGTAAGCTCAAGAGTGACAGTATGTTTGAACTTCTGCCATGGTCAAAAGTAAACCTTTCTGTCAGGGCAGCCAACCAGGCCTGGGGAATTGGATTGCAGCAACATTTAATTCCCAGGACTTCATAACCGATGAAGGGCAGAAGTAATGGAAGTATAACGAATGTCACAGCGCTGCTAAGGTCTTAAGAGAACTCTTTAGGCACAGGCATTTATTACTTCAGTAGCCAACAAGGCATTTGTGAATATGCTAGAACACCAGAATTCTAGCAAAAGTGATCAGTTGCATTTTACAAACGTAGCACATAAAAATACTAGGAAGAACAGAGAATGAACTTTCAGCATATTAGCAGCTAATGTTAAACTCATCATAAGGAGAGAGGGGACAGAGAAGAGGAAGATATCAGAAGGGCTGAAGTTCCCTGCAAGAATTCTTGTAAGAAAAGCAGTGCCACGCATGTTAGCTTACTCTGGAGGAAAATTACACTGGGAGATGTTGGGGTTTTAATGTAATGGCCACCCTGTCATAGAATGGAGGTATACCACATAATTTAAAGTCTCCTTCTGGTCAGGAAATTTACAGACAAACCCTTTAAATATCTATTTCTTTGAAGAAATCTGTGGTTGGCCAAAACAACCATTTTGAATGCATGGGTGACCGTCCCCTGGTGACTACCAATCAACACCAGGCTTGGTCCTTGTGGAGACCCAGTGGAGAAGACAGATATTCCCATCCCACAGTGACAGCTGACTGCCTGCAACTCCTTATTTGCTACAGCTTTTAATTCATCATTTGTGCACATCAGCATCCTGCCTGCCTTGAATCCATCTATTCCAAAGCACAATTTAAGCCAAGGTAGCCTAGAAAAGCTGTTGATTGACAACAAAGATAGTGTAAAGCCTTCTCATAGAGATCATGCCCTCCACAAAGCAGCCTGATTGATGAGGAATCCCATAAAACTGTAAGATTAGACAAATCACAGTATGAACCAGATCAGCATCTTACCCTACTGCCACGTACACATCCCCTTGATTTTACCAGCTTGACACTTTTCCTTAGTAACTTGTTAATGTGTGCTTTTGGTTTAGCCTCATTCCTACAGAAATATTTGGGGAGGGGGATGACTGCAGAGAGAGGATGTGAGTATTTTTACAGTACTCTGATTCCTTTTCTGCCATTGATTCAGGCAAAACCCATGTTTCCATAAGGAGGGAGGGAGGGAGGTTGCATACTTCAGCGTTCCCTTACCTCTCAAACGTAATGAAAATCAGCTATCCTGGCCTGACTCCCTAAAACCAGAAACGACAAAAGCTGCACCACAGACATGAAAAATGAAATGTAAAAATCAATAATATCCTGTTGAAAGATTGTTCCTTAAGTAAGCTAATGGCAATGTCCCATCCAGCTCCAGTTTGAAGCCGCCTGATCCAAAGGGTTATGCTCACAACATCACAAAATACTTCAAGTTAGTAGTTTTTGTTACTTCCATTTCCTTGATTCTATTACAAAAAGTCATTCCATGTCACAAGAATAAAAACAACAACTTGAGGTTGGTTGCCAGTAGTCCCTTTTGCAGGAATTTTAATAATGACTGCAGTTGGAACCCAAGAGACACCACTGTTCATGTAAACTGCCAATGGCTCAAAGGACTCAAAGGTCCGTTAACCAGAACCATGTGAAGTTGCAGGCTATATCCCACCTCCTGCACATCAGCTTTGCATCATGTTATATCAGTGGCTATAAGGAAACAAACAGAGGCAAGTAGATTATGCTGCTATCTTTGCATTAAGTGCATCTTGCATTATGGCTGAAACTGAGCAAGTTTGAGTGGATGCTCAGCCTGAAGCACACGCAGCCTTATTTCCATTATATTCTTGATCTGAAAGACGTAAAACCAGTCAAGTGAAAGCTGGGCTATCTAACAGTTGTCCTCTCCCAAGATTAAATAAGACTAGAATAAGTTAAGCTCAAAATCACTTTTAACTCTCAAGTCTCATCTATTAAGTCTCCTCCGAGTTAGGATGGGTGACTCCCCACCCTTAACTGCCATGCAGTCTCAGTACACAAATGACTGGACAAGGGCAAGTGCAGAGTGTGTGCAGTGCTGGGAGAGCTGCTGGTGTTGGGGAGGGTGAGCACAACCCGTGTTCCAAGACTCACACGCTGGTGGTCTCCCTGCATGGTGTTGGTGTCACGTAGTGGACACCTGGACTGGTGTCCAAGTTCATAAATCTATACTTAAGACCAAGTCAGCTTTCTCCTTAGTGATTTAAATGCTTTAGGTTATTTGCCATTACAGGGCCACCCAGTTCCTCCTTGTATGCAGTACATGGGAGCTGTGCTGCTGCAGATCCACCCACTGTGGTCAGATGCAAACTATTCTTACGTGTTACATATATTTGAACTGAGATTCTTCTGAAGAAATGATTAAGAAAATAAGGAATTAAGATTCCCTACAGTCCAGTATCACAGAGCAAGTACTTACGTATGTCATTATCAAACTGAAGTCAGCACGAAGGGAACACAGCCGAACTGGGATTTTGTGATGAAGGGTAAGCCATGCAAAAGAGCCGTGACTATATATGCAAAGGCAGGATATCCCCAAATCTGGATGAAAGCAGGGAAGTTATTTGTTGCAAATCAACATACCAGAACCATAGTACAAAGTATTTTCAGTGTGTATTATGGATATTGATCCCTTTGATAGCTTTCATATAAGAGAACACAGCCTGGATGAAAACAAAACCAAGAAGGAAGTTTCCAGAGCTGCTAGTTAGTAATATGACCACTCTTAGTTGACTTACCTAGACATTAATTAAAAATATCAGATAAAACTACTTAGGAAAATATGGATAGCATACAAGAGGCTTCAGTAACTTTATAGGCAGATGCAACCAGAAAGTGGAAATGCTAATATTCTCTTGTATTGCGTATATACACCTATGTAACCACTTCCTCCTTAACTCTTTTAATTGACAGAAGACATTATTAAGGCTCCATTTTCAGTATGCAGCATATGTGACTAAACTGGAAATAAGTATTTTTTACTTTAGAAAGCTTCACATGCAGGCAATCATGCTGTTGGGATTTTTTAGATGCTGTTACTACAGATACTTGGATAAAAATGCTCAATTTCTGTCAAGTCAGATGTCAGAGAGCTTTTCCTTCCAACTGGAGGTGGGGACAGGTCTTTCTGAAACTTATTCTTTTGGAATCATTGTCATTTTGGTATGGAGTGAGAGTTCATATCTACTGTCTACAGAAACCTTAATCCACTTGTAGTAATATAAAGCCTTAAGCCAGAAGTACTGGCTATACTGTTGGTTGAATTTTGGGATTCACCTGCCTGCCCCCACCCCTTCCCCCTGCCTCCAAATATAGATGGGCTTGTAATAGAAAAAGGAATTGCTACTTGTGGATTTTTTAATCATTGTTGTTTTTGTGCCATTGCACCGGTCCTTACTTGGACCAGATAGTGAAGTCACAGTCTAACTCCAGCACTAATAGTTATATTTTATCTAAATAGATATTTTTATGAAAAAAACACAAAATTCCCTCTGGTACAGATTCTGCCCTGCCTGCATATTGGCCCAAATACACATGGAAGGTTAGCACAGGCAGAATTTCCAAAGAAGCTGAAAGACATTTGACCTAAGGTTCATTGGAGCGTTCAGGCCATCAGGACAGAGACACACATCTTGCCTACATCCTTCTGAAAGCCCTAGCCGTGAGCTTTGATCTCCTACACTGTGTGCAGAGGTCATTCAAATGCCCACACTTCATGGGAGAACATATAGGCCAGCCAGTATTACCACTTTGACTTGAATTTGCTGGGACAGTTCCAAATCACTTCCATTTCCAGAAAGAATTTAAAAAGGTTCTTTGTCTCTGCAAAGCAGCTTAAGCTAAAATCCTGATACTACTTGCTGCTCTCAGATGGGGTCATGGTCATGAAATATTTAATCCAAAACAACAATAAGTTGAGATGAGAAAGTAGCAATGTTTAGCAGATCAAGCTCTGTCTCTTTGGACTCCTCCACTCTCTCCATGAAGATCCGCCTGCTTTAAGAAATCCACATAACCACAAGGGACATCTCCAAATACTGCTTAAAAAACCAGAAGCTTAAATGAAAATGAGAACTGATCTTCTGACCTTACCTAGGGTCGTCTTACCACGTCAAGACTGGGGTTATTTCCAGGGCAGCATGTGAGAGCTTTCACTGCAGCTGCTTGAATAGTATTTTGCCTGTGGATTAATGGATGACTTTGGCTTCTCATTCTTACCAGCCTTTACAATTCAGGAGAACATACAGAGGATTTCTTCTGAAACAGTTCAAGTAAAAAGACAAAAGTAAGCTAACCTCCTGACCTGCAGAATAACCTTGCAGAGAAATCCATTCAATATGGTTGCTCAGTTTCTGGGAAAAGGAAAAGAAGGGTTTTACAAGAGGACACAATAAGTTGTGTACTGTTTAAGAGGGGAAACTACCACAATCTGTTTCTGATGAATTTACAACAAGAAAGTAAATCCAACCAGGACCAAGCAATGATAAAGTCTGTCATAGTCAAGCACTGAATAGATTTAAAGCAAAGGACTTTCCCTGTCCTTACTGACACTAAAAGCAAAGAAACACTCCAGTGAGGTGTGGAAACAGCTTTTTAGAATACAACCTCTTCATTCATCATTGGCCTTTTGCTTTCAAACCTTTATCCAATGAATTTTTCAATCCAGGAGTTCTGAGCAAATACCAAGCTCAAAGGGAAGTGAGATCTGCTCTGGGTTCCTAGGAAAAACACAGCTCATGTCTGTCACGAGATGTCATGAAAAAGAAACACCAAATCCTATTCTCTGACAAGGTGATGGCGATATGATTGAACAGGCAGTCAGACACAGAAAACAGCAATAAGGTTATGGCAACATGGGAATAGCCGAAGGCATCAGCCCAAACACCCATCCAACCCAGGATCTTGCCTCTGTGAGGGGCCAGTAGTGAAGGAAGACTTAAACAAAGGAGCAAGTGTATATTGAGAATGCCTTCCCAGCTGCGTGGCTGAGGGAAGGCTGAAGAGCGGGAAAGAGAGTACAAACTGGAAACAGCCTGTGCTCTGCCACAGCAGCTCACAAGTCCACCTGCAAGAGCACCCCCTCTCTAGTGGGAATGTCATGCTGGGATTTGGGCAGAGGCAAGCAGTACCTCATGTGCAAAGCATATTTCCTAGCTTAGAAGCTATTATTTTCACTTGACTTTCTAAGTAGCTGTACCTGTTCTGTGTGGCTAGGTTTTGGTAGTGGCGGGCTACAGGGGTGGCTTCTTTAAACAAAGAGGTGCCAGAAGCTTCCCCTGGAGCTGACAGGGCTAATGCCAGTCAATTCTAAGATGGACCCAGGCCTGGCCAATTAGTGATTGAGGTAATGCCTCTGCGATTACATATTTGAGAACAGGTAGAAGTTGCTGTGCAGTTGCTAAATCACAGCAACAGGGAGTAAGAATGTAAGAACAATGTCTCCACAGACACCAAGGTCAGTGTAGAAGGAGGAAGACGAGGTGGCCAGGCCCTGGAACTGTGTCCCTATGAACTGTGGTGAAGACCATGGTAAGGCAGCTGCCCCTTTGCAGCCCATGAAGGTTCATGGTGGAGCAGAGATCTACTCACAGTCCAGGGAAGTTCCCATGCCATAGCAGGTGGATGCCTGAAGGAGGCTGTGACTCGATGGGAAGCTCACCCTGGAGCAAGTTCCTGGCAGCACCTGCGAGTCCGTGGAGAGAGTAGCACATGATGGGATCAGGTTTACTGGCAGGACTTGTGACCCTCTGAGGAATTCACCCTGGAGCACTGTTACTGAAAGACTTTCCTATGGATAAACCATGTTGAGGCAGTTCATGAAAGGCTTCACCCTGTGTAAAGGATCCACATTGGAGAAGTTTGTGAAAGACTGTCTCCCATGGGAGGGACACCACACTGTAGCAGTGGAAAGTGTGAGGAGGCCTCCCTGTGCGAATAAGCAGAGTCCATCTGTAACTGGCAGTAATCCTCATCCCCCATCCCTCTGTGCCACTGAGAGGGGAGAAAGAAGAGTCCTGGGAAGAAGAAGAGGTGGAAGAGGTGTTTGGAGATTTTTATAAAGATAATAAGATTAATTTTTTATTTTTCATTTTCCCTATGTTGTTGTGATTGTTCCTCAATAAATTGAGTCTGTTTTGCCTGTGAGACTATTGGCTGAGTGATCTCCCTGTCCTTAACTGAAAAACCTTTTGTTATATTTCTCTCCCCTGTCCAGTTTAGGAGGGGGATGATGGAATGAATTAGTGGGCACCTAATACCCAGCCAGGGCTACACCACCACAACACTTCTTAGCAGAACTAGAAGTAGCAGCAACTTCCAATTCCATGCGCTAAAGAAGAGGGAAGGAAGAGGACACCTCTAGCTGATGGGACTGCAATATGAATGCACATGTTCAGCTTCAACTGTATAAACCCCAGGGAATGTACAAGAGGCTACTCTGCAAGGTCTAGTTCAAGTGTGTGACAGTTTGTCATCACCTCAGCTTTCTCTAATGCACTGCAACACTAATATTTTCTCCCTCTCATGCTTGCTCAGAAATCCCCAGGACAGCATGTGATAACTGAATGTTCTTATCTGCATTTTAAAAAGGATTAAAACACGAAATAGATATTCTTTTAGGACTGTTCTAGATTGATTTAATTTACATTCCAGTCTGCTTGCAACAAACAGCAGGATAATATCTGAAAATTCACCTCAAGTAAGTAGTGTAGTTACAGAGAGGTATGCATATATATTTACACATGAAAATACATGAGAAAATACATATAAACAGAGACTCTTCATTGCTTATTGGTTTTTTTTTCCTGTCTGTTAGTCAAGCTCATCAGTGTTTATGACATACACCACAATGAATATGCACACATGCATACAACATTGTTTCAAACAAGATTAGTTAAAATATATTGTAGAAGCTAAGCATTGAATTTCCAAGGTGAAAAGTTAGCCTCTATTAAAATTCCTCACTGCAAAAACAGTGAACTGTATTCATACTAGGGAGACATTCACCTCAGAGTCATCTCAAGGGAGAAAGCATTCTTTTGTTGTATCTCCTCCATCTATCCTTTTTTTTCTGTAAAGTTTATATTCCACTGCAGCCAGTTTGGAAGTGCAACCAGTAGGTCTTCCAATACAGCTGAAATGCTTTATCTGCTTTTCTTCCTAGTGGTTTCACTTGAGTTCTGTTTAAATTCAGAGAGCTACTACAACTAACTAGAAACAAAGGACCTCATTTTTAAATGTAGCTCTAGTCTTGTAAGCTTGTTGTCTTCTAATGTTCTTATTTCACCCCTCTGCTGAGGGAGCCTAAGTAAAGCAGGAGAGAAGAAAGGGAAGAAATGCAGATGCCCAAGCACGGGAACTACTCGAGCCTGATTTCTTATAGGTTCCTATCACATGGTTGCTTGTGAGCACTTACCTGAGCTTCTCCTTTGGTTGGAATGGCTCTTTCTCAAGTCTCAAGTTGTGTGCAACACTGTTGAAAGTCACACAGTGTGTGTCATCTCTTGGAAGTCTGATAATCTGTGTCCATTTCTCAGATCCATCTGAGGTCAGTCAATGAATTTCAAACTTGTGGATGAACAACTATGAGCTTGTGGGGGCCAAAGCACTCTGCTGTTTTTAATGGGCTTTCTGTAATAACCAAGCAAGTATGATGAAAACATATTCCTTACCTTACAGTTTCTGACTTGAATTTGAAATCTTAGCTTTCCTAGTATCTTTCTTTCTTCAGCCTCCCATTCAGTGGAGCAGGTTTTAACTTCAGGCTAAGTTACAGAAGGAGGTCAAAAACTCAAGTGTAGCATTCAGCATTACATGGGTAAGTTCACAATTTAAGGAAATTCAAGACTAATTTAAAATACCAGGAACTGCTACCACCCACTTGTTTCACTCACTGCCATCACCCTTCATCTGCTTTCCCTTGTCAGATCCTGAGTACAATGCCCTTTATTAAAATACTCAAATAATTAGAATCTGTAAACTGGGATTCTTATTAGCAAATGAGTGTATCCTAAAGAAAAAGATATCTTTAAAACCTCAAAAGAAGAAAAGGGCTTAGCCAATCACTATTCAATATAAAATGCTTTAGGAAAGCTGTCAAATAATGATTCTCCTGGAGTGCATGTAGCGTGAATTGTGATCCTTCCTCTCTGCTATTAATTTGCTCTTTGCTCCTTTGCTGCTTTGTTGGAAGAGACATTTAATATCACAGTCTTTTCACAGGTTTCAGTCTACGGTCAACCAGAACTTTGAATTCAGCCCAGGAGAAAGGGGCAATTCAAGACAGTGGGCAAAGGAAAAGTGCCAGTTTACAGCTTACCGTTCCACACGCACAACAGAACAAACGCTGCCACAGGGAACTAACAAACACTTAAGGTCTCTCAACAGTTTTCTTAATTTTGAGGAATAGTTTTTCTCTTTCCTGTGTTTCCATTAGTGCAAACAGAGATTAACTCATAAACATGGGGAGGAGGGGGGAGGGAGTGGCCTCGTTAATAAAACACACACAGACTGCAGACCTATGGGCAGTCATTGGCACAAAAATATAACAAACAAATCATGTTTCAGTGTTCTCCCAGCTGTTCTAGCTAGATGTGGGAAATGCTCCTTAATTCTACCAGCACCAGGACATCAGCTGATCCTTTTCACTTATTACTTACACAAACCACTGATGAAGATACAACAGTCAGGTAGCTGCGCCCCTTCCCTTTTGTTCTTCCAGTGTAACAGTGTCAGAGCCAACTCTGTTGGCTCAGCTCCAATTGCTGGAGTAGGTTCAAGATTAGCCAAGCAGGGGCACTGCAAAGAAAAACAAGAGGCAATGGAAGAAGGGAGCAAGGAGATAAGGGGTTACAGCCAGTCAGGTACCTGAAGAAGCAAGCAAAAGACAGGTAAATGTTTCACCTTACCTATTAGGAGACAAGGAAAAGCAAGAGGAGTCACCACTGCTGAGTGACAGAGCACTGCTACCTGATGCATCCTTTTCATTCTGCATCAGAGCAATCAATTGGAAATATGACAGGAGTAGTTGCTGTAAAATTTACTTGATGTGTACCAAATAGCAAATCTCGTGCCCTTCAGTCATCTTCAGTATTGGCAAGTCTCACAGGACATGGTGCTTCTAGTTGCCCCAGATGAAATACAGGCACACAAACTTCCAACTTTCCTTAAATAATAATCAGAAAACTTTCTGAACTTCACACTCACATGTTACAGTTTGAATATTTAAATCCCATAGGGGAAAAGCCTAAAAAGCAAACACATAGAATACTAAAAACATGACTGGAAATCTTAGTACTTTTTGGTCATTCTCAGAAATTTTTTAGCTTGCTTCTTGAACCCTTTGGGCTCTGGTAACTCCTCTTTTACCTTTTGCAGCACATTAATTCCTTATCTTTCACAAACGGTGAATTACTATTTCAAATCATCCCAAATACCCTTCCTCAACCAAAATGATGCACAGGAAAGAATGCCAGGGAACTTCATGTTAACTCAATTTTAGCTCCGAGTCTAGCTGCAGCAACATAGACTAGATAAATGCCTTTCAGGTGAGGTTCAGACTGTGATGCTCAGACTGCTCGCAGCATCACAGTTATCCAGCTCAAAACTAGCTTGGGAATTTTTGTGATATCTAGCAGACAATTCTGTGACCACAGCATAGGCACTGCCTTTTAGCCATACAAGGAATTTCTTCTTACAACAGTTCAGGTAAACGGAGTTCTTAACCAGCTCCTTGTATCTTACGGATTGCTACAGTGTGCAGAAGTCACACAAAAAGGTCTTTTGTTGGCGATCTACACAAATTGGCATGCTCCAAGTTTTATCTGAATCTCAGGTTTTACTAAATCTGAACACTAAAAGACAAATATAATAAAAAGTTCAGGAGTTTATCTATTTTTCTTTACAACTATGTAAGGCTATGGATTTCATATAATTAAACAGCAACACCACTCAGCAGCTCAGGTAATTTTAAATGTTTCCAAATATTACACCAAGCTTATGGAAAAGGCTTCCTAAGTTGATACTATAATGAAATCTCAACAAAGTGGTTTAATTGGGACTATTTTGTGTAGATCTAGTTACTACCAATGAGTGGTGTGGGATAACATTTCATCAGCTATGACAAGGCATGTGGGGATGATTTAAAAGTTACCTTCCTTGGTTGTCTTTGCCAAGAGTGAGCTGTCCCTCTGGTCAGGGGCAGTGCAGAACACAATAAACAGCAGGTGCCTTAAAATCACCCCAGCAGGAGCTGCTAAAGGTCAGAAATCACAGCCCTGTTACTACTGCAGCCCTTCAGTTACTATCCAGTGTTGTATGTATGATCTGAATTTGTGCTCTCTTTTGCATACCAAGTCACCTTTTGATATTTAACACATTACTGTATAAAACACTTTGGTATATCTCAAGAATGGGAGGTTCCATGTAAAATAAAACTTCACTTTCAATCTTCATGGAAAAGCACTTCACTCCCCTACTTGTTAAGGTTTTTGTGTCTGTGCTTGAATCTTCCAGTAGGTAAATAGGTTGGAGTGGCTCAGAAGAGAGTCCCATGGCTCCTTCCTTGCTACTGAGGATTTGACTGTGCTGCTGACTTTGACATGTTCAGTCTCCACCTGCATTTCACATAGTTACTCTATTCAGCTGCAGCAAATTACTTGCCTGCCAGTCCAAACCCCAAAGAAACAAAGTTATGGTTTGGCATCAAGATAAATGGGGAACATAACCTCTCCCATGACAGTGTGCAGAAATGCTATCTTTTTACCAGCTACAGTGAAAATAAGAAACCAGCATTGAAAATATCCTGAAATATTTTGGACTGACAATCACATCTGTGGAGTAAAATATTTGTCTTTTTGCCCAAAATAGCCTCTAAAAGCTGAAAGGTAAGAGCTGCCTTTATAACTAGGCATTGGGAGCAAAACCGAGTCCACTTGGTGGATGCAGCCCAAAGACCATAGCAGGCAACAGGAGGCTGCTAACTTATCTGGACTTTGACTTAGCTCTCTTGATAGCTTTCAAGTGCTGACAGAACAGTGACATTTTATTCTCATTTTCATTTGTGCTATAATATCATTCACAGTCCTTCTCTTGTCCCAGCTCAGCATCCTTGAATTTTTTTTCATCCAAGCTTTCACCGATGTTATCCATCTGCATCCAACTGGCCTGTGATATCTACCCGTCCACCCCATGTGAGTCAGCAACTCATCAGTTACACACTGCTCTGCTGCAGATTACTTTTCCAACTATCAGTAGTAGTTATTTAGATTAATTTCACTGTACCTATACCAAAGCATTGACAGTTTTTATACCATAACATAAGAAGAGGACAGATTCTCAGTTAGTATAAACTAGTGTGGTTCCTTAGAAAACAATGGGGTGCTACCAGAGGAGTTTGTCTGAGCTCACCAAGGGATCAGTCCATCCAAGGGGTAACAGGTCTTCAGTACCCTTGCAGAAAGATTATAAAGAATGTTGTTGCAGCAAGAGTTAACAAAAGGAAAAGAGGCACCAAGTGAAAAGAAATATGGTAGGAATGAAGACCTCTCCTTAGACAGTTATAAAAGACAGAGCGCAAGGTAAAACATCTGGAAAACCTTCAGATGATCAGTGCGAGTCCTTAGTTAAAGAACCCTTGGCTGTCTCCGTCTTACTGATAAGATGAGCAACCTTTCACTTCTTATTCAAAAGAATCTCTTTTTACAGTAAGCAGCTTTCCTGTCAGTTAGAATACAACCCAAGGTGTATTTTTCTGAAACTAGTCTAGCAGAGCCTGGGCCACTCAGATTCTTGCAGATTCACGTTTTGTCTGCCATCTGCCATTAATAGAAAAAAGGCCTTTGTTTGGTTGGCTTTTTTTAATAGAAACACAGACTTGCTAGAGTCTTCTAAAATGAATACTTGGTCTAGAAATATATTTTACAACAAGGACAATATTAATATCTAGGAAAATATTTTTCCAATGTCTCTCAGTGACTGGAAAGCTTCAAAACATGTGTACTGAAGCCCCAGTGCGCCAGCATTTGTCTAAGTTAACGACTTTTGCCTTCAACATCTTGTAAGGGGGAAGCTCACTTTTGTTCATTATTCTGAGTTGAACAGGTCTCTGTCTCATATTGATGGTGGCTGTTATTGTATTCCTATTAGTCTCTTTCCATACACCTCTGCCAACATTAATTATTCATTCCTTTTTTCAGTCTTCTACTCTATTTCACATTCACATTGGGCTCTTATCTATGGGCATTAAACTTGGGCAAAAGACAGATGACAAAATGGTTTTCTGGATTTTTTTTCCTTCTTTTTAATTGGAATTATTAGGGTGGACTCGCATCATGCAGAAGCAGCTTGGAGCTAGCTAGCAGAGGTCACTGAGACATCTCAGACTCCTATATGCAAGCAGAGTTCAGGAGTGGGCAGATGCTTCGGCGCACCATGAAAAACTAGAAAACCCTGCACTGTAAGGGGGAAGGTGACTTCAAAAGGGAAGCAGCAGACCTGTTCACATTTTAGTCTCCAAAGGAATGCATGGGGAGGGAAATAGGAGGACAAAATGGTCACAGAGTTAAGGAATTTAAGGGATTAGAAGAGGGATTAGAAGTGAGGTCTTGTTCTGCCTGACTGTCCATTTTGTGGGGTGGGCTGAAGTGGGGAGCGGTGTTCAACAAGAGTGGATCCAAGACTGCTGCGTTTTAAGAACTCAGCAGTGCAACAAGCTATTTGTTTTCTTCTCTGTTAAGTCAGCAGAAAAAGATCTTTGGTCTTACTCTCTCAACAGATTTGACTGCACACATTTTTGTCTCAGAGTCAAGGCAGTGAAGATCCGGCAATATGGGCTGGATTAGAACTCCTTCATCTTCACAACTGCCACCAGTTCTTAGAAATCAACATACAGGCTACTAAGACCTCTTGAAAGTTGATTAAATGGAAGCTAAATGATTAAGAAGTGTAAGCTTTTTTTTTTTTTTCCTGCTAATTTACAACAGAAACAAGACTTTTTCTTTTGCTATACATATATGCTTCCTTACTAAGGTTTGGTCTCACTGTCCTATTTAAAAAAAAAAATTATTTGGCAAATGGGTGAGGATCCCCAAGATAATCAGGCTCCTGCAAATTTTGCAATATAGACAGTAAGGTAGAGGAGAGTGTCCTAAAAGAAAAGCTGAAACATCAGCCTCATGGAGAAAGAAGTTCTAAAAATGCCATATATGCAGGAAAAGATTCTGTTCAAGTACTATCTTAGCCTCCAAAGTCAATCCTCAGCGAGACACAAATCTCTCAGAAAACTCAGCTTGCAGTGCTCACAGAACTATGCATTTAATGATAAATTCATGGACAGCATGACTGGTGAGCCAAATTTTCCTATGGTGGTGATTTGTGTGCTTATCTTCCAGCACATGGCTGCATCTCACTGATAAGGAGTATGCTTCAAGGCAAACACCATGCTGAAATCTCACTGCAGCCCTATTTTTTACATATACATAAATCTCCCATTTTCATATTTCCTTACAGATTTAGTTATAACCTCTTCTCTGAGCCAGAGAACAACCTCCTTTAAAGAAATGAAACTGCTGAACTAAAAATGGTGTGGTTGCTTAATGGAGATCCAGGTGCAGATTTTAGAAACCCTCTAACTGGTTTCAGCAGCACACTGCTGATTTTAAACATATTTCAATATTTACTGATTACATCTCCCCCTCACTGTATGCCCTGCCTGTACAGTGTGGTTTATAATGGGCCTTTACAGAACCACAATCTTGGTTTTCTAGATAAAATTTATTTATCTTCCTTGCAAAGAATTAGAACCAGCAGTCTGCCTTTTTGTCAAAAGTACCGTGAAAATAGCTGAATTACCTATCCCCTCTAAAGAAATGTAACACTCAGATTCTTGCTTTCAGATGCTTAATGGAAAAGCTTCAGCAAGAAGAGTGTCTGGTGCCTAGTGAGGTATCTGTCTACTTTTTTCCTGGACAGTTGTGTTTTGTCTACATAGCTAAATAATAAGAGAAATCAGTCTGTTTAATTTAGCCCCTCACAGCTAGGGGAGGAGGCTGATGAGTAGGAACAACTTTACCAATCTGCCTCTCACACTCCACAAGTGTCTCCACAGAACAATGCCCATGAATTTGCATTCCTGCACATTTCTTCTGTATTTATCATGTAGCAAAAAGGTTCTCCCCTTGGCTATGATTTTTACAAAACCTGTGCATTAGATTCTCTTGCTAAAAGTCAGGCCCAATTATTTCCAAGCACCATGCGTCTGGCTTTGGGGTCATTTTGAGTTCCCGCAGCACAAAGCTTGCTTATGAAAAAGACAATAGTCACAAACAATTCGAGCCCTGGAGTCAAATGTTTAAAGAAGTTGGTAAACTAGAAGAATCTATACTATTCTTAGCAGATAAACTGAAAATGTAGTTAATCTCATTTTAAAAAAACACCCAAATCAACAAACAGATGAAAAGGCCCAGTGGAGGCTTTCTAACTGAATGCTGCTATAAAGATTTCTTTTTTCTCTTCTAATCCAAAATCTTGATTTGAGTTACTTCCACTACAGAGAGCATGGCCAAGCCACATTCTGCTCTGTCAGCTCCAAAGTGTCCAATATGCTTGCCTCTCCATATGACAAACCTACACCTTTTAAGTGATACAATGATTGGATTTTTTATTTCTTCAACACACACATGCACAACCCATCCACAACCTCAGCAACAGAAGATGCTCCCTCGCATGCACTACCTTCATGAACTTCTATTCTCAGTTCTCCAGCCACCTTGGGATTTCAGGGCAATAGCCAGAATCTGTCTGAGAACTGAATTTAGGATCCAAGACTGAGGTTTCTGTAGCTATTTAAAGAAAGTAAAATATATATGTTTTTGAGCCACGGTGTGCTTGCCTATTCTTCCTCCACACAGACACATAAATGATACCTACTTTGAGATACTGAAGAGGAAAAGAAAATTATCCTTCAGTCACTGAACTAGTGGTCCACACGAGGTACCAGTTAGGTTTGCATATTAAGACTCCTCTTTACTCCCAGGCATATGCCATCTCAGCAGGCCACCACAGACTAGACAGGAACATGAACTCTTTACTATCATGCTGTTGATGTTGGCTGTCAAGCTACCACGAAACCAGCTCCACAGGAAAGTCTAATATTTGAACTTTTCACTCTTATTTTATTTTATTAGACAGCAGTGAAGGTTAGCTTTGTAAAAAGAGACTGAGCTAAAACCGTGGAATGCTGGCAGGCAGAAAACAGCAGTTTTATCCCGCTCCTTGTTAGGAGATGGCCTTTCCAAACAGACTTATCTTTTTTTAAGTGATCATTTCTGATGGACAATTCAAAACTTAATGGCTACAAAGGTGGAGAGGCTGAGATTTTTGAGATTGAAGCCATAAGCATACAGTGTCCACACAGGAGAGATCAGAAGATTTTTCTGGACTTTCATGATTGAAGGGCAGAGCTGGCATTGTTTTGGAGCCTCACACAATAATTGGAATTTAACTCCACTCTTCATAGAATTATAGAATGATAGGGGTTGGAAGGGACCTCTAGAGATCATCTAGTCCAACCGCCCTGCAGAAGCAGGTCATCCTAGATCAGGTCGCATAGGAACATGTCTAGGCACATCTTGAAGACCTCCAAGGAAGGAGACTCCACAACCCCTCTGGGCAGCCTGTGCCAGGGCTTTCTCACCCTCACAGTGAAATAGTTTTTCTTATATTTAAGTGGAACTTTTTGTGTTCCAGCTTCATCCCATTACCCCTTGTCCTGTTGCTAGCTACTATAGAAAAAAGGGATACTCCAACCTCCTGACACCCACCCTTTAGATATTTGTAAATGTTAATAAGATCCCTCCTCGGTCTCCTCTTCTCTAGACTAAATTCAGAGTTTTCTAGACTAAATTCTAGAGTCTTCTCTAGACTCTCTTCAGAATACTGGCTTGAGGAATCTAATCGGAGGTTCCAGCAATGACAGGATAATGTGTTCAGAGTGGAAGGTGTACAGGTGCCCAGAAGGAAGGCTTCCTTTCTGGAGTGATAAAGTCAAATGAATATTCCTAACTACACTTTGGCATAATCAAAAGAAAGGTTAAAACTGAGCTCTTGACCACAGACTGTATTTCAAAACAGATATCTAAAATCAGAAGCTACTTTTGATAATCTTGGGAGACATGCTTAACACTTGTATGATAGCCAAGTATTTACATTTTATAGAAGCAATGTCATCACATGCATAAGAACAGTTCTTGAATGAGAACTACAAAGATTCAATTTTGACTAATTGAATAATAATCTGGAAGTAGTCATTATCAAGTAGACAAATCAAATTACCTCTAAAATTCTTGTCAGAAGTTTTCCTTGGGACTCTGTTAAGTAGTCTGCTACTCTGTTAAGTAGTTACCTCTGCCACAGGTAAAAAAAAAAGAGGCACATGAAGAACTTGAGATATACATAATCCCATATAAGTGCTCTTATTTTTTTAGCTGCTTGAGTGATTTCCAGGGGCAGACCTAACCTAGTTTGTGTACAAATCATTTGAATTCAATGTGTAAATGCAGGAAGATAGAAAAATTCATGCTGCCTTAAAGATATAGTATTGGTTTTCAGATCAGATAAAACAAACAGAATTCCAGATTTGTGCCTAGCAGCTGACACTTGCAAGATCTGAAAGAACAGAGTGAGACCTGCTAACAATACTGCCAAAATCAGGATCCACAAGATTTTGAAGTAAGACATAAGCTGATGTGTACAGAATTTGGGTGAGTGATGGTTATAGACCAGAAACTCAACATTTCAGCACAGGATGAAGATCACTGTGTGTAAAAGCAACAGCTTTGCTGTCTGTCCTTCCATGATGCTTGTGTACAAGTCTAGAGAGTCACCTCTGACTTCGAGTACCTGACAGTCATTTATGACTTAGTAAATCTCTGTTGGTTCTCATTTTCTCAGACCACAGGCTTTTAAACATTTTCCCTCCATTTTTTAATATTCTGTCATTAACCTGTTAATTGTTCATTAACAAATCCAGCTCCTGACCCACTTTCATGATTACCACAAGACTGGAGAATAAAAGACAGAATTTTCAACTGCCCTGTGCTCCCCTGAGGTGAGTGTATGGAATGGGCAGCAGCAGGAGTGCAGGAGGAGTCTGGATCTGGGGAATCATGAAAAGGCTTTGCTATGCCCTTGGGTAGGTGTTTTGGGTCTGATCTACCCACATGGAAAGGAAATAGCTTTCCTCCCTCAGCTTCAGAAAGCAAGATGAGTGCTATTAACAACTCTTTTTGCATTTTTTTACTAGGAATTATCCCAGGAGCACCAATAAGGAAAAATATACCCAGTGAAGTCTTAGTGATTTTACATCTTGTCCTAGAGATTTCCTAATTAAAATGGGACTCCAAATTGACCAGATCACTTTTTAAAAGGAGTTGGATATTTTTGTCAGTTTCAATACTGGTTAAAATTCTTTCTTATAATAAATTCTAATTTAGGCTTACTATCTAGAACCAAGGAGATGAGACAAGAATGCAAATATAAGCCTGTGTATCCAGGCACAATACTTTTTAATATTCCACTGCCTAAAGATTCAAGAAAATTTACTGCTACCTTTCCAGGAAATTATCATAGTTTTAATCACTTAAGTGCAAAGTTGTCTTACTGTTTCTTCACATATATGCATTACAATGCTCTTTAAAACAGAATGTATCAGATATTCTAGGTATAATCACCACGTTGAGTATAGTCCGATCTATGAAATTAAGTTTATGTGGTGCCAGGACTGACTTATGAAAATCCTGAGCCAAAAACATCACAGTTTTTTAAAGTAGCTAATGGTGGTGGCAGCTGAATGAGGGAGCCTTGGTAAGGGCTTCTTTTTGGAGATGAATGTTCCCAGTTTACATTGCTGTCACAGTAGGACCCTGGTGCTGACACACAGCAAGCATCTGACATGGGAGGATCTGACACCAGACCTAGAGCTTATGATGGGATATATGCAAACTTACAAGGACAAATGTTGACTTATGCAAACCAGAGGTCCATGCATAGAGCAGACATCAATTGTAAGGGTGGTTTGCTAGCGCTATGTACCTTACAATTCACACAGAAAGATATTGGGCTAGTACTGTCTTTAAGAAAAAAAACCCATGATCTAAACAGAGCCTAACTTTGTTATCCGAAGGAGCTAAGTAGTCTTTACTTTTCACCAAACTAAAGATGATTTCAAGCATGTAATTTCAAATGGGGAGGTGATGCAGCTGCTCTGCAAATCACGGCCATACAGGCACTCAATTATCAGGGTGTACAGAGGCATTGACAGGATGTAACAAGCAGGCAGGGCCAAGTACAGCAGAAGTAGTGGCTGGAATTAATTTGGTCAAGATGGGGATAGTTGTTTAAAACTGGAAGAAGTCAAGAGAGAACAAAAAACTACCTCATTATAACTCTGCATGAAAAATTGCCAAGTATGTTAAAAAGCTTGTACCTCAGGTTACACATTTCTGTGAAGAAGGCAGAAAAACCTTGAAGACAGATGCCCGACTCCCTTTTTACTGCTCCAGTTCCAAATCAATAACTCTGTCTCTCTCTGCTCCTCACTCTCACCTTCTCTACTTTTTTTAGCAGCCAAAATATTCCAATGATAACCTGCTGAAGTGCTCCTGTGCACCACAGACGGGAAAACCACCAAGTGTCTGGACAGACTAATGAGACACTGAGATGCTTACCTGCTGACTTAGGCCCTTCTGTGTGTGCCCTTCCTGCTGCGGTTTGTTCCGGTGCTGTGCCGGCAGAGCCACTGCATTGCCATTCAGCGCACCAGAAGCCATTCCTGTTGCTGTGGGAGTCACTCTTTGGCAGCACCTCTGCATCTCTTGATTTATGTGATGCTTTTGACTCATTTTACATCCTTTCTTCAAGCTACAGAGAAAAGAAACAAATCTTTAATGGTGAAAACATCTGTAAAAAAATATCACTCATCAATATAAGCTGTAACTTCTGTTTTCTAGGAAGAGCAAATGTGCAGGATTCCAGACATGAAGGCTGTGTTCAATACTATATAGCAGTTTCATGTGACTCTACTGCAACTGATGGTCACAATTCCACGGGGACAAGGGAAATGCTGTGATGAACCAGATCTAAATGGAAATTCACAAAAAATGCCTCTCTTTTATAATCTGTGTGACTCCCAAACATGTAAAAGCTCTAATACATATAGCACAAGAGCGGAAATGAACCCATGTTAATCAGAAATCTGCTTTAACACCTCAAAAATACAGGAACTGGCATTTAACCACATCTGAGGAAAGTAATATGTGATATTCGTCCTCGTTAGCCATGGCTATAACTGCTAGCCAAGACTATACTCTGTTGTGCAAGGTACTGTATGTAAACACGTGATAAGAGACAATCCTGCAAAATTTACAGGTAAAGTATGAGAAAGGAAAGAAAATGCAACTAGAGGTGTATGGAATTCAAGTATGTGATCCAGTGCCAGGTAGTTTCCCTAGCAGCCTGAACCTCATGACATGTCTGTCTGGTTTTCCAATTCCTCTTCCTCCAGAAAGGTGTCTTGCCAGTAAGGAAAAAGATCACTTGATGTTTTTAATTGTTTGGGGTTTTTTTTTCTGGAAGGAAACAGTCATTGGAAGTTCATATATGCAAGCTGCTGAATAAAGCAAATGACATCCAGTTCAAGTTACATTTCCAGAAACATGCAGGCAGTTCATTTTCTGTGAATGCTGACAACAGACTGACAATGCAGGTCTTGGGTATCACTGGGGGTATCAACAGTAAAGGAAACACTGGCTGCCATTTCATCAATATGCAGCATCATACCATCTGAAGACAAGTGACCCTTAAGAGATCACATTGGTTGCATAAATGATTTAATGCCCACAGAAACTCACAGTGACGTATTTGTGTTCCTTCTGAAAGCAGAGCTCCAAACTGCCAGCAATGACAAGAGGAATAATGATGTGGGAGCCCAGCACTGTAAAGTTCTGGAGAGGAAAATGTCCGATCTTGCAGACTGACATGACTTGACGAAATTGTTTTAAAACTTCTACATATTTCAGAGGACATAAAAAATATTTTGTTTGAAGAAGTGGTCTTCAAATGAGACGTGAGCTCACATGGACAAGGCTGAAATTATCCAGCATTTCATGAAGCATGCCTAATGTAACAATAAGGAAGCTGCACAGGGCTTCTTCAGGATGCTGGTTATGATGTAGATATAACTGCATTGGCAAAGGTTCTTTTTAAACCCTCAACAGATTTCAGCTCAGTTACCATGTTATCCTGCTTTGCCTGGGCATCCCTTAATGTATATAGGGTGACCAAAATGCCAAACACAGAGAAAATTCTGCTTTAAAAGCAACACTTCAGCATACTTTGACTGCTCATACTAACAAATCCAGATGCTACTCTCAGATTTGATCCTTGCTGTGTACACCATCTTTCTGATACTGCTTTAACTGTGGTTTACTACTTGGAATTGGAACACTGAAGAATAAAGTCTTAAATGAAGACTGCATTTTAAGTGGATGTTTCTGTTTGGAAAGCAAAACTTCAGCAAATAAGGCGAGTCACATAATGGAGAAGCACTTATCAAATGGCTACATTGATTAGACTGCAGCAGGAAAGAGCAGCACAGCTGAAAACCGCCAAAACACAGAGTATGAAACCTCTTTGGACTGTCTGACATTGTGGTCTGGTCCTGGAGCCAGTTAATAAACCCAAGGGCTGGGAATGCATAATACAAACTCTGACCCCAGCTAAATATAATTATTTGAACAATACCAATTGGAAAGAGATTTAATCTAAAATGGTTTTGCATGAGACAAAGAGAGATTAATAGTTCATAAAGTATTTATAATGAATGGACTTTGCTTTCTCAAAGAGACTGTAATTATCAGCTTCCAGCAGCTTTTTCACTGAGAGATGATGCTATTTAAACTACTTGGCAGCATGTTACATTCAAACATAGTAATCTAAAGATATTACTACATTTATTTGCACCTTTGTTCATTCCAGTATTTCTGTACATCACGTGATTCCATCTCTTTAAGAGACACCACTTTTTTTTAGGACAATATTTCCAGTATTAAATGTAATTGAAGAAATCCCTCCAGTAACTCATTATGGTTTAACAAATACATAGTTTCTGTATTAAACAGTATTTACAGAAAATGCAACAAACATGTTTTACTAGCTAGCCTTAATGTGTCAAAATTCTGTCAAGCAATGGTAAAGCAAAAATGCACCTACTTAAAGACTTAGACAAATACTTAAAATACACTCTGTTTGAAACATTTAAAACTGCATTCTGATCTCACAAACATAATTTCACACAACTTGAATCCCATTAAATTCAAGGCAGTTGTTACGTTGGTATGAAAAGATTGTGCCCACCTTCCTATACAGTTTGAGTTGCAGGTTCCAGGCTCTGACTGGTTCATTCCTGAAACCAAGTCATCTTGAAAAGAGGCGGAACCCCAGTGTGAGCAGAAAGCAATTAATAAGGTGGGCATCCAGCCTGCAAAACCATATGTGCAACTATCTCAGTTCCCCTAGAACAGACAGAAGATAGGGTTAGGAGGAAAGCTATGACATGTAGCTGCATTTCTTTCCCATGGCAGGGCTGTGTCTAAACCACCTACACAATACACACTGAAACCATCCCTGACAGGTACCTGACTGACAGTTCAGAAAACCCACAGTGCTTCTCCTCTCTTACAATCTTCTATTTTCCACTTTACTATTGATGTTGCAGTGTGACAGTCCTGTGTCAAAATCAGGTCTGCTCACACAGATAAGACCTAACAGCCATTTCACACTTCCATGACATGCTCTTTCAGTCGCAATAGAGATATCCTTTAAAAACAATGCATCTGAGTATTTAAAAAAGTCTCTTCAAGTCTATGCTACCAGAGATAGACAGATTTTTGGCAATGTTAATCTCAGAGGGGGAAATTACATATTTACTGTAATAGTACTGTGCAGAAATATTTTTTTTTTTGCTAAAAATTGTGCAAGGACAGAAACATAAGTAAAGGAGTGTCCTACAAAAAGGGTCCTCTACCTCATCCAAGCTACATGCCAAATAACAAGACCTTCCCTAGTTCCACCAAAAAATATATACTCTCAATACTCCCACCTCTTTGATAGGTTGGTTGAGTACACCTCACAATGGATTTAAGCACTGAGTTGTTCAATTTTGTACATATAAGTACCTACTGATACTAAACACAGGTTTTGTTTTAAGTCTGGAGACACACTGACTTCAAGCTAATACTCAATACCTCTCCTAGAACTCAGAAGTAGCAGTTTTCCCTTTTACTTTGCCCCCTTGCCTGCTGACACCAATGGTTCTGAATACAGGGAAACATTTAAATACTCATTAGCACGCATTGTGCAATCAGCTTTGACAAGAGAGCACAGGCTGATAAGGCCCTAATATTTGCTACATTTTCGCATTGCAAGAAACTGATTATTCATGTTTTAAAAGTTTGGTTTGTTTCCTTTTGGTAAAAAGACTACATTTCAGGCTGACACACATGATTAACAGGAGCAAGCCTTGGGTTTTTGTGCACTTGTCTGCTAATAGAGTACAAGCTGGACATTTCAGTCTCTCTTGTAGGTTATTTAAACATCTGCTCTTTCCAGGAAACAAACTGGGAGGGTAGTCTGAATTTAATACTTCCAACTGTTTGCCAAGTATCCAAATATTCTCAGCTGGCATAAACAGGGCTGAACGTGTAGCATTCAAGAGAATAGCTGCATTGACTTATACCTTATGAACAGTTAAATGTCCACTGAAGGCTCCAGCAATTCAGAGGTGAAAATAAGATGAGTTTCAAGATGAGCACTTTGCAAATTGCTTCTCGAGAGAAAACAAAAAGAAGCAGCAAGAGACAAATAAATTCTGCACAGAATGAGCAAATCAGACTTAGTAAGAAGTAAAAGACAATTCACTTATTCGGAAAAGAAGAAATGTAGCTTCCTTGTTCAAGTGAAAAATTGCTCTATCCAACAAATCTGTGTGGAAAGTTACTTGAATTTGCAAGTGGATGCCTGGTTTAAAAAAGATTAGTTACCTTTCCAGCTTTTATATTCATCTCTTTACTGGTCTCAGAATCACAGTAAATCAACAGATGGATGTCATCAACATATGCAGTATGTAAAACATCATAAAACAGAGAAGAAAAAACCTAGCTAATTTTGCAAGGCAGGAGGTGCCAGAAGACGAATACATATGGCCAGGGCCGCAGTTCCGGTACATCAGAAATCGCCTCCAGGGCATCATTCCAGGCCCTTCCAACTCCAAAGGATTGCTGTGCAATACCAGTAACACATCACCACTTCAAATTGCTTATTGGGGCCTGAAAAACTGAGACAGAACTGGCGATGAAGTTCACATAGCCTCTTGTAACAATACCTTCAAATTTTGAGAGGAAGCAATAGCAAAGACCACTCGAGAACTGTAGTGTTTAGGATTATGAAGGAAGGGACTGGTTTGATTTACAGCTCGAAGACTTATTGCCACATCTGGCAATATAAGTCTGGGTAACTTTATGGGGAAGGAAATGCCACTTGATGCTTTTATAATTAAAACAGACAATATATAAAAATAGCTTACACAAAGCAACTATTTTCTTTGGGAACATTTACCTAAAAGCTCATGCCAGGAACAGTGGGGAGACTACATTCAAAATTACAATACAGATTGCTTTGGACCTTCATTTCTGTGCTTTTCATCATCCGGAATGGTTCACAGCAGAGACTAATCTATGATTTTAAATTCCCACTGTTCACCTCTATGAAATTATTACAGGAAGAAAAAGCGTTTGGGCTTTTTTTCAGGAGTAACAAGACAAAAGGTTTCTGAGAGTATGTGTCCATGGAGGCTGATTTAGTGAAAGAATATGAAATGTTTAACATATTTGATAATTGCATCTTAAAGTAAGCTGGAGGAAGCCAGTAACACAGGGAGGGCCACACCTCCAGGGGAAGCCAGAAAATCCAAGCAGCTGGTGGAAGCTGCTTTGCACACGATGCCTTCAAAACTCTGGTGCCAATAGCTGTTGCAGAGTCCTTCAAAATGTAGCCATGAGTCCTTTAGAAATCCATCTGAAAGTGCCAGAAACTCACATGCCACTGTTTAGGCCAGTGACACGGTTGATTTTGCTTCAATCCATGCACAAAAATGTACTTTATCTCTTACCATCCAAGGTTAAAATGAAATTTGTGTCTTTTACTCTGTCCTCTTGAGGGAACAAAAGTAAACAAACATTTTCTGGTCATTGCTAATCTAACTAGCCATTTGTTTGTAGGTTTACAAACTGCTTACACAGGGTGGTTTCTCCTGTAGAAAACAGACTGGGATTACTGTGAAAAGTAACACAATTATGACATGATAAGCATGTTCCTATGCAACCTGGGTGGACCTGCTTCTGCAGGGGGTTGGACTAGATAATCTCTAAAGGTCTCTTCCAACACTACCATTCTACGATTCTATGATTTAATGCACTTAATTTGGCTTCTCTTTATTCCTTTGAGTATCTAATTACTTTTTTCTCTAAAAATGATGTTACATTCTCCTGGAGAATTCCCTTAAAAAGGAGTCACCCAAAAGAACATATCACATAAGATTTGCCATTCTAGGAAGGGAGCCTGTGAACTCCCTTTCATCCTTGGAAAGCTAAGGAGCTATTTTCTGTAAGCAATGATAATGAGAATTCAAGTCACTGCTTCAGACATCCATAACTAAAACATCATATGTATGCTCAGCAAAGCCAAAAGATTTTCTTCTCTTACCTAAGCATTTTGGCTTTTTGTTACCTGGACATACAGGTAATTGAGACAGCACTGCCCTCCCTTTGTTGCCCTCTGTCCTGGTTAGATGGCACATGTAAGCCAAGCAGGAAATTCTTGTCCTGCATACATAGTTTTTAGATAACAGGAGGATTGGCTCCATAGGACACTTCTGCAAGAGCAGTTCCACTAGGGAAAGACATTGACATAATTGGAACAACTAAATCTGTGCCTATCATTACTCTTCTACAGAAGCCTAAGGAGTGTTGGATTAACCTGATGGTGCTGCTTCTGCTGCTGGCAGAGGTGCTGTGCACTCTCAAGAGCCCAAAATCAGAGTACTTATTAACTGTGACAATTGTTTAGGCAAGACAGTGTGTTTTATCTTGACACAATGGTCTTTAAATTCCTGTAGGTCTGGGTGGAAGTTTCACATCAATTGAAGCAGCTTCAGCTCTTAGAATTCAGGCTTTTAATTACTATAATTCACTATAATGGGCCACTAAAGGCTTTCAATTTTTTGCCAAGTTCTTTTAATGAGATTTTAGTTGGATCTGTAGTTCTTACATCTTAAAACTATTTTAAATAAACACATTATACAGAAATCTTGTAAGTCATTAGAAGAATTGAGCAGTTGTTAAAACAACACCATTTGCTGGGTGCAAAAGCAAATCACCACAAAATCACAGCATAACCAAGCCTGGAAGTAGCCTCTGGAGATCTCTAGTCTCACTCAGAGCACAGTCAACCAGAGTCAGTTGCTCAGTACTTTGTCCAGTTCAGTTATGACTAGACTGATGAAACAATGTAAGACCAAATTCCGCTGTTCTTACGTTGAGTAATTGCTTACTCTGTGATCACCACAGAAAATAAATGCAACTGCTCTCATACAGAAGATTTCATCAACTTCAAGAAAACAAAGGAAATCTGCAAGATTAAAAGCTGAGACCATCCTAAAAATCATTCTAATGTTAACACTTGAATTTTGGTACTTCTTGGAAGGGAGTACAAGCATAGAGTACAGCAAAGATACAGAAAAATCGAAACAGAGAGTGAAACATGAAAAAGGCAGAGATACACACTTGGAAGACAGTAATCTAAATGTGAAGGTGGAAGAATAGTTCATACAAAACTAAAAATTAGGACAGAGACAGTTGGTATTTCCCACAGTATTCACACTGAAAGAATTAAAAGTGAATACATTCAAAATGCCTGAACAGCCTCTATAGCACTATCTGTGATTCTTGGACAGGATTTTCTTAAGTCTTCACCATTTTACTTGGTTCAGATTCCACCAAAAGACAGACATTGCCTCAACCACTAAAAAACAAGAGATGTTAGAGAATAAAGAACCAACGTAGCTGCTCCTGTACCATGATAGCTGAAGACTCTGAAATACAGGATACTTTTCTTGGAGTCTGGTTATGGCAATATTAGACTGCTCAAGGACTGGTCTATAAATGGCAATAGTAGGCTTCCTTCATTCTCATTAAAGTGGAAAAGACTTACTGGCTCCTAGGGATATATTATATTGTGCTTAGCTGCAACTTAATCCAGAGTGAGTGAAGCATTTAATGAAAAATTCATGCTATTCAAATTAGACATCATTAAAAAAAAATCACAATACTGTCACAATTTGCACCAACTAAACATCCCTGAACTTTCAGGAATAAAAAGGTTATATATGCAAAATGGCATGAAACCTCAAGACATCGAGGCTCTGATACAGCAGCAAAAGGAGGCTGGCAATGGTGGTGTTGTTTCTGTACAGGATTAGTGTCCATAATTTTCCGATGATTCGCCCTCCTAACTACCCGAAAGTACCTCTTCCACAAATTCATCTGCCATCACACACAAACACACAGAGCTATATTTTAATGCAATAAGTGACTCAGATAAGAAACAGGTATTTCTTTCTCTTGATTTTACACCATCAAACAATGGATTCCAGTCCATTCCCACTGCACATCTTGGTTTTGGGGTTCCCCTCAGCATTGAGATCATGACTTCAGAAATCCTTGCTTTGGCTCTGCAGAATACATCAGATGTTGCTCATCAAAATTCAAGAGAAGGTCATTTTGAGCAATTCCCATCCCTTTTTTCCCAACACAGGCACTCCTGTTTTCTGACATGCACTAGGAGTTGAATCTGATGGCCTCAAACCAGTACACTTCAGTAAGTTCTGAATATTTTTTTTCAAATGGGCTGCACTCCTGCATACCCACTGAGGCAAATTTTACTACATGTGCATTGGTAAACTAGTATTCATATTACCATCAACCAAAGGAAGACAGCCACAGCCACTCACAGGACAGAGATAGCACAATCAATACAACACTCCACTACAGGCTATTGTTGGGTACAGCTGCAGAGGCAGTTTAGCTGTTCCTGTCTCCTCCCTTTACATAAGGCATAGTCATTGATTTTCTCTCGTTTCTGTGGCCAGCAGTGGTTTCTTTTCTTTCAAATAAACAACTTCAGAGAAGTCCCAAGTCAGAACAAAGGGAAGCAGTGACAGTCCCACAGAATGTGTTCTTCCCACAAGAAAAGCACAAATCAGAAATGGACTGCTATGCTGGGGAAGGATGCAAGATGACTCCCTCTGCACAGAGCCCAGGATGATGCAAATAGCAGTCTCCCTTTGCAAGAAAGGGCTGAAGCTTGAGGATTAAAAAGGGACGAAGATTAATGTGCTCTCACTGTTCCCCACATGACATAAATATTCTGCAATGTAACAGGCAAAGGACCTTCTGCCCAAGGTAATGTATCTCTCTGCCTCTCCTATAGTAGCTGTATTCAAAAATCACATATCCTACCCATAACTCCCATCCCACTAGTAACAGAAAAACGCTTACATTGTACAATTTTAATCCTGATTAACACAAACTCAGAAGCTGCCAAGCTGAATATCATAATTTCCCTAGTCTTCTCCTAGTGTTGGCTGCTGTTAAAATTGAGCACTATGTACTCCAGACAAAGAAGGCAACCACCCCTCAACCCACATACCGCAGAAGTCACTTAGGCATTCCCTAAAGCTGAGACTGAACTGCCCTCTGGATCACAGCATTACAGACGTGGTTAGTAATCATCAAAATATGTGGCCCCTTAGAAAACCTAACCTCAGCATTTCCTTTTATTATATGATGCTCAACTCCTAATTATCCCACAGATGTTTAGTCAGCATCTGTTCAAAGCCCATTGCTCTTTTACCATATCAGGTATGTCTTTGTTCTTGTCACCTATGAAAAAACCAAAAAAAAGTAGGGAGCGATCTCTTTACACACAACCATTTGTATCCCATCTGGTATTTCTCCTTTCTGGACTAGGTAGGTAAACTCTAGGTTTATCCTCTCCTTCACCCACTCTCCCTCAGTATTTGAATCCTGTCCTCCTGGCTGCATCCCAAGAATACAAAACAGCAGTAGCTTCTGCAGGTTTCATCAGATCTTTGATTTGTAACACCTTCTGACACTCATGCTCCTCTTGCCCATGATCTGGAACTGAATGTAGACTTCAGCTGCAGTAATCAACTCAGAGCTTGGGTGGTCTAAGCATCAAAAGACAGCCAGGGACACAGCTGGTCAAGAAGACAGGAAAACATTATTTCTCTATTAATACATTAATGGCTCTGTCTTGATTGCTATTAGTACCAAAGAATTTCACCCCCAGTCTGATAGGCATATCAGAACTGACATCTCTGGTTTTCCACCATAATTACCCTATCATCGGCCTTAAATTTTGACTGCTCCTGAAGTGAGTATTGCCCATTTGAAGTATACTTGCTGCTGCTGCTATCTGTTCTGGAAAAAATAGAATGCTATCTATAAATACCTCTAAAAACGGTGTTTTTTCTAAGGTTTCCCTTCAGAATCAATTTAATAAAGTCACAGACAGGAAGGATGAAAAAGAGCCCTTGGGGAGCATATCAGCTGGGACAGAGCCAAGAATTTCATTTCAGCAGTTTAAAATTAGAATTTTCCAATTTAAAGGAAGGCTTTATGATATTCTGAAATTTAGCATTCCTTACTGAATCCCTTTCCCAAAAGGCTAAAGACTGTCTGTTACTCCTTTTTAATATCACAGCTTTATTCTGGCAGGTAGAACTCTGAAGAATTTCAAACCAGAAGACACAGACAAAATAAGAAATATCAATAAACAACTAATGTCCTAAGCATTTAAAAAAAAAAAAAAAGAGAGAGATTGCTCTCTCTGATTTATTCTGAGGTAAGATATTAAGTTTGTTGGGTTTGGAAGATTCTTCACCATAATGCCTTTCAAAAAAAAAAAAAAAAAAGCACAGAAAGGAAGGAGGGCTTAACTCAGGAAAAGCCTGTGATTACCATAGAATTATTGAATGGTTTGGGTTGGAAGGGACCTTCAAGTTCATCTTGTTTCAACCCCCTGCCATGGTCAGGGACACCTTGCACTAGACCAGGTTGCTGCAAGACCCATCCAATCTGCCCTTGAACATTTCTAGGGTTGCCAAAACCACTCTGGGGAACCTGCCTCAGAGCCTCATCACTCTCACAGGGAAGAACTTCTTCCCATTATCTCATCTATATCTCCCCTCTTTCAACTTGCAGCCATTACTCCTTGTTCTGTCACTACATGGCCTTGTAAAAACTCCATCTCTGATTTTCTTGTTAGTCTCTTTAGGGACTAGAAGGCTGCTCTAAGGTCTGCCCAGAGACTTTTCTAGGCTGAACAACCCGAAGTCTCTCAGACTGTCTTAACAGGAGAGGTGCTCCAGCCCTCTGATCATCTCATAAGAGAAGTAGCACAATATAAGGGATTATATATAAGCACCAGTTCCAGAATTTTTACTATTGTTGCAATTTCCCCATCGATGCTACTCCCTTCTTTCTTCTTTGCTGTAGCCTCTGATTATCCTTAAGTTTCATCTGTTGTCTCCTGCACTCTTCCCCTTGTACTCCGTCCATACTTTTCTAGGCTTGCTCATTCTGCTCCCTGCCTAACCTCTTTTGCCATCTTATCCCATTGGACTATTCCCTTCTCAATCTCAGTCCTTACAGTTGTAAGTGAAACATAATACTCTGAACTGATAATCCATCTTCCAAATGCATGGTATTTAGGTGGCTTGGAAGCCAGGCAGCAACACCTTCACATTTAGACAGCTCAAGGGGAGCATGAGTATTTTGCCCAGATAAAGCAGCACTTGCAACAGTGTCTGCTTGCTTTGTGTTTGTTTTTTTTCCCCCTAGATTATCTAAATTGAAACATACAGGAGGGAAGTGTCAGCAGATGGAAATGATGTATATGTTGGCAAGATGTTACAGGAGATTACCAAAAAGAAAAGAAGGGAATGTTGGCTTCTGATCTAAGAGGAACAACAGCTGATATTCTCACACCACTGTTTCAACAGGAAAAATCAGTTTTTGGGATAGCAAGGTAGAAGGGAACATGGGCAAAGCCAGAAAACATCCAAGTAAAATAAAACATGAATTCAGTGCTTGTACAAATAAAACTATTCTGCTGCACATAAACCCTGTAACTGGGAAGATAAAGGAAATCCAAGGCAACAAACAGAAAATCCAAAGCTAGAGCTGACTCAAACTAGCAACTGCCAACTGCAGCATCCAGTATGATCACAGGCCCCCGAGCACCAAGGCTCCCTACTTGGTTCAGGGAATGAAGGGCAGAACCACGGAAATTGCATCTGCATGACTCTTCTCTTACTTGCTTCTGAAGAGATCTACTAGTACAGGTATTGTGAGCTTGCCTACTGCAGTGGATCATCACCTTCCCTCTCAAATCCCTCTCTGCCCTTCCCACCGGCACAAACGATGTTGTGAAATCCCACGGTGGAAGACTTTGCTGCCTGATTCCATCTAGTTTGATTCCTTCTATTTCCGCCTACAGAAAAAAAAAGCTGGTCCATATATTAGAACTCACACAATTTTTCAACATTAGCATCTCAGAGACATAGCAACTTTGTGCTTAAATCCTAGTCCTTGGACTGAGGTGAGGATATACCCCAAACGTCTGACTCTGGCCCTTCAGAGTATTTGTTTAAGTCAAGAAACTACTTGCCAGTTGTTTAGTAAAATGAAAAAACAACCTTTACAATTTCTCCATCTCATTCATACACCTGGCAATTCTCCTTTTGACTTCGTTCCTCTATCCTCCCACTGCCTGCCCCACCACTTCACAGCAAGAGTAGTGCTCATAAAGTGGCTGCTGGAAGTTTCAAGCATCTGTCTACTATAAGTGAGGAAAATGTATTGAATTCCGTGTTTGGTTTGGGAAATCTGGTTTTTTGTTTTAAGCAATCACAAAATTTTCTCCAACAAAAACACCTACTTGTGTGTTTTCTATTGTAATTAGTTGTATACTCCTCCAAAGCAAAATGTAATGAAGTTGGTCAGAAGTATCCACCAACAAATAGTCTCCAGCATGTTGGTCTTTTGTCTTTACAGGATTAGTTGAAATAACTATAGTTATTGATTCCTTAAAACCTCTTTCTAATGAACAGACTAATTCTGTTACAATGCATTTCAGATTTTATGACGATGATGTAAAATGTCTTCTTTTTCCATTTTGGAAGAATTAAGAATAGGCAATGTGCTTAAGTACAGCAAAAAAAATCAAGAAAAATATTAACAGAAACAACAAAACAGGACATCCAGCTGTTTTCTTGCCAGTTTCTAAAGGGTAATTCTATTAAAACTAGTAACTGATCACACTCCGTATATGCTGCTTTTTAACAAAGTTAAGTGCATTTTAACATAAATGCTGTGGTCTCTAGTGACATACAGGTATACATATCAAACCTATGGTTGCTGACTATGGATCAGGTAAATTCAAACCATGTGACAAGGCCTCTTCCACATTTTATTGCTTCTTTTTTTTACCCCAGGTTTATTTAAGAAAAAATATTTTCCACATTTCCCAAGTACACCTTACTTTACTGGGAGATGTGGGGTTTTTGCCAGCATAATTCACTAAAAATGTCATCTTCACATTAAGAATTATTTTATTATCATACATAATATATGATATATGTTATATAACATATATAGTACATTATCTATATTATATAATGTTATGTGACATGGCATTATATAAAAACTTTAATATATAATATATATGCTTTTTTTATATATATATATAACTAAGATATATTGTTTGAGCTATTCTTTCTCCTAACTGAGAAGAAATAATTGTTGGGTTATTGGTTTAAGTCTTTTATATCCTCATTTTTACAGTAACTGAAGAACACAATATTTTTTACCCTGGCATTATGTATTTTAATGCAGCACTTCTCCAGCATTTTCTGCTTTGCTCATTAAAAGGACATGACTCAAATAACACAACAGCATTATTTATGACTGCTAAAATTCACCTTGACTTCAGTACAGGCTGAGATTAGGCAACAATGCTTAGAAGAATCACTCTTGGCAGCTTCTGTAATGTTTGGTGCTGTTTCCAACACCTCAAAACTCCAGCTTCTATTACAACAGTAGCCTTTTACCTTGACTTTTATCTGCTGTAGGATGAAAAGCCAGGCACTCTTCTTCAGAAAAGTAAACGGCCAAATTTTATGCTACACAAAACTTTTGTGTCACCCTAATCCCAGAGAAAGAGCATTGCAACGGCCTGCAAGGCAACTGTGTAATCCCTTTCCTAGGCAGCAATAAAGGTCTGACAATGTAACAGCACTTTCCACAGCCTTGCGCTGAAGGCCTTTTTATCAAACATCATCATGTTTTCTATCGACCTGCTGACCTACAGGGTTGACATTCAGTTGGACACAGAAGGGACAGAAGATATTGTAGAGGCAGTGAAAGAAAGATGAAATGACTGAGAGAATCTTGCAGGAAATCCTCAACTGTTTGCTAGCACTTCCCTGCTCAGTGCAGGAGTTTGAAACCTATCCANNNTTGGAAGAATTAAGAATAGGCAATGTGCTTAAGTACAGCAAAAAAAATCAAGAAAAATATTAACAGAAACAACAAAACAGGACATCCAGCTGTTTTCTTGCCAGTTTCTAAAGGGTAATTCTATTAAAACTAGTAACTGATCACACTCCGTATATGCTGCTTTTTAACAAAGTTAAGTGCATTTTAACATAAATGCTGTGGTCTCTAGTGACATACAGGTATACATATCAAACCTATGGTTGCTGACTATGGATCAGGTAAATTCAAACCATGTGACAAGGCCTCTTCCACATTTTATTGCTTCTTTTTTTTACCCCAGGTTTATTTAAGAAAAAATATTTTCCACATTTCCCAAGTACACCTTACTTTACTGGGAGATGTGGGGTTTTTGCCAGCATAATTCACTAAAAATGTCATCTTCACATTAAGAATTATTTTATTATCATACATAATATATGATATATGTTATATAACATATATAGTACATTATCTATATTATATAATGTTATGTGACATGGCATTATATAAAAACTTTAATATATAATATATATGCTTTTTTTATATATATATATAACTAAGATATATTGTTTGAGCTATTCTTTCTCCTAACTGAGAAGAAATAATTGTTGGGTTATTGGTTTAAGTCTTTTATATCCTCATTTTTACAGTAACTGAAGAACACAATATTTTTTACCCTGGCATTATGTATTTTAATGCAGCACTTCTCCAGCATTTTCTGCTTTGCTCATTAAAAGGACATGACTCAAATAACACAACAGCATTATTTATGACTGCTAAAATTCACCTTGACTTCAGTACAGGCTGAGATTAGGCAACAATGCTTAGAAGAATCACTCTTGGCAGCTTCTGTAATGTTTGGTGCTGTTTCCAACACCTCAAAACTCCAGCTTCTATTACAACAGTAGCCTTTTACCTTGACTTTTATCTGCTGTAGGATGAAAAGCCAGGCACTCTTCTTCAGAAAAGTAAACGGCCAAATTTTATGCTACACAAAACTTTTGTGTCACCCTAATCCCAGAGAAAGAGCATTGCAACGGCCTGCAAGGCAACTGTGTAATCCCTTTCCTAGGCAGCAATAAAGGTCTGACAATGTAACAGCACTTTCCACAGCCTTGCGCTGAAGGCCTTTTTATCAAACATCATCATGTTTTCTATCGACCTGCTGACCTACAGGGTTGACATTCAGTTGGACACAGAAGGGACAGAAGATATTGTAGAGGCAGTGAAAGAAAGATGAAATGACTGAGAGAATCTTGCAGGAAATCCTCAACTGTTTGCTAGCACTTCCCTGCTCAGTGCAGGAGTTTGAAACCTATCCACAAAATCAAGTCAAAACACCAAAAGACTGAGACATGCTGACTCAAGAGGAACTGTTGTCTGGACTGAGAGATGGTAGTCTTGAAAGAGCAATCACCATTTCTTTTCAAAAAAACCCTCGTTGTATCTCACTTTTTATTTGTGAATACTTATAGTCAACAACTTGCCTCATGTACAGAAAGAACATGAAGGACTGAAATTCCTACAGGAAGACCCAGAGGAAAGAAGACAAGTTGTTAAGCATTGTAAATAGACTTAGTATTACAATTTAAAGTTCACTGTTGGAGGCTTAGCAAAGAAACTGAACAAATTGGTTGGAAAAAATTAAATATCATGAAACTCAGCACTTACTTAAAGACCTTGTAGGAGACAGAGCAAGTAACCGTCACAACTGTCTGAGGACTCACTGAAAGCAATTAGCTCAACTCATTGAAAAATATTCTTTGATTCCTGCCAGATCCCACAGCCTTTTTGACACATCACATAGTCAGCATTGCTGAAAAGTACTAAAACAATCCAGTAGTTCTCTCATCTTCATCCACCTCTTCTAAAATCACATCCAAAAAAACCAACTAGCTGATGGTTACAGAACTGGAGGATGGCTGATTCTGTTAGAGTTGGTCAGCTACTGCTTTCTCAGAAGTCTTTCCAAGAAATGAGAGGTCACAGACAAGGCATAAGCAAGCAGAGATATTACTCTCCAGGAGAAGATTTCTCTGCAAGACCCAGTCTGCCCGAAAGTCTCCTGTAGAAGTCTCTACAGGAGATTTGAAATAAGACTGATGGATTTCAAGATTTCTAGAGGCTCTAACAGCAACAAATAAGGCTGTTGGGAGTTTTATCTCTTTGTGATTTCAATTCTTGCTACAACTCCTCCTGAACACTTGAACACAATTAATACAAAACCTATTGAAATTTCTCCAAAAGCAGTGAGCATCTTCCTCTGAAACTGACTGGTAGCAGTAGAGGACTGGTCTGTAGATCCAACAACAGAAGACAAGAATCTAACACAAAAATCTGAACAAAGAAACATTCTTAATAGCAAAGCTGATCAGACAGATGACAAAATCCTTGCCAGTGCTACCTCATGTTCTCCTTGCTACTTGTACTCTAAGTGACTGCAAGAAGGAAACTTGCTGCAGTGTCCCTGTCAGAGGGGCAAACGAATCAAGGATAAAGCTGTATGACAGTTGTAACAAAACGGGAGCCAGAAATGACTCATGACAAAATAAGTCTTACCATAGAAATTATAAAACCATAATTGAGAAGAACTTTCCTTGAAGTCTGCGTTTCTTCCCATTCAGTCAGTTGAGCTATGACTTTCAGAAATAGTATTGACATGAACTTCACCACATAAAGAGAAGACAATAGTTATCTGATTCTTACAGTAAATATATGCAGTAGTGATTATTAGATCTTTCAGCTCCAAGCCCTTAAACTTTTACCAGCTTCAACTGGATTTTTGAAATGAGAGAGATACCTATATTGAGCAATCTGACTTGTCATTTCAAAGAAAAACTACTCAGATTTAAAATAACAACAATGGACTTCGTCAGATGCAAGGGCTACTGTAGTTCCAAATACCGCAGCACACTGAGCCACCAATTCTTTTCACTAACAGCAAGTGATTTCATATTACCTTTAATACCATTGCTAGGCAAACACCTGGTAACACAGCACATTTTAATCTCATCCCAAAGGTTACCTTACTCTTATAAATGCCATCTTTTGAGGCTGCAGCCCAAACACCTTTATGCCATAAGTAGTCTTCCTTTGAAAAGTTTTTGTTTTTCACATTTACCACTTCTGCAGCTCTCTCACTGGTATTTCTGGATACGGTTTTGATTTGTGTGACTGTCAACCATTAAAATACCTTCCCTTAAAATTTCTTCTTATAGTTTTGCTGACAAGGTTGAAGATGTGGTGAAAAGAGAAGATGCTTCAAATCTCCTCATCACATTTGAAAGAAAATTTGTGATAATTCCTAAAATTCATCATAGTACATTCCGTATTGTCCCTCTTTTTTTTCACACTATCGAAGTAATACATGCTGAAAACTCGGTATGAAGGAAAAGCGTTCAACAGCCATCCATGCAAAGAGTATTATAAAAAATGAACGACCAAACACAGACTATCTGAGCAAGAATGGGATTTCAACAGGCCCAGAGTCAGCCTAACTATGATCCCACTGGCTTAGACGAGAGAAACATTAGGTCGAGAGTGAGTGCTTTGGCAATCCCACCCATGTGGCTCTACCATGGCATGCAAATGTTGTGGGAGAAATATGTAACAAACAACTATCAAAACAAGAATGGAGGAATACATTCCATATGGCAAGGCCTGAAGGAAAGAGTTTTTTAAGTCTGAAAGGAAAGGATAGAAAGTAAATTTGGTTCACCAAATTGGAAAGAGGGGTGGGTTTTGTTTGTTTGCAATTGGCATCATTTTTAAATGAGGGAATCTGGAGTATATTAACATTTATACCTGAATCTATGCTGAGAGTAGTTTTATTATTTTTGAGCCAAAAATATCCTCCTGCTGAAATATGTTAAATGCTTTTAAAAAAAAAGAGGGGGAAAAAAAAGCACCTTCCTAATGGAATTCACAATTCTCATGGGTAGGTGATCATCAGCTCCAATTAGTCCCTGGCAGAGGAGTGTGAGCAAGAGTGATAGACTCAGTGCATCCAAAAATGTTTAGTCTAGACTAAACCATGCTGGAATTCTCCACAGACTAGACTAGACCTCAGTCCTGTGGATCCCGGACAGACATCTATATTGGCTGCAAACAATATCACATCCTGGATGCTATTCTGGCCTTTACTCCCACCTTTCCTTATCTAGTCCAGTTGCTACTCCCTAGGTACTCAGAGCAACACACTATAAAGCTGTTGACTCTTACAAGTATTTTAAGCCTGGTTAATAAATGCAGGTAATTCTAGCCCCTAATCATCTGTATAGTAAGCATGTGAGCCAAGCACAAAATAATAAAACCAGAAAAACATGTTCATCTGCTAGGCAGCAGCCAAAACTGATGGTTGCCAAAAAGAAAAGAGTCTGGAGCTGCTCTTTATAAAATTTTGTCAGCACAATTAATTCTGAAATATGCTCTGAAAATGTGGAATACAGCCCATATGTCACGGCTCCACTTGTGTATTTAATGTTTTATTGAGAGGGTCTGAAATCAACCCAGTCCTTTCATCTAAAAACCTAGCCTTCTAGTGCAAAGGATTCAGCCAGTAGTTAAGAATTTCCTCCTTTCTCAAATCCATTCCTAAGCAGAGTCTCATCACCAGAAAAGATAGTCGCTAACTGAAGAATTCTGTCACCATCCCTGCGGCAATGCCCTTCTCAAGGCTTCCATTGCAGTCCTGCAAGACTCCTTTTGTCTCAGCAGGACCACACAGACTCTTTTACACCCACAGCTTAGAGCCACTGGGCCTAGACTAAAGCCAAGTTAAACTTTTGGACCTCTCAGAGCAATCTGCTATCTTTACTTTCCCCTCCTTGGTATTTCCGTGAAAGATTTTGCACTTAACCTGGTCTCTACCTGCAGCAACAACGAAGTAATGCTGGAGTATTATTTTTCCTTCTTAATAGTAGAAACGGGCCACTGACATTTGCAGAGATCATCTGGCACAAACAGTGTAGTTCCACTGAAGGCAGGGAGCTGCACCCATTCATCCAGTAAATAAAAATACAGTGACTATCAAATGTGAACACGTGCTAGCCTCTGTTTACATGTATTCCTTGAATTGCACCTCTTCTTTGGTAGAACTCAGACACAGCTCCAAGTTTTCCAGGATATTTTCTCACGATTCCAAGCTCAGTCTCACGATCTGGAGAAGTTCAGTTTGATTCGGTTCAGACCTGAAATCCATGACAAAAGCCCGTCACCAACACACTTTTGCAAAAGAAATATCTACAATTATTTACTTTTTTTTTTTTCCCCCCCACCAGGCAGGTAAATTTAAGGAATGGAAGCAAGAGAAATGTAAATACTTAGATTATGTTGTCATCCATTCATTCACGTTTGTTATTGGAAGGCCATCCTTACTCCTGAAAAACATTCAAAGTAACCTGAGGAGAGGGCAGAGAAAGGGCATTCAGAAAGAAGAAAGGAAGAGTTTCTTCAAAATCTAGCTTTTAGTAAAGTTTCTATTAAATATTTATAAGAAATGCAAAGAAAGAACATTTCCCTGTGCTAGTCACACCAGCCATACTTCCCAGCCAGCTCTTCATGGTGCTCTGTCCCATGGAAGCACAGGAATGACATCCAGTGGGAGCCACGGAGAAGGTGACTTCTGGAAAGCCAACCACTGAAATGACAACCTGCTGGGCAACTAACAAGTCCTCTCTGTCCAATCCCAAAGCAACAGCAGGAATACAAACTCACTTTTTCATTTCTACTGAGATCAACAAGGCTAGTAAAAAAGAACAGACATTTAGATCAAGCTGGAGATTACAGTATATGATTAGCTCCAAATACATGACCTAGGCAAAGTCAAGGAGTCTGAGACTCAGAGATACCTACCCAGAGATGAGCTGCTATATCTATCTCTCATCTACAACTATTCATAGCTCAAAAAGTTATTTTTCCTCCAGATTCTAAGAGCAGTTCAATCTGCTAAATAATCCCAGGCTGGTGTTATACACATCAGCAATATCATGCAATTCACAAAATGCAGTGGTCAGAACCTTTTCGGAAAAGATGTAGCAAAGGAGTAATCCACAAGGTCAAGCAATTTTAAAACAAGAGCTATCACTCAAAAGTATGGCAAACAGGTTGGCAATTTTTATAAAGTAGTACTAGATCAGTACTGAATACCTTGGACTTTTAGCCTTCATGAGGCACTTAAAATCATTTTTGCTGGCTGCGTATAATCCATTGATTGCTCTTCCACCAAACCATGGACTTAATCCTTGATGATCTCCCAGTTTTTTTACACAAAAGTCAGATGTTACAACATAAATTAACAGTAGGCACTTCACAGTCTGTATGTTTAAAGTAGCACAAATAGCTCTTACAAATACAAGTTCTAAGTTTTCAGAAATAGACTTGTTCTAAGCACCAAAATAGCAGGGTTTGAAGCAGATAAAAAACAGAAACACCCCTTCTGTGTTCCCAAACGGTATTATGGTCCAGTCCTAGGGTGAATGGGCCTTTCTTTTTCTGCAGAGCTCCAGAAAGCTAGCTATTTGACTGAACCAGGGAAAGTGCCTTGAACAGAGATGAACCAATTGTGGTGACAGGAGCGTAATGCTGCATATCGTTCTTGACCTGCTCTTCTTCAGCTAATTTAACTCTCCTGAAGTGCACTGGATGGAATCACATTGAACAGAAGTCATTTTTATTTACTCAGAAGTGAAATCTATTTATAAGTCCCCAGAGTTTTTGGGTAAGACACTATACACCTTTCTGATTGAATTACGTCTTTAATAAATAAAAAAAAAGTTAAAAAATCTTAGCACAGGGTATGACCAACAGTATCTTCTAACCTGAAAAACTTCTTAGGAAACAAATCAGATAAATTTTCTGAAAGAATTACATTTCTAACACTGTTGTTTTGAGGTGTTATTTTGACTGGAAAAGTTGAAGAACATTAGGCATAGCACAACAATAAAACATATCACAGTGTTTGCACAGATGAGAATGTTACTTGCCATATTTAGCTGCTGAGATTGAATAAAACAGAGTTTGTGAAATCTTCTGGTTAGTATTTTGCTGTTCGGTATTTCTCGGGAAAATTCCAAGAGGTGAATTGTGAAAATGTCAATCAAATTCTCATTCTTTGTTACAATTATGTGGTCACCAGTAATAACTTCAAGGAGTATTTTGGATCTACTGTGGTCAAATAGACTAGACTGGTATTGTGTGCTTTGCTATACATTTTACCTTTCTTAGTATATAAATCTAAAATCTAATCTAAAATAAAAAGCACAGATTTAATACACTTTGTCTTAAAGTCTATGTTTGCACCATGAATGTGACCATTTGGGGAAGTTCAGTACTTGTAGGCCTGTTCCAAGCTATTTGATGCGAGACTTTGATGGAAAAAACAAGCCACAAATCTCATTTCAGAATGTTGAATGGAAGCATTATTTTGCTTATGGGATGTGTTTAACTACTCACATTAAAAAGCTGTCACCAGGTGGATGCAGGAACTAAAGTTAAGCAAGCAGACATCTCTAAATGCAGTGTCACAGCAGTCTGCCATTACTATCTTGATAGAAGTCAGAAAAGATGTTTAAGGTGAGTCTCCTGGGATTTAAGAGCCCTTGCAAGAAAAAAAAAAAAAAAACCTACATCTTGAAGCAATCAGGCAAAGGATTTTAACTCTAATTTAAAGATAAGCACTGGCAAATTAAGTGTATTAGTTAAGCAAACTTTCCTAAGGAAGCAATACCTAGTTTTCTGAGGCTTACCCACTTAACCCAAGGCCAGAACAGACCACTTCCACAGACCAGTTCTTCTCATGTTTTTAGGATAGACTCTGCCTTGTCTTCTGTACTAGTACTGTGCCCTGGCCTCTGGCTCATACCTACCCCCAAATACACATGGCCTGCCCATAGCCTCAGGAAAGGCTTCCTGTGCCAGTCAGCCTTGCCTGACTTCCCATGTTGTGCGCCATGAGGAAAATATCACACTTCATGCGGCTGCCTCAGAAGAAAGGACTTTCAAGACAGAGACAGAAAAGCAGGGAAGAGGAGGGCGGGGGCTAGCTGGAACTTCCATAGAGCTCCCCAGTAGCATGCTTTCTCTGTAATTTCTTCTCCCTCTGCCCAGGGAAGCTTGCCACTACTGCCCTTCTTAGCAGTTTCAGAAATGGACACAGAGATGCTCTCAAAATGTGACTGCGATTTAGTGTGTACCTCAGGAATGATATCAGCATCTGCAGTGTAATACTGAAGCTGCAGATAAGATACACATTTCTAAGTGTGTTTTTCATCCCCAAGTTCTTTCTGCACAAAAATGCCCAATATATCACTACAATGACAACAGAGCTGTCTTGTGATAATCTGGTACTAGAGTATCTTGGAGAGGATAGCACTAGAAATGAAACAAGTTACAGATAATCTTGCTAAATCAAGACTCCATTCAACAACATAATTAATCTTGTGGCTGTTGCAAAGGGTGCAGGGTGTCTCTCAAGTGGCTGGCTGAGTGATCTCGGGCAGGTCATTAAACCTATGCACCTCCTACACACAGAAACTGCCACCAAGGGACCTTATGAGACTGCTACATAAACAAGGATTTGAGCATTACTCCTACGGGAACTAAAAGGACAAAAGAGGACTAGTTTGAAGAGAAATCCTCCAAGTTCTCTAAGACAGAACTCTGGGAATGTACAACAAAATTCAAATAAATTAAGAACTGGAGTTTGTGTTAGCCTGAAAAGCCAAACCAAAATGACAAAGAGCTCTCTTGAAGTCTGAAGGAATTTAGGAAACCAGAAGGGCTACTCCTGCTATGTTTCCAAACCTGTCAAAACCACGAGTTGTTAGAAATGTTGTTCACCAGCAATTTCCAGCATGATTCCTCACTGAATAGATGCTTGTAAATTTAATCCAGAGTCAATTCCAAAATCAGTGAAAAGAGTAGCTAAAACTGGCCACATATTCTTTGGTTAGGCTTTGTGATTTGCTGGATGTATGCAGGAATTACAAGTCATATTACCAAAACCCAGAGTAGTGCAGGAGAATTTTCTGGTTTAACATGCATACACACATACAGACATACGTATAACAACTTCACTGAGTTTATTCATTACATCAGTTTATCTCACATAATTTCTCTCTACTACATACATTTCTCTCACATTTTGGACCATCACTTCCTCCCCTTCCCTTCAGCTGCTCATATGACAGCATCAACCTCCTTTCTGCAGGTCTGGGAAGAGTCTTATTAGTTTCTATTTGAATTTATGATGTGCATGAATTTAACTTTCTCATCTTTCACTACAGTAACTTCACATAGCTTCCTTTATAATATTCAGCATGGTTTAGGCCCAGCACATACTCTAGTGATGACCTGGGAATATAATTTCCATTATCACTGTCTTGACAGCAAGACAATGCTGCCAGAAGGGTGGAGTTGAAAGACCAGCATAGCAAATTGACTAGTATCTGGTATTTTTATACCTTTCTTTTTCTTCATACAGTAAAAAAAAAAACCAACAAAAAAAAAAAAACCAAACCAACCTACACAACTGTTATTTTAGTAAAATAAACATATTCAAAAACATTGAATTAACAGTTCCTTTTTCATGCCAACTGTGGAGCTTTAAACATGGAAGAGAAGGAAGCATAGCTTTTCTCTATAGTCCTGACATAGCTGTTGTGTGCATACGATCCAGCTTGGAATTGGACTGACCACAGCCACAGTCTACCTACCCTCAAACATCAACAGTAACAAATTACTATCACTTTCAAATAACATTTCCAAACATAGAAATAAGAGTAGAAAAAGAGCCTGACTTACTACCTCTCTTTATCAAGTACAGAAGTTGCTGTTGCAGTTAAAGTCCAATTATTTTAGACAAAAAAAAAAAAAAGAAAAACAAAAGAAACCCTGTTATCTGACTATAAGTGTAGGAACATATTGAATGCTAAACATTTTGAAAATTTACATCCTAATAGCAGTAGCGTCTGCTCTTTATAAAGTGATATTTTTGTGTCAACAATGCAAAATATGAGTACTACGTTATGGCAGTGCTACTAGTTTCAAGTTGATTATAGAGAGCCTCATGAAGTCCTAAATTCTCCAGTGAAATCAATAGAATCATAGAATGGTAGGTTTGGAAGGGATCTGTAGAGATCATCTAGTCCAACCACCCTGCCAAAGCAGGTCCACCTAGATCAGGTCACACAGGAACGTGTTTTATTTTTCACTTCAAGCAGACTGACTTTTAAGCAAAGAACTGTGACTTTGAGACATACACCTTAAAGGATCCATACTTTCGCCTTCCTGGAATCTAAGTCAGCTACTGAAAGCTCTTCTCTGAATTTCCAGATCTAACTGCTATGACTGCTTCTTCTCAAAGCATCACATCTCACTTAGTATTGTAGTCTAGTTTTGATGCAAAACTCATTCACAACTGACACAAGGGTGTTGCGTCTGTGGAAAGAGTAATGGGACTGACTAGTAGAAAGTAACAACTGGTCAGAATTTCTTCTACTTTCCCTATCTGTAGTATATATCTAAACTGTAGCATATCTTTAGGGAAAACCCCTAAACCATCTCCTCCTTTGATAACCTGTTGCAAGAGGTAACACAACAGAACAGCAGGCACAGTGAACAACCCATGTATAAGAAACTGCACGACTGAAGACCCTCTCCTTCTCTAACACGCTATTTCATTATTCCATGTAGAAACCCAGCAGAAGTGAGATGTATAACCTGTGCTCTGTGCCAGGCTTTTCTGTTTCCTTTCAATGCTGTGGACCTGCCCAGCTTCTGGGTAGCCCATCGCCAAGTGCCTCATTTGCACTATCAAAACACAAAGCTCCCTCCTGTCAGCAAACCATCTGCCATACGCGTGGAAACCTGACATAGAGTGCTTCTGAAAACAATCAATGCTGCCCAGACTCCATGTCATAAACACTTCCAAAGGCAGAAGCTTCAGATTATGTGATGAGAAATGGGAAGCAAACAAATGAAGATACCCATTGAGGTCTCTTCACAGACAAAAGAGCCTTGAACTAATGTATACCACTATAGTGAGGCAACCAAAAACCAGCTTTAATTCTGTGCTAACTGCATATGTTGATCAACATAAGGCTAACTGCTCATCTCAAGACTGCCAGTGGAAAATCCTGATAGCATTTTCTTAACCTTATTTGCACTATGAAATATAAATATCAGTTCACTTAATATAAATTGGCTGATGTTAAGAAATGAGATTTATCATAGAATCATAGAATGGTAGGGTTGGAAGGAACCTTTAGAGATCATCTAGAGATCATCACGAGTGTCACATAAACAGTTAAGTCATGGATTTATTTTTTTTTCAGCAAGAAAGCATAACTTTGTTTCCTCTGTTTAATTCTTTTCTGTGTTTATAGGGTTCTTCAGCAAGTAAAAGGTCAGAAAAAATGAGATTTCATTCAGGGAATTGGTTCCTCCACACAGAGCACTTTACAGAATGGGGCAGAAAAAGATTGAAATTATTCTTCCCAGAGAGTAGTGATGTAATAATTCTTGCAATCACCGATGAGTATCTCAGGAATCTAATCCTTAGGATGAAATAATATTTTTTTCTGGCTAAACTTAAGTGGTTACTCTGTTGAGGACTATGATATCCATCACTCAAAATAAGATTTTTTTCATGCAGTTTTTTTTTTCTTTTAAAGCAAAGAATGTAAAATAAATATGAATTGCCGTTGGACTAAATAACCTCATTATTTACAGGATTTCCCACATTCCCCAGCATGCTTCATAGCCCACATCTATCACTTAATATTACCCTTTGCAAAAGAGATAATCCACTTGCTCACATGACTTTGCTTGAGTTCTGAAGACAGTGTCTGATTACTCACTAAGGGAGGAAGAATTAAACTACCAAGCTTTATTTCCTAAGAATTCAATCTTACTTCACTCAGGGTGAACTTACAATATGATTCCCTATAGAAGGAGGATTTAATTAACAAGCCAGTGAGGATGAAATCTGGATTCTCTATATTCCTTTGTTGCAAGAAGTATGCAAAAGGCATCCCTGCAGGATGCATTCTGGGCTCAAAAATCATCCCTGAAGACCAGTCTCTTACTTCTTGCAACAATGCATCCCCAAATTCTCCTGTGTTCGAGCAAAGGGTCCCAGATCGACTGGTAGTGCTTCACCTCTGCTCTTTCAACAGCAGTTCTTCCCTCTTCCTAAAAGAGCACAATTGCATGTTTAACTTCCAAGACATTTTTTCCCTCCAAACAGGAGACTCTCAATCACACATTATTTCTAGTCTGCTTTTCCAATGGAATCACACTTGTAGATCAAGGGCTCCCACCCCTAATTGGTGAGATCCACAACAACTATGTTCCAAAATGCCTTTGTCTATTTTAATGAAACAGCAGATAAGATTATCATAACATTGCCTTTTAGTCTCTTTTACTAAAAATGGAAAAAATCTTGGATATTTCTTAGGAATGTTAGTCACTGTTGAGGAAAAAAAAAAAGTCATTTCCTCTCTGATAACCTGCACTCAGACCCTAGTGTGATTATTGTAGCTCTGCAGCTCTCCATTGCCCTTGAAAAACAGACACTTCTGTACTTCCTAGTAGAATACCTTTCCTTGCAGTTTGGTAGGAGGATACTAAAATTCAGGAAAAATGAACCAGTTTAATATTTCTAAATATATTTCCAGAAATTATGAATTTTCTAAAAAAAAAAAAAAAAATCTTGACTAATTGCTGATAAATTAATGTGCAGATACTGTTAAGTTCACTGTAACTCCTCTGTCCAAACAACAGGAAAAAAAAATTAGATCAATTCTTAAGTGAAAAAAACCCAATGACTTAAAAACATATGAAGTGCTTTTAAACAACTTTGTGGGTCAAGTGATTTTTTGTTACAGATCCATATATACATACTACAAACAATCCCAAAATAACAGCCTTTTCAATGTAAGCTGATTTAAAGTTGTACCAGTTTAAATTGAGCCATGTGTTCTAGATATTAAAAATGTTATTTTAATAAAGATGAAGGAAACAAAACCCACAAATGCACTCAATATTTTTTGTGCCAGCCCTACAAACATTTGTATATATTTATGAATTTATACATATGGACAATCCACTTAGTTCAAGCAATCATTCCCTGCAGGAGCCAGGAACTGCTCCACTCAACTGAAAATGATCATTAAAGTACATCTTTCGGTCACTTAAGATTGTGAATTGTGTAACACGCAGGAGTCATGATCAAACAGTGCAAACTCCAAGTCTGAACACAACTCTTAAAAAGGGAGAATTGTCTGTGGTGTGAGTGAGTCTCTGCAAGTTAGATTCAGCTGCAAGAAACACGTGGAGTTTAGTTGCTTATCTTCAATGGTCCAGACCTCAAAATACACAAAGCAGTTTTGCAAGATCAGATCTTTCAAATGAAAATTCCAGCAGTGGTTGTGTTTCAACCTGGCTGGAAATCTTTCCGGCATAGATTCTTTTACACTGTTTTAATAGTTTGAATTTCAGTTGAAATCTGGAATTTTAAAAGCATATGCAGACTTTTAAAAATTCTTCTTCAAAATCATAAAGCATGTGGATTTGAGTGTGATTTGAGCAGTGACAAAAACATACAGAACTCAACCACTTACCAGCACTTCTCTGTCACTGTCACTTGGTGTCCAAGCAATGCTTCAGGACCAAAGCATTCATCTTAACATTGTAATACCATTTCCCACCATAAACACTCTCAGTAAGCTGAAAATATATCAGACCCCCAATAAAAATGGACAGTCCTTGATGGAAAACCTCTTTAAGCATCCCTATTAATTATTGTAATTTTTATTAATTACTGTAATATTATGAATTATTGACTTTTCCACCCAATAAAATAGAATTCTAATGGATCAGAAATACCGGAAATTATATGCTATCATATCAAAATATTTAATTCCAGTAATATACTTACTGTATATTATCTGTGGATTATAAACTGGCCAAACATAAAGCCCTCAATCCCTTACCTTTTATTTGGATGCAAAGTTTCTCATGAAGTGGTTTCTAGTCAACAGAAGGTCTGTTGCATACAAATCAAAACAAGAAATGTGATGAACTGAGGTAGCTATTTACATACATCTTTCTGTACAGAAGTGAGGTTCACTGTGAAACTGGCTTGGTTGCTCCCTTGCATTTTGTGTAGGAATAACATTAAGGATTTGGGGATTTTGATGGTCACCCATTTCAATAAATCATTCTTGCATAGGACATGGCTGCTACCTAGCTCTTAATTTTGAAACCCAAGCAGATAACAACTAAGAACAAAGATTTTCTGTCACTAATCAGAGAAGAGTAGGAGAGAAAAAGGCACCTGGGGTTAGACTAAAGCTGCTGGGAAAACTAGTGAATAAACTGGTGTTAGAAGACACAAATGCAGCAAAAGTGTGGCAGCTGGACACACGTTGAAGGCACAGGATGGAGGCATAATGTGGGCAGGCACCAGTGTGCAGAAACAACTGTAATCACAATAATTACAGTGTCCTCACACTACAAAATCTTCACAGCAAAGACTGTTGGTGTTTCTGCACATATTGCCCAGGCTAAAATAGAAACTATTAAAGAAACTAATGACCTCTGAAAGAAGATTTTTTTTTTTTCCAACAGCTTTGACTTGAAGCTAATTTTTTTAAGGGGTGATACACTTTTATGAAAGTAGGGATATTCAGATGCTGAAAAAATATTATTGGTTGAGCCACAAGAGGTTCTTTAGTAACAACAAATGCTTGGCAGAAAATAGCAATGCACCATCCCAGAGATCAGAATTCAACTGTTAGCACTCGCATTTGGGAGCTATTACCACTGCATTTTAGACATATAGCTTTAGAGACATTGCTGTTGCTTTCTTTTTGAGACATAATGACCCACCTTTTGAGTTTAGTACTTGCAACTGTCCCCAAAGTCCTTAACCCTTACTTAGAATCCTCATGAAACGTAAAGGTTTTCAAGAGCTTTGGTTTCAAGATGTTGTGATGAGCACCGCACTGGAAGCTAAGGGCCACAATTCATTTCTAAAACCTGAAGCTTATTTAGCTGTCTTACTTAAGCCAATTTGAAAATCCTGGAACAAACTATGGATGCCTAAAGCTCTTGAAAATACCACTTCTCAAGGCTGGTTTGGCAAAGCTGCGGATGGATTATCTGCATTCAGGTCCTTCCCCAAGCCTTATAAGAAACATGAGGCATTGGAGTATGGAATTTATTATATTTTTGATCTGTCCTACAGAAATTTGGACATGCTTATCTGAAGACAGAATTGCTGAAAGGAGAGCAAACTCCATCGTTTGCTCTCGCACTTGTAGCTATCACAGATAGCCCTAGCAATAAAGACGGGGCAGCACAGGCTTTGTTGTTGTGCCTCCAGTTCTTCCATCCCACATCTGCTCACAGCATAGATGTAGTCCGGGAGTAGTGACCTTGTAGTATATAACCCAAAAATCTTCTGGGAGTTGATGCCACCATCTGCTCTAGCAAACGTCTTGAAGGGCCGAGTTTGACTCCTTAGCAAACTGACATCTAGAAACATGCCCAAGAACTGGTACAAGGAAGTGAGATAGAAAAAAGTCAGTGCTTTTTTTCCCCTCTTCCTTTCATTTGAGTTCTACTAATGCTACCGTTTAAGCAATGGAATCAGTATCTCGATTTATTAAGATTTCCAGCCTATTTACATTTTTATAAAACTAGCATCTGTAATGTTTCAATTGGGTGTTAGAACTGCGAAGTTCTGCATGTCCTCTGTAGCATTTCTGGAGCTGTCCCCATTAAAACCTGAGTTTCAGTGCACATAGAAGTAATCTCTTCAGAAAGCAAAAATTTCCTGCTCACAGCTAAGCCTCAGCTAAGTCTTAGACTGCATACTGCATTAGATCACTTCCCTTTCTAGTAACTAACAACTTCATTGTTTTGTTGTTTCTAAAGAAAATCACTGCAAATGCTAAGAAAGGAAGAATACACTTGCTGATATTGATCTATTCTTATGCCTGTTCTTTAACACTCTCAGATACATTTGTCAAAAATGAGGAACCTTCCAACATCAGAGTGTATGCGCAGCTCCTTTGGTCTTGCTAAATCCATCAGTCCCTCTGTCTGCTGCCAGAAGGGTGCCAGGCTTTGAACAGGGCTGGGATTTAAAACAGCACATTCAGAGAAAAACCCTAGTACTTCCCAAACAGAAAGCACAGGCTTCAAGAAAGGCTACTGTCTCTAAATCTGTGAAAATGAAGATCTGGTTAAGTACTACGAATCACATGGGCAGATTTCTAAGATTTTTTATCTGTAACTTGATTTTGGCTTTCCTTTATTTTTTTTATAACACTTTAAGGCCATAACATGAAAGGAATATTAGAATATTTACCAGGAAATATTTTTAACTAGTTGAATTTAGGAGGAAAGACATTTAAAGTCTATTATTCTTAATGATACACTCTTTACACTCAAAATCAGGTAATTACTGAAAATAACATCTCTTACCTCGGTCAAACTGTGTAAGCAGAAAAGATATCTACAAAAAAAAAAGCTTTGAAAGAAAAGAGAAACTCAGAAACAATTGGCCTTGCTTTTAGAACTACAAAGATAACTCAGCGGACAAATCAACAGACACAAAAGATTTCTTTTGGGGTGAAATGCATGGAGCACTGCTGGCACCAGAACTGGCTTACCTATCCACAACCGAAACAGGCAAGTTTAGTCCATGTTTTCTGCCTAATCAGTATCAGTAAGAGACAGTGTTAACTATCTGAGCAATTTTTTTCTACTCTTCCCAGGTAAGTAACTATTTGGCTTGCTGGAATCAAAAACATTGAAACAACCATCGGAAAGCGGGAGATTTAAATAAAGAACCATACATTGCAGTATATAAAATTAAAAGAGAGTTTTAAAGTCTTGCACATTTTTGAACACACTTTCTACCAGTACTCCTGTTGGCTAATGTTACAATGCCAGAGCAGAACAGCCTCAGATCTTTATAAGCAGTGATAAATTCTTGTGTAGAGAATAATTGTTTATTGATTTGAGGACGGTCCATAATAGTTTCTTACTTGGCAAATTTTATTTACTAGGCAAATTTTCTTTATTCTCTGCCTATGCTCTTACTAGTGTACTTAAAAAACCTAGCATGTCTGCTCTTTGCTTAAGCCACATCCAGCAGGCTAGATTCAAATTCAGCTGAAGCTTTCTGCAACACCTCCCCCTCCTTAGGGCAGCACAAGATCAAGCAGCAAGACCAACAAATTATTAGAGCTGACACTCCACTGCATAGGAATGTGACACTATATTATCTCCGAAACTGATACCATAGAGAAATTACTCTCAGCGTACTTCTCCCCACTGTTTATTTCCCTCACCTACTCAAGACAGCGAGCTTTGGGAGTGATTTTGACATTGAGCATTACAGTAATATGAAGCGGTCAGAATGCAGCGGGAGAGTCATTGGTGTGACACAGTAACACTCAGGCTTCTGTGGAATGCTCATCTTAACAACAGCATTTCTAACTCTATTCACAGACTCCAGAGATGACACAACATTGAAACAACATTAATCTGTGTTATTTTTCTTTTATAACCCCAGCTGTCCAAAAGCAACCACCTGAGCAGTCTCATGTCCTGAATAATTTGTCAGTTTTGACTAGCTCACAAACAATTTTTGGACAAATATATACACCCAAGCTCTTCATTACACACTTATATACAAACAGAATCCCAGATCATGTTTTTTTTACACCATTCACTAAAAAGTGGTCAAAATAAAAAAGAGAGTATTTTTTGACTTAGGCCTCTCCAAAACCCAGCAGCAAGCAAAGATGTCTGGTAACAAAGAATCCAAGTATTCTCTTTGCTGCAAAAATGTGAATTAGTAGTCTTTACTGACCAGGCACAACAGTGCATTTCAACACAACAGCTAAAATCTTACTGTACCTTCGGAAAAAAAAAACTGTTTCAGTTCCACAGGGTTACTTGGCCAGGTCCTTTCATTTCTGACCCAGAAGGCACAATTTCACCATGTGGCAGTTTCCAGAAAAAAACTGCAGAAGCAATAAATCAATCCATCAGAATTCCAGGAAAATCTACTCCGTCAATAGCACCTTTTGCAAGCTTTCTTTTCAAGTTGTACTCTTTGCTGATCCATAGCACATACAAGTTATGCATGCACTCACCAGGACAAATGCACTAGAAAATATGACTGACACAATTACTGAGCAAAGCCACCTTGAAACAATCTTTGCAGCATAACGAATAGAATACGTCCAGTGTCCTCTCTGTATGTAATCCTTCCGCCTGCTTCTCATCTGTCAGGGACTCTGTATATTTGACAATGTAGGAAAGAAGGAATAGGAGCAGACACAGGCTTTGTTTTCAGGCAACTTGGCAATCACAGTAAAAACCCAGGCCCTCAAGACGTGTTTCTTTGTTGCAACTTGAGGACCACTATCAATCTTTAAAGCATAAGAAGAGGGACTGCATGTTTTTAAAATCTGTTCCAGCATATGTGAGCACCAAACAAAGCAGCAAAAAAATAATAAATCACTATTTAATGTTTACACTAGCAAATAAATTCACCAGATTTTGTTCTAGTATCACTGAAAATTTCCTATCAGCCAGGTTTTAAATGTTCTGTTTGAGACTGCAAGTCCCTGACAAAAGTTCAGGCTGCTTGAGACCAATGGGAAGAAGGGAAAAAAAGCTCATGCTGATATAAAGGACAGTTAATTAGATTTTGTTAGGTCTTTCCTAAATATTCCTATAGGCTGGATTTTGTTATGTTTAAAATTATACTATACCATTAGCATCTATTGTTTGTCAATACAGACTTCAGCTAGGCTAGGAATTGTATAAAGAACTCATGACTGAAAAAACTCTTCTCTGGTGAGGACCACTACAAAGATCCATCCCTTGCACTTCAGAGAAGATCTGCTCCAAGGCTCTCGGCTCATGAGAGGAGGCCTTAATTGCCACCTGATTTCACAGCTTTAAACAACAATATCACCAGCACCAATTTGACTGCCTAGTAAAAAAAAGCCTCTGTTAAACTACGGGGCCCTTTAGACCAACTGGTTAGTCCATCTGTCCGCCCAGGAGCAAGCACTCAGCTAGCACTGTAGGTGCAATTTTCCACAGAACACAGATATTGCTTGCTCATGGCAGTGAAAGAAGGCTAATGCACATCTTACGTGGTGCCTGGCAGCTGCTAGAAAGCACACAAGTATCAACTCTCCCTGATGCAAATGGTTAGAGAACACAGAAGGAAATTTAAATAAACCATCCTTGAAAAGCTACCCCAAATACAGCAAAAGAAAAAAAAAAAATCATTTTTTAATGCACAAACTGGTGCCAATCCACAAGAGTTCCCCTTTCAGCAGTTGCCAGGATAAATTTCCCCTTTGGGCAGACGGTCTGAAACCTGAGCCCATCATGAATGAGAATGTGCAGTCTTACTTGAGCGCACATTGAAAAAGAAAATCCCTAGAATTCTGTCCAGGGAAATTAATCATTCTCAGCACCTTTGCAGATACAGTCTATCCCTTTAGCACTGACCTACATACTGCACAGACTCTGTTTCAAAACAATCTGACATTTAAATTAAAACTGCCCAACTTCTCAGTCCCTCCCTTCATTCCCAGGGCACGAACAACTGATTGACCAGTTGCCCTTAGAATAATGTTCCTTAGTGGTGCTCCAGGACACTCACAGCCTCTGAATGTTTTTGCACAGTGGTTTAGGTCTGTCCTAAACTGGAGATTGTAGCTACCATCCAGCGTGGGGCTTCAGTTACACACTAGCTATGTTTAAAAGCCCAGGGAAGGTGGTGGGCAACACTATTTTTTTCTCAACAGAGAGTGTTTTAAAATAATGCAGTTACAGCCTGCACTGTTGGTTTGGAATTCAGAGTCAGGCTTCTCAAACTCTGATTCTCCAAACAGCTTGTGGAAAATGAGGCAACTAAATACCAGTGACCAACACCAGAGCTGGATGCTTATGAGTCCCCACCACAATTTTGGAGACTTTTAAGTCGGCTGCTACACAAGTACGCTCTATTACCCCTCGGCTCACATCCCATGTCAGCAAAGCATGATCAGCTGGACTGAGCTGCCACTGCTGCTGCCTGTCCCAGATGGTGCTGCACTTGGAAGAGCACTGTAAGCACTGATCCTTTCCTTTAGCAGACTTGGTCCTCACCCTCTGCAGAAGCACCAGGTGAGGAGGTTCTGCAGAACTGCTCAGCTCCAGAAATGTGTCTTGCATGTCTCTTTCAGCAGCACAATGACAGCAATGAGGTCTTGCTTGCAGATGAAATGCCTCAGCCTGAGGGGGCTCAGGATGAGGTGCTGCCAACCCAGAGCTCTGCAAACATAAGCAATTAAACTCACCCTGATGAACCCCTATGTTGCTGAAATGCTCCTTCACAGCAGAGCTGGCCAGAACTGGAATCCTTGTGTATTTGGAAAGCCTAGACACATGTTTTACTGTCTGAGTTCTTCCTTACCTTTTAGCCAAATCTTGCACTCAGTATATATTAAAAAACTATTGAGACTTTTACATGTTTGTCATTGGAACCCTAAATACTGTCTTGACTTCTTGACTTTGCTGAGAGCATGCACCCCTGGCTCACATTCAAGCTCATTGTTCTCTAGGACATCCATATTGCGAGTTGTCATGGAGATCGATACAAGTTAAGAAGCAGGCTCTAATAAAATGCCTTCTGTTTATTTTCTCATGTAATTTATCAGTGTAAATTTTAATAGGACAAATTTTTAGGTGCATCATGTCCCTATTTCAGCTGGGGAAACACTATGAAATGCCCAAAACCTTCAGGGTAACTCCAAAACAGAATCTCAAAGATCTAAAAATTAGCTGCTGGTCCTAAAAAAATGCAATTACAATATGTTTACATTGCAGCAGCCCAGCAAGCAGACTCATCAGACGTGCAAAACAAGCTTCAGAGAGAGGAAGCAAGGCAGCAAGGAGAGTTTCCATCACCTTTCTCAAAATCATTTTAGGTATATAAAATGATAACCGTGAAGTATACATTAAGGAAGAGAAGGTCAACCTGGTTACATTTTCACCAGAGAAAAACTGCACAAGATCAAGACAAATGCTTCTGGAGAAGAGAAGCTCCGGACAGACCTTATTGCAGCCTTTCAGTGCTTAAAAGGAGCTTATAAGATGGGGATAGACTTTTTAGCAGGACATGTCATGCTAGGACAAAGGGTAACGGTTTTAAACTAGAAAAGCATAGATGCAGACCAGATGTAAAGTAGATGTTTTTTATGATGAAGGCAGTGGAACACTGGCACAGGCTGCCCAGAGTAGGGGTTTCCCATCCTCAGAAATACCCCTGGAAACATGCAAGGTAAAGTTGGACAGGGCTCTGAGCAAATCTGATCTAGTTGAAGGTGTCCCTGCATACTGTAGTGGGGCTGGACTAGACGACCTTTAGAAGTCTCTTCCAACCCAAACTGTTCTATGATTCTAATTCTGGTACCCTGGAATAACTGCAACTTCTGTAGCCTGTGCCTTTAGATGCCTGTTGCAAATAAAGTACTGTAACTGTATAGAACTTACATCAAAACACTGGACTCTCTCAGTTGTGAGTATACTGTGGTAACATGAATAAAGTCCTGATGCTGGTTTGCTATGATTGTGCTATTCTGGTGAAAGCTATCTGAGATACCTCTAACAACCTACCCTTCAGCACCTATGCAGTCCCTGGGGAGGTATACTGCAGCAGTTATTTCACCCACACCTCAGACAGACTTCTCCACTTCCCCTTCTGCTTACAGCTTCACATTTGGGCCCGACAAGGGAAAAGGGCATGAGTCCATAGCCACGTACCACTCACCACCCAGACACTTTCCCTCTGTTACTTGCAGAGCAGCCACCACATAAACCAGTCTCCTCCTCCGGTGTCTGGGGGGTTCTGGGAACAAAGCCACCCACGCACCACATCTGCCACGCGCACGGATGTGCTAAGGAAGAAGCACCCCATACCTCTCCCTCTCCCACTTGGCACTGTCCCTCAGGCAGTCTTAATTTACCTAACTGAAAGCTACGAATTTCATACCCGATGAGTCAGCAGTTCCTGTAAGGAGAATCCACTTCCATCGGTGTGTTCAACTGGCAAACTCCAGCTAATGCCCATAGCAGTAGCGTTGCACTCAACTGCTTTTATGGAGCTTCTTTCAGAAACGGTGTTTCTCAGAGAACTTTACCACTCGGGTAGATCTACTGCAAGAAAAGAACAAATGTTCCAGTTAAGTCAAAGAAATTGTGATTAAGGAACTTTTAACGATAAATTTAAGGAACTTTTTAAGGATACATAGAACATAATGGGCACAGGCCGAAGTTAATTCAGTTATCAGAAAGGCTGCTAATTATTTCAAAGAATAACAAGTATCAGATATTTTTCTTTCTTTTTCGTAGCCTTTCAAACTAACACATAAAACTTACTAATCTAAAAAGCAAATACCATGCCTTGAGCATTTTTGAACAGTAACAGCAAGACACAGCATCACTCTCAGTAATTTGTATTCCAAACCAACAAGTAACAATACTTATAGCTATTGTTATACCCACAGAGATGGAAGATTTATCACAACAGAGTCTTTTTTTTTCTTCCTCGTGGTCTCTTATGAACAATAAGACAGTAAAACTTTATACATTTACGTTTTCCAATATGCCCACATACAATATGAAACAAATATGATCCTAGCAACAAGAAAAGCACAGAGTTAGTGGGGAGAAAAGCATAGTCCTGGTAAATCACTTCTTTCTCCTTTCAAACAGTTAACTGCAAAATGCATAAAACCGAAGCACATAAAAATGGCATGAAGCAAACAGTAAAACATAATGGAAGTTTAACTGTTAAATGAATACTAACTCCAGCCAATGTGGCTATGATTTCATGCTTTTCCACTGTAAAAAAAAAAAAAAATGAAAGAGGAGTCCGTCTACGTTTCATAACTCCAGAGGGAACGAGTTCCACATTTTTAGGATTGCCCAGAGTCATAAGCAAGTCACCCCTTGCTGGAGGCACTCATCACTGCAAGAAAGAAAAGCTGCAGAGTACCACAGCTGCAGAGTCTACCAGACTGTTTAGACAGTGGCATTTGGGGAAAAGGAAAAAATCCTTCCATGCCACAATCCTAGGAGTAATGAAGAACATCTTTCAGATGGCTTGTGCAGAAGTTGGATCCAGCACTGCACAGCATGGCATAACAAGAGGCTCCACTTTGTCTTCCAGAAGCCCTGGATTAAGCAACCCCCATTACTATTGCTCAGATCTCTTTCTGCAGTCTTTTCACAGCATCAATCCAGCTACTGGGTGATCTCAAGTCAAACTTGATCAAGGAGTTCTTGTGACAAGATGTGTGGAAACTGCACGGACAGGAACAAGCAGACACAGTTACGCCAACACCTGCTTACAAGCAATGGTTCCAAATATTTCCATGGTCATAGTGGTGTCAAAGCTCACCCAGAACAAATGCACCAGTGTCATTTTTGGCTCTGGAAGTTAATAGCTGTATCAGCATGTGCTGCAGTGAATTGGATGTCCCCTACCCATGCCCATCTTTCTGCTTCTGTAACACTTTTATATCACAGAAACACACGTCTATGCACTGGAAGGCGGCAACAGCCACCTCCTCACATCCTACTGAGTAGGACAGAAAGGTGTACTGATAATAATAAGCTTTGGGAGGGCTTGTGCTTCAGCACAGCTTAGCATCCTCCCAGATCCTCTCACATGAATGCACAGTAAGGAAAGGATTTGGTCCAGTCAATCTACCAAGAGAAAGAGGATAATTCAAGAATATGGAACCTCTATCCAGTGCTCTGATCATTCAACTCTCTCCCTCTTGGTTATAATTTTATTGTCCATCTTTTTATCACACTACTGCTTTTGGATTTGTTATAACATCTATTCCTTTACCATTAACCTCTCAGGTAAATGCTAACGGGCAAAATTTACTCCACCTAAGGAGACTGTTTCCTTTCTTTTCCTGCACTCTTCATCCACAAAGGCAAGCATTAACTGAAGCCCTAGGAGTCAGACCAAACCCAATATTTTGGAAAACTATTTTGTTCCTTTTGTTAACTACTTAAAAAAATGTGTGGCACTCTCCATCTGCAGCCCCCTAAGAAGCTGTTTTACTTGTTACCTTCTCCCAACTTTTGTACAACGGAGAACATTGTGTGAGAGCAGAGTCTTTTCGTGACGCAAGGAGGGTGAAAACACATGGTTGTGCAGATCTAGTGCGTATTGCAGATTCCTGAGGCACAGAGTGAACCTTTCAGAGGGCTGCATCACTGACTCTGACAATGGAATTGCCTGCAAAAAACTGCTGTTAGTCAGACAAACAGCGACCTTGCAGATAAAGCCTGAAAAGCCCATGACATCCTATGTGTAACATCTTCTATTAAATACCTTAGGATGAAGGCCTAATAAAATGAAAATTCTATAAAACTTTATGAATTTAATAGTTTCAGTTACTAAGCTCAGTTTTCTGGAGACTTGGCAGGCCTTCCTGGAATAGACTGTGATATCCGAAACCTCTTTTGTTCCTTTTTCTTTTCTTTTTTTTTTTTTTTTAAACGCAGCTATTTGTACCCGTCAATGAATAGTGGCAAAATACAACATTTGGAATTAACCCTGAAACCCTGGAACTGTCAAATGATCAAAAATCCAAAGCAGAATGCCTCAGTGTTCAAGCCAGCATATCTTTAATCCTGGTTTAATAACTGGATTTCCCTGTGTTAACATATCATATCAACCCACTGACTCCTAAGACATTCCAACAGCACAACAGAAGGGATTTCTACTGCAGTATTTCACAAGAGTTTTGTACGGGCTGGAAGGTGTTCTTGTGCCACCTACATCAAAACATTTGGGTTGGGGTTTTCATTCTCCTGGTATCTTCATTAATATCTTTCATTAATTACACATTATCTGCCCAGGTCAGGGAGCCCAAATGCTTTAGACCCCCCAAATCCAGAGCATTTCAATTAAAAAGAAAAATGATTAAAATTGCACTGTACCCTTGTTTATTTTTTTTTTTTTATTCCCCAGCAGTTCAGATGTCTGGACTGACTGCACATTCTAACACTTTTGAAAGGAGATTCTGCCTCATGTAATACCTAAAGGAATGTTCCACTGTCACTGCTGGGGAGGATGGACATGGCTGTAATGCATTTTAAAAAAACAGCTTGAGAAACCTGTTCCTGCGTGGTTTTTCATGGAGCCACCTAAAACCCTCATGTTTTCTGGATAGGTTTTAATCTCCAGACAACATAGTCTTGTTGTACCCAAGCTACTTACAGCAAAACCTCTCCAGCAGCAAAAGAGACCAAATATTGGATGGATTAACATGAACCATTATAAATCCATTACATTTCTTGCCAAAACCTCATCTTCTCATTTTTTTTCTGGGCTGTTCCATGGTCAGCAACATAAAAACAGCAGGCTAAAAATGCATAAACAGCTCAAAAGAGTGGTCAGTAGCTTGTCACAACCTCAGTGAAGGCAGGCTCTTGAGCATTTTAACTTGCCATGTGCTGCTCAGGAAGGCAAACTGCAGGGAACTGATTCCAAACCCAGACTCAACCCATGTGTTTTTAAGTTTGCCCATCACCAAAACATTTCAACATAATGGGACAGAGAGTCTGCCCACACTCATCTGACATGAGATATGTCTGGTCTATGTAGTACAGCTGATGGGTAAAAAAAACCATGCATGTAACTAGGTCAGAAAAACAGAAGTAGCTTTTTCCGCTGAGATAGTTGAAGCAATGACTAAGAACACATGCTGCTGCTGCTATACCTGTTGACAGGGGACGTAACAATGACTTCCAAAAGTTACTGAAGGGGACACATGATTTCAGAAGGCTAAAGCTGGTTCCTGCTTGCTTACCCTGCCAAGCTCACTTGGAGACTTGCTCGTTTTCTGTGGTAGCAGAAAGTTCAGAGGCAGAATGTTGCCCACAAGCCACAACCCAAACCCCTGATTTTCACTCATGCGTTGCAGTATTCTGGCTGAACTCAGTTACTGTGCTCCATGGGATCCATCTCAGAGACGGCTGCATTCAGGAATCTCATAAAGATACTCCTTTTGACATATACTTCACTGTGACTTAGAGAGATATTAGACCTGTACTTTCTTTTTACAGTACTGAAGGGTGGAGGAATCTTGGGTTTGTGTTTCTCAGCTTTTCACAAATGTGCCTACAGCTGCTTAATGAAGTTGCTCCAGCTACTTCTCACAATTATTTGTAAACAACCCTTTATTGAAACGTGCTTCTCATTAATAGAAAAATGTAGAAACAAAAAAATGATGCAAAAATCAGGCTAAAAATGTGTGAGAAGGTATTACTTAAGCTGTGAAACACCCACAAATTCTGTTTTTGTCATATTTTGTTGCCTTTAAATGCCAACATCAATGTAAATTTTCTGTTAGGTACAGCAGTCCTAACAGATCAATTAATTTTGTCATTATTAGAAATGCACAACAGGACCACAGATCTTTTCAACAGACTCATGTAGTCTAACAGGAGTGAAAGCAAGATTTTGTTAATGAAATTATAAAACCTTAACAAATGCAATAACAAATAAGTTTGTGCCAAGTTTGAATATCATTCTACAAAATCTTATCCTACAGATCTCATTTCCTTCTCAAATGGAGATCCATAAGGAAAGATGCTGTAAACTGATGTAATGACAATTTCTAGGGAGGATAATATTGCTTTAAAAACTCCTTGATTGAAGACTAAAGAAAATGAGACAGCTATGAAGGTACTTACAGGAGCAAGAGCATCTGCCAACAGTTGCCATTTCATACCCGAGCCAGTACCCAAGCTCCAAGAAGCTTATTCCCTGTTCCATCATCACCATTCCTTTCCTTTCAATAACTGCTTTTGGCATGATGATCCCAAAAGCCTGTCTTACAGATGGTGGAATCTGCAATGGTTTCAGTGAGATAAATAGGGTCTTGTGCAGGGATGCAGTACCCCACTCCAGTAGCTATTCATATCAGTCACCCTTCAGATCCTTTTGCTTAGTCTCAACAGTCCATTAGGCAGTGGTAACTGCGTTTTAACTGAGTGCTGCCTTTGAAGGACAAGAGACAAGAAGGCTGCAGTTTCCATACTGCTTTGATCTTGTACTGTCAGCACCGCGCTAGCAGGATCTTCTTTCCTCTGCTTCAAATGCTACTCTCTTCACAGAAGGCTCTGGTCAACTCATATTCAGCCATAGGCTTAGGTGATAAAAACCACAACTGTTTCAATGAGATACGGAAAGGAAACAAGACTAGTCTACCTTTCCCATCTGCTGCATGACCTGTCCCTGGCCTCTGCCATGACTACACCAAAAGGCTCAAAATCCTCTCTGAGATTCTTTCTTCGCTATTGTTTTCTGTCAACAAGTAATGTCTATTTTGATGATCTCATGCAACAAGGATAATCTCCAAAGGACAGCTCAAAGGACATCTAGTCTACTGTAAGCAACAGAAAATGCTTTTAAACATCCCACAAATGACAAACAAAAAAAGACCAAAGGCTGTAACTATAATGTTCCACAGAAGAACACTTTAAAGGTGGTTACTACCTGATTCACAGCTCACTAAAAACAGCAATCACAACAAAATAGAAAATAATATGAAAATCTCTTCTCCTTGCAGAATTTTGCAAATCTGCCAGCCATGCCTTTGCTTCTTCAACACCATATAGGACGTGATGGCTATGTTTCAGAGAGCACCTTTGTAAAATATTCAAAGGCTGTGAGGAGGTATCGGGTCTGAGAACAAAAGACAGGAGTAGACAACACTTTTGTCCATATATGATCTGTGATTCAAGATCTTAGTTCTCTTGGACCAAGAGGAAAAGTGTCAGAGAAAAGCAGGATTGCTGGCAGCTCACATGTTTGCAATATTTTTGATAGAAAGGGCCTTTTAGGGAGTAGCTGGGGATGTGGTTTTAGCAAAGACAAGCAACATGTTTGTAGATGCTGGAAGCTAACGTGTCTCTCTGGTTCTCCGTACTGAGAAGCAAGCCTCCTTCCGGCTTCCCAGTCCAAATAAAATACAAACAAAGAGACTGCTATGTAGAAATATCTCCCAAGTGTAGCAAAATCACCTAAGACTTTGGTTATAGGGAGAGAAGATGGAAACTGTCCTAAGCGTATGCTTCATACACCAGTAAGACAGTAATAACATCATATTGTGTTGAAGCTTCCTGCACTGACTGCTGTGCAACCCTGTCCACTGGTATCCATCTGTTGGGAGTTATTATCCAGTATGTGAATAAGGACACTGGATTTCTAAGGTAGCAGAGAAAAAAAAAAAAAAACTTGTATTGACTTGTAAATAGACCCCATTACTCCCTTAAGCATATAATCACAGAATCTTAAGGGTTGGAAGGGACCTTTAGAGATCATCCAGTCCAACCGCCCCTGCCAGAGCAGGACCTCCTAGTGTAGGTCACATAGGAACTCAACCAGGTGGGTTTTGAACATCCCCAGAGAAGGAGACTCCACAACCCATCTGGACAGTCTGTGCCAGTGCTCCCTCACCTGAACAGTGAGGAAATTCTTCCTTATGTCTCTTTGAAACCTCTTTCATTCCAGCTTGTACCCATGGCCCTTGTCCTATCCTTGGACATCACTGAGAACAGCCTGGCTCCGTCCTCCTGACACCCATCCTTTACATATTTGTAAACATTAATGAGATCACCCCTCAGTCTCTTCTTCTCCAAGCTAGAGACCCACTCCCTTAATCACTTTTGTGGCCCTGCGTTGAACTCTCTCCAGCAGCTCCCTGTCCTCTTGAACTGAGGGGCACAGATCTGGACATGATATTCCAGAGGTGGTCTCATGAAGGTGGAGTAGAGGGCAAGGAGAACCTCTCTTGACCTACTGCCCACACCCCTTCTCATACAGCCCAGGATGCCATTGGCCTTCTTGGCCACGAGGGCACATTGCTGGCTTATGGTCATCCTGCTTCCCACCAGGACCCCCAGGTCCCTTTCCCCTACACTACTCTCTAACAGTTCATTCCCCAACCTGTACATGGGGTTATTCTTTCCCAGATGCAAGACTCTACATTTGCCCTTGTTGTATTTCATTATCTTTCTCCCTGCTCAACTCTCCAACATCTCCAGGCTTGTTGCATGGCAGCACAGCCTTCTGGTGTGTCAGCCACTCCCCTTAGTTTAGTATCCTCAGCAAACTTGCTGACAGTGCCCTCTGTTCCCTCACCAAGGTCATTAATGAGTATACTGAACAATACCAGTCCCAGCACCAACCCATAAGGGACAATATAATGTGAGCATGGTTGTTAAAAAGTGACCCTTTGGTGTCAAAACATCTTTGAAGAGTCTCGCCAGTTAGCAGCTCCATTGTAGCTTCATCAATGATCACAAATGAAAGGTGCTCTCTGACCCAGTGTTGGTGTGTGTGGATAGACTATAGATGCAACAGTAGAGCTGCAATCAGCTCTGCCCTGATTTTTCCTCCCATTTCCAGCAGTAAGCTTAGGCTCTGTACAATTTGGCAATGTGTGTTTCTGGGCACTGTGCATGAAAACATGGTGCCACCTGGGCTGGCCCAGTTCTGTGTTATGAAAATATCATTACCATATTTTCCAGCTTTACTATACCTGATTCTAAGAGCAGTGAAGTTTCCACAAATGGTACTTTCTCTTCATATGCTGCCAGTCCCTGCAAATTGTACAGCTGAGAGCACAAGTGTTAAGCAATAGAGAGTCATTCATTTAAGTCTGAGAAGGAGAAAGACATGATTTGCTACAAACCTTTTAATGTTTTGCCTCATGTTGGTGTCAGTCTCGGGACAAACAGATGCATCAATCTGTCCAAATATACAAATAGTTTGGATGAAAGGAGCTTGTATTTTTTTATAGCTGAAGGCTGACACAGAAATCACTACTTAGAGGCATTTTTTCCTGTATACCTGAGAGAAATCAATATGAAGAAATGAAGACAAGCCCCGTGGCACCTAGACCAAAAGTAAGATATGTATGTATAATCTTTGTCAGTTTGTCTGTCTAGCTGTCTCTCAGAACTTGTTCCATATGCTCAAGTGAATATGTTGAGAAATACCAACAAATAGAATGGATATATGTCCTCAAAGGGAAAAGGGTAACAAAACAGATCCATATCTGAGATTTATTTTAAAAAAAAAATCTCAAAACAATAAAAATACACCAAAAAAAACCCCAATCAACCAAATCCCAAACCCTTTTTCCTATCTCCTAGCCTAGCCATATCTGTAAAAGCTTCACAAAGCATTACATATTCCAAAAAGGTTGCCTCAAGTTTTCACGAGGGCAAACTTCCAACCACGTAAATAACATAAAATAACAACCCCAAAGTCACTTGATCCAATATTAACTTTACAGTGACCTGTAGTGCTAAATACTGCTGCTATTCAGAGGCAGCACACTTGGGTTTCGCAAACCAGACAAGTGTTCCCTGAACATTAAATTCCTGCACAGGCTCCGCAGCCTGTAGATGGGATCATGAGCACTCATAGTCGGAAGAAAGCACATTGTAAAGTGTGAGTCTGCTCACTGAAAGGAGAATGGCTTATTGCTTTACAGCTGACTCTCCAAAGGTCACATTCCCAACAAACCTTGAACTTCTGGTTGAGGACACTTTTTGGAGGTTTTTGTTTTAAACAGTCCTCAAAACAGCCATACATCCCATTAAAAAGAGAGGCAGAAGATTGCTGACCTAGGGTGAGATAAACCAGCAGTTTCTGTCATGTTTAATTGCTGAAGAACATCTTGCACTTATCAAATGGAGAGGGGAGGGAGAGGTCATCCTCAGACTTCCTTGTCTTTATTTCAGAAGATTTCTCCTTCCTCTTCCAAAGTGTTGTGCAGTCCCACTGCCCCACTGCCCTAACAACGGCAGCAAAGCAGTGGCATCTGAACGTGGACAGCACAGCTGAAAGTATCGCCAGCCACATCCCAACCACTGTGCCCATAAGGATATGACCCAGTACATACAGTCAGGAACCTTTCAGAGTGAAAGTTGCTACAGAAATGCACACTACCATGGCCAGTGTTTTATTTCAAATGGAACATATTTTTCTAAGAAATAACTGAATCACTGGGGAATGCTGGAATTCAGTCAGAACATGAGATTCCTGCAGTGGTTGCCAATCCTAGTAGCAACTGGAGTGAGGGCCAGGTTTGGCACAGAAAAGGATTGTTTTTCAGTCTGATAATAGCAGTGAAAATGAAAATTGGTCCATCAAGTTAAAACCTGGCCATGGCTACCATGGCCCCAGTAGAACACAGGCTCCTTCACAGTCTGTGAATGCAATGCATGCTGGAAAAAGGCAAATGAGTTTACATTTTATCTCATCTCCAGTTCTGACGCAGAAGATTAAAGGCCTCCCATGTTGTTCTCATTGGAAAAGACAGAAGGGAAAGCAAAGGGCAGAAAAAAAAAACTTGTTACAAACAACACTGAGCCCTATTTTGAGTTTTTAAGCACTTTGCAGAAATGACAAGCCTGTGACTAGGTTACATACTGCTTAAGTTGATGTCATTCCACTGGCATGATACTGGCAGTGAATGAAGTAGCCACACAGTTTGTTACCAGCGTGTAGCAGAGCAGGTGAAATGATCAAAGAAAAGTGCTCCTTGCTGCTCATCTAGGTGACTGTATGCAGTGTGAGAGATGTCTCCATACAGCCATGGAACTAATGCACAATGGACCAAAGAGTTCCTGGCAATTGCTGGTTTCATTAGAGGCACCCAAAGAAAATAATATGATATGGACCTGGGCCCTGAGGGAAATCCTGCTACAGTTTGGATTGGGCTTCTGGGACTGAATTTGTGATATATAAGAGTGAACTACAGAAAACAAAAAACAGGTGAAATGGAAATGGTAACTGTTGGGTTTTTTTCTGTCAGAAAGCTAACCAATGCCTGTCAGAAGAGTTTGTCAACATTCTCAGGAATTAAAATAAAGTGCATTTGCAACTGTTCATAAGCAAGAAATGGCTTATAATTCCAAATCACATATGTAACGTACTGACACGAGTCTGGAGGGATACTGCATGTTTACATGGAAATTTATGAGGACATCCTAGGAAGCTACTGCCTGCAAGTGAGACGTGGTAACCATCAGTATGGACATTCTTCTTTCTTTACAAATGTCAACTTAAAAAAAAAAAACAACCCTAAAAGTAAACTAGAAACCATCCTCAGCTTCAGTTTCTTCATTATCTAGAGTGTGGTTTAAGTATATACATTTTACTTGTCACTTATCATGAGCTAGGAAGGTGCATGCTGTGAGTTATGGCATTTAATTCTTCTCCACATTCCTTGTCTCTCTGAATTAATATGAGTGTTCACCATGAGCTTTCTGCAGTCAGCCACCTAGACAGTAAAACATGTCACACAAAGCAGTTCCTTTCCTAGCATGTTTGTAGCATCGCTACGTTAAACCACATATTCCTAAGGCACAGGGGTGCCCCATAGCTGCCTCACACACACTGCAGCCTCATTGTTTCTGTTGGGTTGAGTTTTCAGGATGTGGACAGCCAGGTTTCTCTCTGGCATCTTTGATCTCCTTTAGAAAGCTGGAACATGCATGTCAAGTGTAATGACACTTAAGATAGGGTTGTCACTGACAGTTTTTTCTTTTCATCTTGGAGACCTAAGGCAAGATTGAAGTGGGTGCTGCCAATGCAACAAAACAGCATTTTTGTTTGTTTTTCTCTTGCACAACCACAGCAATGCTAGATTCCAACTGCATGCAGCCTAGTCCAACCCTACATTCCCTGGAAGATAAGGAAGGCATTGACTTTGGCTTTCCCAGTATACAGATGGAACTGCCCAGCTGCTTCAGCCAAAGGCATTGTGAGGAAGAAAGTACAAATGTGATAGAATTAATGTATTTGTTCATTCACATCCTAGCATAAGAAAACTCCCTATTCAGACATACTGCCTATTAATCTGTAATAGACAACGGTGATCAGAATGTTCCTTCAGTATTTAAAAGGGATACAGCACAAATGATTTACAAAATGAGCTTAATGAAGATGCACATTTGGTCACAGCTGTTGTTAAGACTAAACTGGAAGGAATCCAAAAAACAGGAGGAAGTGAGAGCATTAGTTAATTAGAAGGAGAGATCAGGAGCTTGCTTCTGTGAAGAAATCCCAGCCTTGAAATCCAAAACATTTAATCCCAACTACCAATGACTCTTCTAGACCAAGGGAAGGCTCCTATTAAAAAATATCCTGAGTCTTTGAAGATCACAATTTACTGTGTCTTTGTTGGTGTGAGTCACCAAATAAAAGAAGTGCTTGCACTCACAGTGGTTGCTCACATCATCAAGAAAAATCTCAGTAATTTTTTTATACAACTGGGCGCACTCAGAAAATTAGAAACTTTTCAGAGTCATACTTACTGAAATTTGTACAGATGGAGTGCTGCATGTCATGTGTGAGAGGATTGGGGTCAATCTTGTTAGACATAATAGGACTTTATTCATTATGGATGAAAAGACTCAGATCTTACAGTTATGGGAGACAATCAGTTCGGCTGATGGTTTAAGCAAATCTACAGGATTTACACAGGAGCAAATTACTGAAACAAACTAGTTCACAAATTTCAAAAAGCTGCTGGCACATTTCTAAGGTTCCACCTCCTTTTGATTTATGCCTGCAAAATATAAATAAAATTTCCACTATGAAAAGGGATAAATATCAACTGCTGATAGCTTATACAAGAATTGTTGGGGCTATCAATCTTTATCATCAGGGCATAAGCTGATCATCAGCTGGGATCAGAAAGAAATCCCCTCTGCTCGAACCCCATCATGGCTATAGTGTTAGATAATTAACTGTATATTAAGCAAAGGAAGATTAACGCCTTGCTTTAAAACATCCAGAACTGGGCTATCAGGCCAGAAAGGCAATTATCTGTTCTACTAATGGAACTCTTTCCCTCTTAAAAAATAGATCATTGCTCAACAGAAATTCCAATTTATTACTGGGTTTGGTGCCATACGAATCACTAACCACTTTAACCATTGACATTTAAGTGGTTTTACTATATTCTGCAGCTCCTGGGACATCTCAAAGCTAGAATCTCTTCTGCCACCCTTACTAATCACCACTGCCTGACTAGGAAATAGACATCTCCATTTGCCATGGTGAAGCAGTAAAAAGATTTCTGACCCACAGCAATGAATAGCCTTGGTCTGAAATCTTCAGAAATCTCTCTGGATTACAGTACATTACAGTTGCTGCCATGATGCTCCAAATAAAGAGCCTGAATTGTCTAATAGATAAAAGTCTCCTTCTTTTGAGACGAGATGCTCATGTCAAAAAAATTAAAGAGAATGAGAACAAGTATTCAGCCCACATTCAATTATTTTGGCAATGAAACTGACAAAGGAAAATACAATAAAATGCTGCAAAGAGCTTTTCCAAATGTTTCTTTGAAAGAATTTGTACACAGCCAAAAAATGCTGGTTCCACACCAGACTTCTATGCCAATCTTTTCTTTCTTTCTTTCTTTTCTTCTTATTTTCTAAAGATTTTATTGGTACTTTTAAACTAAATAAGGCAGGGACTACACCCTGACTATGACATCTCTTCTGCAACTCTAAAAAGTTTATTTTCAATATTTTACCATTATTTTCAAGTATAATTACTTTAAGGTTGCAAGATCTTTGGACTTTGCAAAACTTATCAGTTGCAAGACTCTACTAAATGACTGATATGGCAGCAAAACCATTAACAGTTTCATTTTCTACACAGAGACTGTGAGTGGAAAGTCACCCTGATAGAAATGGGAAACATCTATCCAACAGTTTCATGGTTGCTTGTGTGCACTCGATACTAAGGAAATCAACTGCAGCTCTTATTTCCAAAAAAAATAATACAAATGTTTAACAAATTTCAATGCCATGGTTTTAAGCTAGGAAAAACTCTGATTAGGTGGATTCTCTTAAGCATCATATCCCTGAAGTTACTGCTAATTGTTACCTATTTCCTTCATGTTCCAAGAATTTAAAACAACTTAAAGAAGCAACTAGAAGTTTCAAAAAGAGGAAACTAAAGCCAAGCACTAAAACTTTCAGTTTGCTTTTAGCTGCTTGAACTCTTGTTGGACATTAGGTCGCAATAAGAATTATGCATGATGTGTTCATTGAACTGTACTAAAACTACGGTTCATTAAGACTTTGGTTGGATTTTGTCTGAATAATGTTTGCCTTTAATTTTGCATTTAAATGGGACAAGAGTTTTCCAAGTATATTTGCTTCTCGGAAAACTATTTTCTTGTACTTTGCACAAAATAAACCTCTGTTTACTTCTATTTTATTAGAAAAAAAATTACAAAAAAAAAAAAAGCTTGGTAAATATGCAAATAACGTCCTGTAATCCAAAACTTTACCAGGATACCCTAGTGCTTTTGCAAATCTCCAACCAGCTCTGGTTTGCATAGTCTATAGTAGACCATGAAGTATATACAACAGTGGGAAAGGCAGCTATATTAACCAGATGAGTGCACGACAATTAGAAATTCCTTTCAGAAGTTGAGATGAAGTCTCAGCACACTTCATATGCACTGCACTTCACGAACACAAATCAGTGCCACTGAACATCAAGTTCTTAAAAGCATCTTTACGTTGGGGGCTGCCTGCTAGTCTCACAACTCATTTTATGAGTGGCATGGAGAAAGCAGTCCTCAGGTAGCCAGGAATGTCTTGGTACCAGTGTTGAGCCACTTGTGAAAACTCCTTTTGGGACTTGTATTTACCATTCTGTAAAGCTGTCCCAAACAACTGTTTGCCATCCTGCTTCACAGGACAAAAGACAAAAGTGCACATGTTCCCTTGAGACTGGACTCCAAGCAGTGGAATTCTCCTCCCTCCTCATTAATCTCTGAAGTACAACAAATGACATCTTTCAGGGTTAGGAAAAATCGTTTTTACCAAACAAATCGTATTGTTTGTTTGATTCTTGTGGTTTCATGAGGCTGGCTGGAGTTTGTGGACAGTAATAACAACACAGGCTTTAAATCAGCAAGTTGGCTAGTTTTGACGCTGCTCTTGCGAGGACACCACGAGGCCTCCAATCGCACATGCCTTGCAAATAAAGATGGCTATTGCAAAGCAGAAACTCTTTTACAAAAGGAAATACCTCAAAAAAAAATCAAGAATGCCTTCATTAACACCATATGTGCCACACTGAATTCAGGCTCTCTCTAGGAATACCAGTGCAATTCTGCAGCAAATGCTGGAAAGCACTCCAGAAGCCTCCCTCTTGCAAGTTAATATAGTAATTATGTAAACTCAACAAATCTAACCCTAAACTTTTAATTATTCAATACTATAAACTGCAGAAATATTGCATAAAACTTGCCATTTACATTCTTCAGGCAAAACCACCTAAGTCTCTAAACAAACTGATGCCTTTTCAACGGCCCTGGAGTTTTTTTAAATACACTTGTGTTTCAGACAGTCTATTTGTTAGTTCTGCATGGTTTATAAAACACAGAAAAGGCCAGTAAGTATAAGAAGCAGAGAAAAGCTCCTAAGCAATAGCCTAGCTATTATCTACTTGGATGTGCAGCAGAAGTAGCACACACACCACCTTTTTTCAAGCTTCATGTCCTTTGCTTCTTGGGCTTTTATTAGACTTGTCCAAAAGGAAAACATTCTGGTTTTGGGGAAGCAAAACAGCCACTTCAATTCTATTATTTGCATTTCCTTCTAAGTTGCTGCTTCAGCACACATGCATAATGAATCAATAAAAGAGTAAAAAAAAAAAATTCTAGTTAAGTCAAGTTTGCTGGCTCTGGATCTGCTACTAGAACACTGGAAGAGTCACTACCTGAACATCAGGATCTCCAATACCATCATCTGGGATAGGAGTGGGGCCAGCCTTTGCCAACACGGAGCTGAGACAAGCACATGATCTGAAGCATCTGAAGCATTCTGAAGCATCTGAAGCATCTTTTTAATGGACTAGAAGGCCATATAAAAAAAAATTCAAAAAACTCCAAACCCAAACAGAAGAAGATGGTATATGATTTATAATTAGAGCCAGTACAATGAATACTGATGAAATTAATAGTGGTGACTAATGCAAAGCTCAAGCCTGCTACTCCCCAGAACACAGTTATTTTTCTAAAGAATTGTTAGTTTTGGAAGCATTTACCATGTCTGTTGTATTTTTCTGAAAGAGAACAATATTTACTCTATCCTTTATTGGATGAGACATAAAATAACAATCCTAAAGAGGTGTGGCCATTAAAAATCATCTGCTGTCTTTGGCAAAAGCATGGAGAGCTAGCTCCAGCAATCAAACCAGGTCCCCAGTGTGGAAAGAATTCTCTGTTATTCACGTTCCCTGTTATTTCAGATACTGAGCTGAGTTTTAGGCTGATGTTAATTTATAACATTCCACTCATGACACAGCCACGCTGCTGGACATCATCTTTGGTTCTCTCTCACCTTACAGAACAGCTTCAATGACTGGCTCAACTAAATGCAGATGGGAATGACTTCAGAACGCAACTTACAGTTCACTGCTCAATACCATCATTTTACAAGCACAGAGCAAAACTTAAAACTCAAGGTCTCATTGATTATTTTATCTCGTTTCACGGTGATTTAGAGAATTAACATCATTCTGTACACATTCTTTCCCTGATCTGCCAAAACATAAGACCATTATCTCTGAGTCATGATACTTTGCTAAAAGAGCATGTTCTTCTTCTAATCATGATGTCCATTTGGACATGTACACTAGTCCTTTCAAAAATGTAATTTCATCACCTCACTTTTGCAGAGATAATTCATTTCAGTCATTTTGATTATGGACAGCATAACCTCTGTGGCCATCAGGAACGTGCTGTTCTGGCCAATATACAGTAAGCTCACTCTTGTAGACTATTCTTGTACACATGGCATCACGAGCTTCACTCAAAATTACTTTTCTTGGTTTCTCACCATTAAATCCATTTTTAAATGGATTTAGTTAATCACAAATAAGTTATTACTGTGGTGTTGAAGTATAGGTTTTGATAGGGAACATTTTCAATACAACAGGTCTTATTTCTCAGAAACTATATATTTTTGGGGGGTGGTAGGGGGGCTAGATAGAGACTACAGAATTGAACTTAAAGGCTTAAGCTTGAGGGCTCAAAAATGATTCTGAAAGCAAGTAAACTACAATAAGCTTTGAAGTTTCCTCCCTTGAGTTGCAATCAAATTCGTGTGCTCATGTGTGGCCTCATGAAAAAGGTTAAGTAACCGTCTTGAACTAAATTTGTGTGTGCGATTGTCCAAGTAAAAAAATGGCCAAACTTTTCAGAAGTAGATTTCCCACCTCAACTTCAAGATTTAATAAAGAACCACCCAGATTAGGGAAAAACTCAACAAAGTCCTGGAGTAAAAGCCTTAACCTAGGACCAGGTAGCTAACTGATATGATAGAAGAGACTTCACATATCCTTTTAAACGCAAGACTCGAAGAAACAGTCATACAGTAAAATATGAGGAAAAGTTATCTAAGAAATCCCTCCCAGTTGCACTTATTTTGGAAAAGTATCTTCCAGACAAAAGATTAACAAGACATCAGCAGCTCCTCTTGAATATATACCAGCTCAAGCCTGATGATAAGCAGTATTTAGTCTTCTGCCCCCTGGAAACCATCCTATGGGTAAAATTACAGATATGCTCACAGACAGACACTGAAAGTATATTCTAAGAGTGCATTTCTATTTCAAGCTGGCAGGGTCAAAGGCATCTCCAGTTCCAGATTCAATATCAGTGTCTTTATCCTTCAGAGAAAGTCTTGATGCTCAGATTAAATGTAGGCAGATCTAGTATGTAACTGCACTTGATGATGCCTGTATCTTTGTAGCCAGATTTTCTCTTTGCTACATGGTATCTCTCCTTCCACAGAAAGGGGAAATTTTTGACTGTTCTTTGACATCTGGCAGTCACTTGTAATCTACAGGCATGTGTAACAGTAGATCTTAAGAATGAGGTGATTTAATACTATAGAAACTTACTGTGATTAAAAAATAAAATAAAATATCTCCCTGAAATCTTCATTTGACTACAGATTTACACCAGCTATTGCCTACCAGAGAATACTTGCTAAATTGTTTCTATCAAAGCTGAATGAAAGCCTGGA